>JARLTB010000119.1:11070000-11300000 GCA_030141615.1 Unio pictorum | reverse complement strand
ACTCGAGACATCCAATTTCTGGTTTAAGTACAATTTCACGCCATAGTTGGTTAAAATCGATACAGACAATAGAGAGTGTTGTGCAGAAAATTAATTGGTTTAAGTATTATTGAATAAAACCGAATCTAAAAAGACAATAAAGTTTTCAGTATTATTGGATAAAACTGAGTATACAAAAATTAAATGTTTTCAGTATTATTTAATGAAACCGAATCTAAATATACCTTAAATAATTTAAGCATTATTGAATAAAACAGAGTCTATTCAGAAACAGAAATTAAATGTTTTAAGTATTATTGAATAAAACAGAGTCTATTCAGAAATTAAATGTTTTTAGGATTATTGAATAAAACCGAGCCTAAACGTACATTACATATTTTAAGTATTTTTGGATGAAACCGAGTCTAAAAATACATTTAATGTTTTAAGTATTATTGAAAAAAACCGAGCCTAAACATACATTAAATTATTATTTTTTGTTGTATTATTGGATAAAACTGACTCTAAACATACATTAAATGGTTTAGGTATTATTGGATAAAACTGAGTCTATGCAGAAATTAAATGCCCGGAAATGGGGAAAGGATGGGAAGTGCCGGAAAGAGTCACGACCTGAAGTCACTTTTTTGCCTTTATCGATCCATAGTTAAACTGTTTCCGAAAATAACTGGTGTCGTCCTGAATGTGGAATATGCTGTCTGTGTACTTTTGGCATATTGGTTAGGTTAGATTAGTTGAGGAAAGAGTTATACTGAATATTTGGTCGCGCCCAGTAATAACATCGTGATTTTCCTAAACTATTTTAAGCACTTGGCACCTTAATGTGGCCGGGGCTGATGGTTTGGGTTTATAGCCACTGTATGCTAATTATTTTTGTGGTCAGGTCATATTCTGAATATTTTAAGACTGTACCTGTCAATACTACATTGTATCCCGGCCTTTGGGGAACTGGGCTTGGGAACACCTGATACGAGTAAAGTATTCTTTAGGGTGTGATATTAACTGATATTAGTTTTTCTTGCAATAGTACGATACCAGTATTCTACTAAGGAAGAAAGAAGAGGATTTTTAAGAGGGTATATTTTGTTAGTAAGAATGCAGCATGTTTTAGTGTTAGCGATCAATAATAGAGAATGTTCGTATTTTGTGTGGAGATAAGTAGATTGATTACGGATTTATATAATGGATTTTCCCCTGATTGTTAGAAAACTGGTAAGGGGACCCTTCCGCCGAGGGGAGTCTGTATTTGTAACACCCTGTTTAACTATGCCATTTTTAGGAATGATATAACCAATCCTGCCCCCCACCCCCTCCTTCCTAGGCTAGACGTGCGGAAATTTATATATCCTGCTTGATTTAAGTTAATACGTAATTAATCGTTAGTTGTAGCTTTATGTTATCTCCAAGAAGTGGATTATATTGTTTTTCTTTTCATCTATTGCAGAAAGGAATCCCACAATATTGTTATATATCTTTATCAATATTTTTAGCTTCTGGTTGAATGAATTCTGGATCGGATATCGGCGCTTTGAGATTTATCTTTTTGTCATGGAATATTTTTCTCTCTTCATTGTACTTGCGGCATTCATTGATAATACAGTGTATTATTTCTGGGGTGGGACAATGTGAACAGTTGATGTCCTCAACGTTGATACTAGGTAAGAACCTGCCACGGTTGCCAGCTACGAGGCTCTTTTTCCTGATGTTAGTCTTATTATAACTTTCGAGTCATGTTGGTTCACCAGTGTTGTGACGATGACATTGATGCTTATGTACAATTGCAGGTGATACAACCTGCGTCGTTTTGGTATGTTATCTCGTTCTTTTGTCAGTTATCAATTCTATACCGAATTATGTATTAGATTTCCTGCATGTTTTATGCGATTTGTAGGCAATGGGTTAGATAAAGTATATTTTCGACTGCTTTATCTACCCATTCATTTCCAGATATATCGGTGTGGGATGGCACCCACGTGAATTTCACAGAATAGTTATTCTTGCCCAGGGATTTTTGTTTAAGGTTTCCATTTAATGTCCTTATTTAAAGCTTAATATTTGACTGTATAAATAGAACAGTAATAAAGTAGTCTCGCCCCCCCCCCCCACTGTGATTCCCGTAACATGGATCAATACTGCTGCTGCGTCTTGAATTTTGGTATTTAGAACCATCACCATATATTGCTGTATGTCCATGGTACCTACCATCTACGAGATTATTGTTGCCCTTTTTTCTAATAGTTGGTATTAATCATTGCTCTAAAGCCTTGAGGTTTATTTTGGGGATTTACATTTCTGTGGGATAAGAGTAAGGTGGTCTTAATTAGTAGTTATCTTTAGGGGTCATGGATCTTTCCCCACGGTGGGTTTGTTACCAGTCAATGCATGAAAGGCTTGTTTTATCTCCCGATGATAGTCATGTCAGGGTGCGACTAGTCATATATTGAAATTATTGTCGCGCACATCAGGCCTGACTCAGTCGTCGATTAAGTTGTGTATGGCCATTTGGCAAAACTGGCTTCTTACTTAATCTTTGAGTGGAAAACAGTAGCCAGTACTCGACAAATTTATACCCCTACTATTTGCATAGCGCACATTAGAGGATGTATGTGTTTACCAGAGGCGTAGCGAGGGGGGGTACATATGTCCCCGGGCGCCAAGGTACAGGGGCGCCAAAATGAGGCTTGCAACGTTACATTATAATAAGAAAACAAGGGTAATAAATCTGTCACAAGATCGCTGGGGCGCCAATTTTATAGTTTGTCCCCGGGCGCAAAATATCATCGCTACGCCTCTGGTGTTTACAACATATTGGACATACGATGAATGGAAAAAGCTTATTCACCATCTCTTTCTTATTCACCGCGTGTATCTTCTGCACCGCATATTTCTTGTGCACCGCATGTTTCTTAACTGACATGTCTGGGTGAGGAAACGGTGGAGAAATCTGGCCGCACTTCCAAGATGTCATAAGTGCTAATGGTCAAATTCAGCCAGTATCTACTTTCGGGCTGTTCCTTACAACCACTGTTTGGAGTGATGAGCTTTGCTATCACTAGGTCGAGCATCCGTGGCCGAAATGTGAAGTGTAGGGCCATCTGTTTCTTGCGAATAAATTACTTTCAATTTTCATTTTTCAATTTTTAGATATTTTCTTTGCTTAAGCCTGCAACTGTTTAAGATGTAAAAGTAAGATTAGGATGATTTCAAGAGCTATCATCAAGCAATGAATCTTGGATTCAGATTTGGCTTTGCCTGTCACATGTCGCTACATTGTTGTCCTAAGTGTGACTGAATTGGTTTTTCAAAACTGCAATATCTTTAGTCAACCAAGTTTGAGTCATATTTAAAAATTGGAATCCTGGCCCATTAAAGATTAATTTGTCAAGCTTAATTTCAGAGTATAAAGCTAAACCTTGAAGAATATATATTCATTTGGAACAAGATAATCGTTGTCTACATTCTTTCATTCGCATGAGTTTATAAGTCTACATACGTTATGAACGACACCGTCTGCTTGTATTTCAGGGTCACTCCAATTTAAAGTAATCTGGATAAGTAATATTTATTGTAATAGTCTCTCTGTAGCGTTTGCATAGGTTGGGTAGGGTACTTCCAATATGTTAATTAAAATATTATGGAAGTTCCACCTTGGCTCGTTTATAAAGTTAAATTACTGACGAAATAGATGTACAGCTCTGAGCCCCCAGTCAGCGCTGCCGACGGTTAAATTATATAGAACTCGAAGATGAAATTCAAAATAATAACAATTTAATAAAGTCGATAATTTTAAATGATAAACTTAATCACTCGTCCTCCAAGTGACAGCCTACTTAATCTCGTGATTTTCAGCGTGAATTCGATTTTTCCCTGGCCTTTGGTTCTACTCATCTCTTTATTTCGTTCCTCCCACTCCTCCTGGACTTCACCTCTCCCTACTTCTCTCTTTCCTTCTCTTTTCTTCCGTCTCTCTATCGGAGACTACTGGGACCACTATCACTGGTCTGTCCCTCGAAGCTTCCTCTCCCGACTTCTCTCCTTCCTTCTCTTTTCTTCCGTCTCTCTATCGGAGACACTGGGACCACTGTCACTGGTCTGTCCCTCGAAGCTTTCTGTGAAAACCACAAGGCGTTAACATATGGTTTATCGAATCTCACCTCACACTAAATAATCAATTAACCATTAGATAAGACTATTACGTTTTAGGTCAGGCATACATACACATCGAAATTCCCACACACTTCTTACAGGGTAAACAATGGTGTAATAACACGGTATCATACATACATCAATACATTTTGTCACATCAGTATATCCAAATATATATTTAATCTCATTATACTATAATAGAACAACAAACAGACGCATGTCTGTACACTACACTCCCACGAGCATACACAAATATTCAAATATTCATATTACTAATTTTTCACACTGCAACCATTTCCAAGCTACCATTCAATTCAGCTATGGCAAAATCTATAATTGCATGGACAAATGTGCTAGTCTACTATAAAATAACCACATAGCGAATTATAATAATATTAACTCTTACGACGGTTAGCTAGCAATATGATATGATTCATTACAAATATCAGTTCATTCTTCAAAATATGCAAGCATATTAACATCACAAAATGATTCTTCCTACTACGATTCTAGTAATAATAATACGTATATCTACGATCTACAATTAAATGCAGTCGCATTCAGCAAAGACCTTTAGAAGCTACACTTAGAATCAAGTCCTAAGGGTTTTTACCCCGCCAATAACGCATGGCTGATCGGAGTTGCTATCTTCTGGCAATCTCTCTAAACGAACTATAACGAACTAAATCTTGCTGGCAGGTTTAAGGATATCATACTTAGCCCAAATCAGGGTCCCGTCCCTATTTCGATTCTGATTGGGTAGCGCTGTGGCCCTGTCCAATCGACTAAGCGACCAATTCAACCTGGCTGTCAGTCTGCATATCAAGAAGATAAGGCACGTCCACTCCTTCTGGCAACTTCTTTGATCTGCACAAGCGGCAAACTTACGTAAGGGATAGTGTTAGCCTGCGGTCATGTTTAACATTAAACAGTGGCTTGTCCGAATTACTTTGATTATACATGTTTCTAATTTAATTTTGGGTCGGGCAAAACGCCACACTCTCAGTGGTAAATATGTATTGCTATTACATGTCCATTGTCAACATCGGAATAAAGAAGTATTGATTGATATAATTAAGCAGTTATAGTTATGTATTGTACAATATTTAAATCCTTGCGAGCGAGAAGTGTTTAAAGTGTTTCCACATTTTTTAATACAAAAGTAGAAGTCGTGCCTAAATGTGGCCTTTATATCAATAATCATTAAAGTAAATGACCATGAAAGTAATCATTTAAAAATATTGACTGTCATTTTGTCGTTTACATCATAGCTAACCATATAGAAATCTTTTTTAATTGGCATGCTAATTTGTAAATCCCTACTCAAAACGTATGTAAAAAATGTGCAGAAGAATTAATTGAGATAAAACAAGTAAACTGAAAGAGGAAAACGTTTCTACTCTAGGTTTATGTTACGTATATCCGATTAAACATCTATTGTAACGTAAATTTATTCACTGGAGATGATATGATTCCAGGAAACCAGTTGATCTCAACCATTCTTTCGTAAACAACAAATACTGACGTAGATCCTGACCTTGATTCGGGGTTGGTAGCCACCACATAAACAAGTTCAATTTGTGTTATAAAACGATTGGATGTTGTCAAGGTCATGATGGAACTACGTGATTTATGATGTAAACAGAATAGAATGATTGGTTTTCGTCATAATTGCCTGGACCTAAGGTTAACAAGCCACACGGTACAAAGGTATAAAGTTCAAATGTTGCAATAAAGCACATGAAAGAAAACTAAAGGCAACACCTGATGCCATCTTACAATTCAAACTCAACATGCCATCTGTTACGGCTATTGGATTTAATTTTATTTATTTTTAATTATTAAATCCAAAATTGGCATTTAGGATTTATTATTCATTAAATGGGAAATTTTTCTAGAAAATTCAGTTGACTTGTACTTTACTGATAAACAGGCTGACCTTGGCTTACAGTGGTCTAGTTCCTGACCTTGCTTTCGACATTGTCAACAGGTCTTCAATTTCATTGGTTAATTTCGGGGACAACATTTTATTAGTGGCTGATTTTTTCCTTCTAGATCATTCTTTTAGCATGTGACATGGTGAAGGTAGCTTTTTCTGTGACCTTCCAGACTCACATGATTCCTCTTGTTTATGAGGGAATTACAATATATATAGCTGTGTTTTAGAAGCTAACTTTAGTAGATTTTGGGCTTATTGTAAGTTATAAGTTGTGTATTTATGTTTGAGTTATAATTATTCTGGACTTGTGTCAGTTCGTTGGAAAAGAAGAATTATTCTAATTATCTGGAAAAGGACATATGTTTCATAATTTCATTTGGATGATTTAAAACAAGAACTGTACCACGTGACATTGTCAGCCATTTTGGATTATTACATCGTCAAGATTCGAACCTGGAACTATTAGAACATTTATTTATCAGGACTTGAAATTCCATTAGTGGATTATTTTGTGAATTCTATATTTGTTGGATTTGATTCTCTAAAACCGTAAGTTTAATTATTTTATGAAAATAATTGTACTTAATAAAATCATTGTTAAAGTTTTACAAGCTTGTTAGTTTTCACTCTTTCTGTGTTGCTGCTTATTCGAGCCTAAGCACGTAACACCATCTCACCTCTGTCTGCGTGAGTTCGAGTCTCAGATTCGGCAAATGTGGGTGTGTGAGAAAGCTTGCCAGTAGCTTCTCTTGGGTCGGTGGTTCTTTCCGGAGGTTCTCCCCGGTTCATCCTCCAACATTAACACTGGCCGCAATGTATAGCCTATCGTGTGCTGAAAAATGGCGTTAAACCCATCAAAAACAACAACAAAATGTTGTAGATACTCCACACTCATTTTGCAGGGGAAGCAAAACTTGAGTTTAAATCGCTTTGATTACTTGTCAAGCTAATTCAATACATTTGTAAACCAATTTATTTTCTTGTGTTTATTTTCAGGTTACATTTACTGGAGCGGTTGTTACTGAAACGATTGGGGATTTGACCTTTGAATGCCCTGATAGTAAGTATATCAGTAATTAACTAATCGTATGTAAGTTAGTATGTCTTATGGCTTACTTATGCATTTATGTTAGCGAATAATCAATCATCACCATATCCACCGTTTAATGCTTATTGTGAATGCTTTCATTGTCTTGAATACTAATTTAACAAGGCATAGAGACAGTTTCCTAGTAAGCAGGTGTATTGACATCAAATAGATAGAGAAAGACCGTATTTGGAAATAGTAAATATGTTTATGTTTACCGATAGTATGGTCTTGTTTGATGAGGTTCTTAAAAGATCTGACACCCTAAATATTAGTTGACATAGGAGTTTTAAATTGTGAAATTAGTGGAGGAAATGGAGAAAAGGAATATAGTTTACTAGCGATGTGAGGAAATCTAAAAATGGAATATAGTTTACTAGCGATGCGGAAGTGTAGAAACTAAAAGATTAATCTGGTACTTCCAAACATGTAGATTCACGTTTCTAAAATGAATCTTTGTCCCAGATACGGGCAACTTATTATCAGTTCAAGTTTAATAGCACCGCTCTTGAACTGAAACCTATCCATCAGTCTCATCGTATCATTCATTTTCCATCTTTCACGAACCCATCGAGTATGAAACGAATATTGATAAATAAATAAAAAATATGTCATTGTTTGGTATGATTTTTATCTTATCATCTTGGTCATTATTGCTATCATCCTTAACAAGATAAGCAGGTGGGATTTCGGATTTCGGATTTACAACATAACGAAATTGATGACAATACAAATACAATGTTTAATGACAAATGTATTGAATTGAAAATTAATTACGATTAATATATGCGTGTATACAAACTAAATATTGGATCAATTAACATGAAACGCACGAACTTAAATAATGAAAATACAAATAAATGACATTACACGATACAATGTTTCAGTTCAAGTTAGAGCTCTGGTAATGATATAGTTTTGCTAAGCATTAAGTTAAAATCAAAGTCAAATGGTTAATGCACGTGCATCATTTGCATCCATCCCACACCAGTAGACGTTGCTCTAGGCATCTCCTTCTGCATGCTTTTTGTCTGATAAGCTCAGCGCAGTGTCAGGTAGACTTTTGTAGACGTTATTTTAAGTCTTATAATCAATTCATTAAAAATAAATTTATACTGTTCCATGTTCAGATAATTAATCGATAATTATGTTCAGGTCTTTTAAAAATTTACATAAGTTCTATTATTGTCCATAGAGAATAGTTCCATATTCGCCCGAGCTCCACATGAAATTTTTTCCTAATCCATAGAGATTTCAGGCGTAGTCGCAGCAAAAGGTCTGGATCACTCGCATATCCATCTTAATGCTAAGTGATCATGAAATTTGTCTTGCAATATGTTCAAGTCACAGATATGAGACATATTCGTGAAGTGTGTGTGTGTGTGTGTGTGTGTGTGTGTGTTTACACAAAAACCAAACCCGAGTACATATATATAAATAAAAGGATTTATACAATTCCGTGAAATCCCGATGCACAAATGATTGTCACAACGGGATGAATTATTGTTACGTGCTTAGGCTCGAATAAGCAGCAGTACAGAAAGAGTGAAAACTAACAAGCTTGTAAAACTTTAACAATACATTTGTTAAGTACAATTATTTTCATAAAAAAATAAACTTACGGTTTTAGAGAATCAAATCCAACATTAATCCAATATAGAATTCACAAAAATAATCCACTAATGGAATTGCGAGAGTCCTGATAAATAAATGTTCTAAAAGTTCCAGGTTCGAATCTTGACGATGTAATCCAAAATGGTTGACGATGTCACGTGATGCAGTTCTTGTTTTATAATCATCCAAAGAAAATCATAAACACATGTCCTTTTCCAGATAAATAGAATAATTCCTCTTGCTACAACGAATTGACACAATATGCAGTACAAGGTAATTAAAATTATAACTCAAACAGAAACACAAATATTAACTTTAAAAGCCCAGATTCTACTGAATATTCTCTCACAGTACAATAATTTAAATACCCGTTTTTTTATGTAAACAAGGAATCACGTGATTTTCTAGAAGTTCATGGAAGGTCAAAGAAAGAAGCTACTTTCACTAAGTCACGTACTAAAAGAATTATCCAGAAGAAAATCAGCCACTAATTACTAAAAATAAAAATATATTTTTGGATCTAGCCAATCATTTCAAAGGCTTGTTTACACTCTCTAAAGAACGGTCAGAAAAGATCTAGCCAATCATTTCCAAGGCTTGTTTACACTCTCTAAAGAACGGTCAGAAATGAGGTCAACAAGCCAAGGTCAACCTGTATTTACAGCTAGAGTCTAGATCAGCCTGAATTTTCCAGAATAATCTCCCAATTAATGAATTTTAAAGCCAAAATGACAAATTTGGATCTGACAATTAAAAATAAATAATTTAAATCCAATAGACGTAACAATAATAAAAACACTGGTTATTTATAATTGCACATTTCAATTGTCACACTTTCAGCAATGCATTGCCGGATTAAATTTGATTTTGAAAGTGTCCAAATTCGACATTTGAATTTCTCCCGGCAAGATCTGGTGCATTGAAAACAATTCAAGGATTGTAGCAGTTGTATTTATTCCCATCATATTATTTGTTATTATAAAGTGTGGATAATATTTAATAGCAACATAAAGGCATTTTTTCATTATGTCAGATATAATTGACATATATAATTCAAATGGCTACATCTCGTGAATTAAACTTGAATAACAAGAATATGTAAAACCAAAACAAGTTTTTCAATTTTTTCAAATTAAACATTTATTTAAAGAAAAGACAAAATCAAACAAAATGAAAGAAATAACAATAATTTATAGTGTATGAATTCTTACAAAGTAGTCCTAACAATCATAAATGTACCATCAATTTCGGACTAATCCAGAAACTGTCCAAAGGTATTCCAAACGGAGCTTCTATAGTACTTATGTGTTCCCTTGATAACCCTGAATTTAATCCGTTTGTTTTACTCCAATGTGAACGAAGATTATCAATGAAATCTTTGAATTTATCACATAATCCAGTTGGATTAATTAGATATTCAAGTCCTAGAACATAATTACATAATCCCAAAGTAATGAATGTTTGAATCGATGATTAAGCACTCGGCTATATCCAAAAAACATCTAATGATAAATCACTATTTTCCTCGCATTGACAGACGAACTTTAGCAAAACTGGTACTGTAAATAGTGTGTACGGTCAATATATTGTGTACATCTGCGATTCAAAAAATCAATCCCCAATTCATTATAATTTGTCGAAAAATCTCAGTTGTATTGTTCTCCTTCTTAATAGCTTGGTCGTTAAAATTCACAAACAGTCCTATTCTGACCTTGAAATCTCATTAAACCAATCAAGTGCTAGATCTACTGAGCAATTACACTTTGAACCACGTGCATTGTTTACGTCACTCTCAATCATAAGACCATGTTAGTTGTTGATTTCACCTTAGGGATCGGCATTGTCACGAACGACTTGTTAGGTTTAAGTATACATGTACGTTTACTATTTTGATAGGTAACGAATTAAAGAATTTAAAATATAATTCATAGACTCCAATCAATTAATAAAAATTATATGGTAAAATCAAAAGGTGTTACAGGTTGCATCATCTTTTCATTTTCTGTTATTCTAAGAGCTTTTAATTGTTTGTCTTCGGCTGTTTTATACAACGTAAAAGAGATATACTAATTTGGTATATTATGGATTCTAAGAGACATATATCGAACCATTGACTCTTTTAAACAAGTTGGCATTTGGATTGTCTGTATTCGTGAGATCCCAGTATACTTAACAAATATTGATTGGAATTTTTACAAATATCGTTTACTTCAGGAAAGGTCTAGTATTTTGAAAACTTCTTGCAAAGTTATGACCATTAAATAAGCATTGATTTCCATTATCTTGTTTAATTAGTCTTTGTGCCTTTCATTACTGATTATGTTTAAATTTGCGTATTCTTACATGTGCAAGCATATTATTGAAAGCTTTTATGATTTCTAAAATACTTTGGAATCTGTTGATCAAGTACCGAAGTCTTGTGTTTGATTTTGCAAAGTAACACATTTCTCTTTAGCAAAAGTGAGCAGAGATGCATGTACTATTAACACTGCAGTTAACTTCTGGTATGTTTGTGGTGAAGTGTTTTTTGCATCACAAAAGCACAGCAAAACCACAATAATTAAAAAGCCTAGCATCTTTATTTTGGCTGGAAATTTAGAGGTCAGAACAAGAGGTGGGCCACACACATATGCTGCAACACTTGTGCAACAAATCTTCGCCAGTCGTTGAACAGGAAAAATGAAATATATGCCTTTTGCAGTCCCAATGATTTGATGAGAGCCAATATATCATATCAGCAATTGTTACTCCTGCATGGTGTTTCAAGCTGTGAAAGGTGTATCAAAGAATAAAACGTGGACTGAATTATCCAAACAGTCCAGCAACTATAACCCAGTACCCTACAGAGAAGGACTGTCATTTCCTGATGCACCAGGGTGATTCTCACTTGTCAAAACAGGACGAGGAAGAGGATACAACTTCTAGTCGTAAACCATCAATGTCACAGGACCCATATTTTCTCCCATCCACCTCGTCTGACCCACACATTATAACACCAGGTAAAATTAATTTCCTTGTCAGGGATTTGGAACCAGCCAAGAGTAAGGCGGAGCTGTTGAGCTCCAGTCTACAGCAGAGGAATCTCCTGGCAGGTGATGTTAGGGTTTCCATGTTACGTGACCGTCAAAAGGATTGTGTCCCATTCTTCTTCATGGACGTTGATAGTGTAGCCTGCAACAACATCGATGTTGTGATGGCAGTCCTCGTTCATGATCCAGATGGGTGGAGACTGTTCAGTGAGTCGTCGAAGACAAGTCTTATATCTGTTTTTGCTGCATAATGGCAATCTTTTCCCATCAGCTTGATTATGCAGTCCATATGAAGGACACCAATGAAAACATGAAACAACTTTTGAGGTGCATAATCTATGGCCACATCATGTGACACCGTTGTGGCAGTTTGAATATTCTTGCTTTTTTGCTTGACCTGCAGATTGGATACACAAAGTACTGCTGTTTTCGCTGAGAATAGGATTGTTGTACAATAACTTTCCAGTACATCAAGAGAGATGGGCCATTCCGACAGTAATTGGAGCCTGGGAGGAAAAATGTTTAGCATCCACCACATGTTGAATTAAGGAAGATTTTGTTACTACCCTTGCACATAAAGTTGGGTATGATGAAAAACTTTGTCAAGGCCATGGACAAAACATAAACAGCGTTCAAGTATCTCTCTGACAAATTCCCAAGGTTATTTGAAGCTAAGATAAAGATGTCTATGTTGGTCCTCAGATTCGTAAATTTATTCGAGATGACACATTTGATAGTTCATTGCGTGGCAACGAAAAGGCGGCATAGAAAGCCTTCCAGTTCGTGTCCAAACGTTTTCTCAAAAACAAGGCATACAACTACAGGGAGTGATGAAAATCTTCCACAGGGCATAAAAAGCCTTGGTTTTGACATGTTACTAAAGATACATGTTTTACACTTTCATCTAGATTTTTCCCACCGAACTGCGGAGCATGGCGAATTATTTCACCAGGACATTGTAACAACGGAGAAACGCTATCAGGCAAAAGGAGCCCATCAATGCTTGGAGACTATTGCTGGACAGTGACAAGAAATGCTAGATTTAATGAATACAAGAGACAATCTAAGAAGCCCTGAGTAGACACTAAATGAGGATTTAAAATATATATTTAAATATACATAATAGTTATTTGCCTTTTGCATCAAAATTAGTTTTATTCTTACAACCCATTTGCTGTTTATTTTATTATAAAGTTTTACATAAATAGGACAGGTGAAATACTGTGATGTAAAGCAACCATCAAGATATGGGGGAAAAAATATGTTTACAGTATATGATTAAATTGTTTATTTTCTACACAATATACATAAAAGTAAAATGTTAATACTTAAATATCTGGGAAACAGTAGACAACCAGTTGTTTTGTCATAATTTAATTCTGCACATTAAAATCCCTAATAAATAGCACATTTTATCTGAAGCAGACCACGTTTAAAAACGATAGAATATTGTAATTTATTAAACAAATTCACTTCCAGGTATATTTAACTAAATTTTGCTTCCATAACTAAATTTCAATTATATTTTATATCATAAATTGTTTTATTTAACTGTTGTAAATGTTGCAAATTGCCCTTCCGAGTACGTCCAAGTTGTCCAAGGCGCTCGCTTTTACGTTACTCCGATATCTCATATCTCTCCACATGATTGTGCCTTGGCTCGACCAGTAAGGGTATGCCAGAAAGCTCGTTTGTAGCTTCCTGTGAGTCGGTGGTTCTTCCCAGGTTATTCCTCCATCAAATCTACTGGCCGTCAGGTACAGCCTATCATCTGCTGAAATATGGCGTTAAGCACTACAAAACCTAACCCACTCGTGTATCTAAACCTTTTTGTATGTGGATATCATGCCGCCCCTTCCCGGCATATAATAATAATAATAATAATAAGAAGAAGAAGAAGAAGAAGAAGAAGAAGAAGAAGAATAAGGACTTTGTATAGCGACTAATTTTTAGAAGCTCTAAGCGCTTTTCAACATCTATAATGATATGACTCCAAAATACAAAACACCCTGAAATTAGAAAACATAAAAATGCTAAAAATATTTAAGGTAGGAAACGGTCTTTAAGTTTGTTGATGTAGTCAAAGAAGGTGAGTTTTAAGAGCACTCTTGAAAGGGATCACTGTGTAGTTATGTCTAATTTCCATGGGCAACTCATTCCACGTTGCTGGTCCCTGGTATGCAAAAAAACGTTGTCCATGTGACTTCGTTTTCATGGTGGGAATAATGAGGATATGATTGTCAGAAGAGGAGCGTAAGTATCTTGCTGGTGTCTAAAAGGTGAGGCCAAAAAGGTTTTTTTTAAAATTTAATTCTGGATCGAATGGATAGCCGGTGTAGGGTGCAGAGCAGCGGGGCGGTGTGCACTGATCGTGGTACTCTATAGATGATCTGAATAGCTGTCTTTTAACCATTAGTGTTAGACCATTTTTTTTAGGCAGTGGCGTAGCTAGGGGGTGCGGACCGCACCGGGTGACACCAAAATGAAAAATTGAAAATTTGACAGAGAACACATTGCTCGGTAAAGTTAGTTTAATGTAAAAATAACTATAACTTAACGTTGTTACAGTTCTTAAATACTTTTACCTTCTGACCTTCAATTAATTTATTTTTATTCTTGTCATTTTTATACTGTGGACTTATTTTAAGAAGAAGAAATCCATGGTGGAAGTCAGGAGGGGTGACACCATGAGTTTACCGCACTGGGTGACACCAACCCTAGCGACGCCGCTGATTTTAGGAAGTAGTTGCTGTGATTTGCTCAGACAAAAAAAAAACAAAAAAAAAAAACAACGACATAATCCGACTCTCGGATAGCTCGAAAGAAAACAGTCTTGCTTTGATTTATAGCAACAACAACGAGACGAAAATGAACGTCAAGATAGCAACATCGCCACCTTCCCTGTTTACACCACACATTGTAAATCGTGTTATTCAAAGTATATTTCATTCTTTATTAAAACGATTAAGTAACAAATAACCGGCGTTCTAAGTGGTTAGAGCGTCCGTCATGGATGTGGCAGGTTCGTTGCCCGGCCGAGTCATATCAAAGACATAAAAATAGTACTAGCAGCTGCCTCGCTTGGAGCTCAAGAGGTTAGATTTAGGACTGGTCGGCCTGGATAATGTAACTGTGGGGGACATGCTGCTACATATCTGTGGCATGATGCCCAAGTGCTAAATAGTCACTTTAAATTGCCACACTGCTGACATCGGAGCGATATTACTGTCAAACATACATTACAAATCAAAATCACACTCATACACCCGCGCGCGAGTAAATAAATGTCACGTGACAATATCCATAGATAGGAATGTACCGACTCTCCTATGCAAATGAAAAGATTGGGTCGTACCATTGTGGAAGTGAAATATGCTAGCGCACAAAACGAAGTTCATGTTACTAACCAGAGTATAGAGATCTTGTAATTCGAAACTTTGGTTACAGTGATGTGTACCAGGTGTAGGCTAATTTTGTTGTAAATCGTTGTCAACTTCTGAAGAAAAAAAATCCCTCAAATACACTTGGATCAGTGCTGCAGCGATTTCAAAGAATTAGAATTTTCGTTTGGAATGATAGGAAAATGCAAGATATGTACTTACTGGAAGGAACATTTCTTACCATACTGGTAGACCCTCTCAGTCACTCTACTGGGTATTTCGGGACTTTACAACCGAGTCAGGAAACAGTTTTAGTTTGCAACATTTTTTAAAATTAAAATTGAGTCATATGGGGATGGAAAAGGAATAAATCCAACACAAAACAATTGACTAGGACAGCTGTATCTTTAATTTGGCAGCGTGAAATGTGTTTTGTTTGTTAACAGCGACAAGTTAAATCAAACTGGAAATCTAAGTCCGACTTTCATGAAACCTTATAGCTCACATCACACTTTTGTCCAGATAAGTACAATTGGTTTTAAAAAGATGAGGAAATTCAGAATGTCGGTTAAGATCTTACATACCTCGAGCTGTGGTAACAATAAGTTGAGACTTTGAATTCGTAGGTCAGGGGCTCAATACTCACCAGACCAGCCTCAGTTGGATGCATTGGACTGCTGTTTCAGTGGCTTGGCTGTATTGGACTGTTGTTTCTGTGGTTCGGAGATAGTGTACTCTTGTTTCTAGCCTGGATGCAGTCCGATAAAGCACCCCCCCCCCCCAATCTTTGGTGATAGTGGCATTAGTGATGGACGAAATCGTAACTGGTAAAATGCTATGTCTAATAAAAAGCTCCGTCATAATTCAACCAACGACAATTCTTAGTGACTTTAATATTTGTAGCAACTCATCTATTGATATAATGTTTTCAGCGGCCTCTCAGCAGATAATAACAGTTCTTATAATTGATCTAGAATATCTGGTAGATAATGCCTAACAGCAGATATTAAACAAGAATTCCAGCAATTAACCTGAATTTTATTCAGCGTTAAATGCATGATTTAATATAGCAGACAAAATGCATATAATTTGCTATGATGCAGCTGAATTCATGTGGTTAACTATTTTTCGCATAGTATATCAGATTATCACGTGATTTGATATATTTACCATTTCTGTATTATAATAGTCAACGGTCAGTGTTTAGTATGATGAAATTTTGAAAGACAAAGGTTAGTGTTTAATTAGGCCAATTAATCAGCCCTTCACCCGTGATGATATTGATGTTGGGGTTACAGGTTGATTTCACCTATTCTTTTATAAGCTGCTATTATCGGCATACACTTTTGGCTGCATACATTGGTGTACATTTTGTACACTTATCGGTAATTATTGTGGCTGTGCAGCTACCGTCGGGTGAAGAGCTTTTTGGTGACATGTAGATTATATGTTCTGAGCAAATCATATATTTGGTGACTTGTAAATCCCCCTGGAATAGCACAACCATCTGTTCTGTGGCCATTTTAAATTTTGCGCCGTTTCCAATTACCGGTATGTGTATAATGTGCACGCAGATTGTTTTCCGGAATAATTTGCATGCAGCAAAATTGCACATTTTACTAAACTATCTATCTATCTATTTATTCCTTAGTCTTGCAGACCGTTGGGGCACCACTGATGACCTGACAACCAGCTTCCTCCATTCCAATCTGTTCTCTGCTACTCTCACTGTGTCACTCAGCTTCAGTCCTGTCCATTCTGAGATGTTATCCTCCCATCTTTTCCTCTGTCTGCCTCTCCTTCGCCCTCCCTGCACAGTACCTTGCATGATTGTTTTAGCAAGCCCTGTTGATCGTGTGACATGTCCGTACCATTTCATTTTGCGCTTTTTCACAATGGTCAATAGCTCTTCATAGGGCCCAATGGCTTGCTTAATTCTGTTTCCCACTTCCTCATTCGTGACACGATCTCTATATGTAATGCCAAGCATCCTTCGGAAGCATCTCATTTCAACAGCTTGTATCCTTCTTTCGATATCTGCTGTGAGGGTCCATGACTCACAGGCATATAGGAATACAGATGCAACCAAGGAGCGAATCAGTCTGATTTTTGAGCTGACTGAGGTGTTTCTGTCTTTCCAAACTGTCTTTAGCCTTGCCATTGCTGTTATTGTCAGCGCATCCTGGACAATATTTCTGGTTTCAATCGTCTGCCACGATGGCTCCTAAGTACTTGAATCTATTAACTGTTTCCAGTTTTTGCCCTCTAATCATGATGTCAGTGCTGATGCCACTGGTGTTTGTTGGTCATCAATTTGGTCTTCTCTGCACTGATTTCCATACCAAAAGCAGTAGCTGCCCTGTCCAGTTTTTCCACCAACTGAGCTAGCTCCTCCTCATTTCCTGCAAGGCCATCGATGTCATCAGCAAAGCGCAGATTCATTATTATTCTGCCTCCAATACTGACAGTTCCTTCATGGTCTTCCAGTGCATCTGTCATGATTCTTTCAAGGAAGATGTTGAAGAGAGTAGGTGAAAGCAAGCAGCCCTGTCTGACTCCCACAGTTGTCCTAAACCAATCTCCTATTTGACCGTTGAAGCATACTGCGCTGGTGGCTTTGCTGTAAAGGCTTTCAATGACTCTGATCAGGTTAGCGTTGATGTTGTACAGCTTCATGGTGGACCAAAGGGCTGCATGCCATACCCTATCAAACGCCTTCTTGAAATCTATAAAGACATGATAAAGATCTTGTTGGTGCTGGAGGTATTTCTCACATAGTATTCTCAGGTTGAAAATCTGTTCAGTTGTGCTTTGCCCTGGTTTAAAGCCTGCCTGTTCTTCAGCAATGATTTCCTCTGCCTGCGGCTTCAGTCTGTTTATTGATTTTTAGCATGACTTTGCTTGGGTGGCATATAAGACTGATCGTACGATAGTTCTGACATTGCTGCAAATTGCCTTTTTTCGGGAGAGTTACTATGAGTGACTGAGTCTATGGTGTTGGCCATTCCCCTGTCTGCCAGATCTTGTTGCAGATTGATAGTAGGGCGCTTATCATGGCTTCACCCCCTTCTTGGACTAGTTCTGCAGGAATGTTGTCTACTCCTGCTGCCTTCCCTTTTTTCAATGCTTTCACTGCAGCCTCTGCTTCTTCTCGGAGGATGGGGTTGTTGTCAGTGTTGGTCACTGATGGGGTGTTGAGTATGTCTGGGTCTCCTGTAGGTCTGTGGTTGTACAGGTCTGAGCAGTATTCTGTCCATCTCTTAAGAATGTCTTGTTCTTCTGTAAGATAGTTCCCTCCCTTATCTTGAATGATGGAGGAGCGTCCTTGTTTTACACTGGTCAGGTCTTTCACCAGTTGGTATGCTTTTTTGCTATTATTTTCCTTAGATTGTTTTCAATATCTTTACATTGGTCTTCAATCCATGTCTCCTTTGCCTTTCTCATGCTTTTCTTGATAACCTGGTTGATTTCCCTGTATTGTTTTGCTCCTTCTACTTCTGACTTCTTCTTCTTTAGCTCTCGACGCTTGTCACACAGATCAAGTAAGTCAGTTGTAACCCAAGGTTTCTTTGGTCGTCGATGTTTGCCAAGGATCTCACTGGCTGTTTGGGTCACTGCTATGTTAAATGTGTCGATCATTGTGTCAATAGCTGTGTTTTCTGCACTAAGAAGTAACAGTGGTGCAAATTTCCCTCCTATCTTTGCCTGGAAGGTTTCCAAGACCTCTGGGTCTTTTAGTTTGTCAAGGTTGAACTTGATTCTTGTGGGGCCCTCTTTGTGGAGTTTTTTTTTAGATGCAGTCGGAGAGTCATCATCACTAAGTTATGGTCACTTCCAATGTCTGCTCCTGGGAAACTTCTTGACTTGGCAATGTTTACGTTGGTGTGGAAACGTCTCTTCACCATGATATAATCAATCTGATTATGGTGTTCTCCATTCGGGCTATGCCAGGTCCACCTTCTGGATGCTTTGTGTGGACCAAACGTGTTCATCAGCTTCAGATCATTGAAGCTGGCAAATTCCAGGAGCCTTACGCCTCTGTCGTTGGTCTCTGCATTGCAGTAGCGTCCACATGTGCCTTTCCAGTTATCAACGGCATCCTCTCCTATTTTGGCATTCCAGTCTCCTTGCACCACAAGAATGTCTTTCTTTGGGGTCTGGTCCAGGACCTCTTGCAGTTTGTAGTAGAAATCCTCTAATTCTTCATGATCATGGTCTGTAGTTGGAGCGTAAGCTTGCACAATGGTGATATTGAGTGGTGCTGCCCTCAAGCGTATGATGATAAGCCTGCTGGAGACTGGCCGACAACTCATGACAGTGTTCACAATGGAATAGGAATATACTCATTTACTAAACAGATGACATCAAACCCACACTATTGTCCATCAGTATCAACACTGATTTGTTTTGATGTCACAGACCTGCCAATCTTACGATTTTGCCATAAGTCTTACGAAGAAAACCCACTAAAATTACGGAGTTACGGAACGATAGCAAAAAGTGGGGAAATATGAATGTTTTTTCTGTTCCGGATACTTTTTTGTACAGGTTTGTTCCGGATCCGGATTTTTATATTAGCCTCTGTGTTCGGATTCGGGAGTTTTATCTTTGAGTGACTTTTGGTTGGGAACCAGACTAACTTTACAGTGGTACCTCAGATGCTTTAAACCAGCCTATTTTGTTCGTGAGAAGCGCGCATCTGATCTAGACTTAATTATTCCTTTTGTCATCCGGTCGTCTGAAATGTTTTCCAAACGAAAATGCGCCAAGGATGGAGAATACAACCAGCCGCGTAACAAGCTGAAATTGTGGTTACATAAATATAAAACAGATTACTTGGATATAGGGCTGTCAACGGGTACTCGGGTACAAGACCGTAGTGAAATATCCGGGTATTGAAAATTAATCGCGAGTACCCGTTCATAAAAATAAATTGTCGCCAGACTCGCCAACACTATAAATATCATATATCGTCAAACAGCAGTACGCTTGACTGAGTTACAGCTTCAGGCTATATTTAAGAATAGGACCACCCGTTATGCATCAGCGGCCCACTACTAAATAGTTACACACGAAACCACTTCAAACAGGTGTGACAGTTATGACTTTAATTAGAAACCAGATTCCTGCTTAATATAAATAAACAATACATCAGAGCGTCTGTTTGGATTAGTAAAATTCATTGGCATTGTGCAACAGGACAGACCCCTTATCCCAGAGGAATTATATGCCAATGTTAAAACATACTCATTGTTCTACAGGTAATAAACCTCTTTGTAGACGATAACTATTGATTGTGGGCGCTAAATGATCGGTACATTGTGTGCTCTTTTAATGAAATCCAGATGGCTACCTTTTATTTCTGAACACACATGTCAAAGAAATCCCACTTGTTATATTATCAACAATTATCACCTAGACACCTTGAAATCTTCGCCATGCCTCAAACCAATCTTTGAGCAGCTCATTGTTTCGAGTCGTCTGGCTCTTCTAATTTTGAAAATTAGCCATCATACATGTGCCGACATTTCTACTCTCGATACTAAAACGTTTATGTCATAACTATCTTTAGAATTATAATTCCAAAATTACTATTGTGTAGCATATTTTCACATCTGAATACAGTTTGTGGTCTTATTACAATTCTCTCTCTCTCTCTCTCTCTCTCTCTCTCTCTCTCTCTCTCTCTCTCTCTCACACACAGACACAAGACTGTTTTAACGCGTTACTCCTACCATGTGGTAAAGCTGCTTTACACGCATGCGTGGGTAATTTAAATCTGAGGTCAACATCCGATGAATGCACATGTGTTCTGTTCTGATAGGGATTTATACTAAAAAAAGTGAGTGTTCTAAAGGATTTAACGCAGCTGATCATTAGAAGTTGGATTATACTTGCTGTCTGGGTACAAAAGTTGGTCTAAATAAATTTATTAACTAATAGCGTGCGGTCCAATCATTCTCATCTACCACGGTGTGGACGCTTCAGACTGAGTAGTGCATTACACAGTTAGTCTCTATCGCCAGACAAAATATTAAAGAAAGGCGGATAACAATTAGTTGGTCTAGGGTTGTACATGTATTTCATGTTCTAACGGGTACCCGTTGCGCCCTTTAACGGGTATCCAGGTAAGTTTTTCGTGATTTTTGACAGCCCTGCTCGGATACAAACAGAGCCATCAAGGGATCTGTTCTTGAATGTCGCCCCATATCTAGCAGAATCATCTCCATTCGTCTGAAAGCATCCCCCTTTAACATCACAATTATCCAAGTCTTTGCTCCAACTACTGATCGTGATGATTGATGAAGAAATAGAGGAGTTCTACAACAAACTTCAAGTTATAATAAACATGGTAAGTAAAAAAGACATCCTTATTATCCAAGGAGACTGGAATGCCAAAGTTGGCAAAGATGCTCTAAAAGACTGGTATGATCATTGTGGACCTTTTTGCAATGAGCTTACCAATGAAAGAGGGAGACGTCTGCTCAAGTTTGCAAGCTACAACAACTTGGTACTAGCCAACACCCTGGGTCAACATAAAGCTTCCTGATGCTGGACATGGCATGCACCAAATGGAACCCATCATAACCAGATCGACTACATACTAGTTCAAAACCGGTACCGATCTGGCATCAATAGAGAAAAAACCAGAACGTTTCCAGGTGCTGATGTTGGGAGTGATCACGACCTCGTCATTATGAACGTCCGAGTGAGGTTGAAGAAAATTAACAAGCCAAAGAAAATCAGGCTCAAATTCAGCCTTGAACAACTGAAAGACCCTAACATCTGCAAGTCATTCCAAGCCACAATTGGAGGAAAATTTGCTCCACTCCTTGTGATGGATGTTGATGTTAAAGTGATAACAGACAGTTTCAACACAGTCATGACAACAGTTGCCAAGGACATCATTGGCCTCCATCACCCAAAGAAAAAACCCAGGGTTACAGAAGAGATTCTGAATCTGTGTGATGCCCGAAGAGACCTAAAAAACACCAGACACACAACAGGGGCAGTAGAATATCGAGAAATAAACAAGAATGTCAGGACAAAATTAAAGAAAGCAAAAGAAGATTGGATTGGACAACAGTGCACAGAAATAGAGAACAGTCTGATAAAGAATAACAGCAAAAAGGCATTCCAAATTGTGAAAGACCTCACCAGAAAGAAGCAACCAAGAGTCAGTACTATTCAAGATGAAAATGGTAAATGCCTCACAGAAGCAAGTGACATTGCAGAAAGATGGACTGAGTATTGTAAAGAACTCTACAACCATCCATCCGCAGGAGACCCAGAGGTGCTTGAAGTTTCAAACTCCACAAATAATGATGATTTCCCCATTCTCAAAGAAGAGTTGGAGTCAGCAATAAGAGCACTGAAGAATGGAAAGGCAGCTGGAGCAGACAACATCCCAGCTGAACTTATCAAGAATGGTGGGGAATCAGTGATAGAACTACTTACAAAAATCTGCAACAAGATCTGGCAGACAGGCGAATGGCCAGCACAGTGGACCCAGTCACTAATTATAACACTCCCCTAAAAAGGCAATCTCCAGCTGTTCCAAAATTACAGAACTATCAGCTTGATCAGCCATGCAAGTAAGGTGATGCTGAAGATCATCTTGAATAGACTGAACCCACAAGCAGAAGAAATAATTGCTGAAGAACAGGCAGGGTTCCGTAGTGGTAGAAGCACAACAGAACAAATTTTCAATCTTAGGGTTCTGTGGGAAAAGTACTCACAACATCAACAAGACATCTATCATGTGTTCATAGATTTCAAAAAGGCTTTTGATAGAGTGTGGCATGAGGCATTGTGGGCCACAATGAAGAAGTACAACATGGGTCAAAAGTTGACCAACACCATCAAGCAGCTGTACGCCAAGGCTACCAGTTCAGTAATTGCTCAAGGTTCTGTGGGGGACTGGTTCAAGACTACAGTTGGAGTACGGCAAGGCTGTCTCCTGTCACCCATGCTTTTCAACATCTACTTAGAGCGCATCATGAGCGAAGCCCTGGAAAACCACTGTGGGACAGTCAGCATTGGAGGGCATAACATCACCAACCTCCGCTTTGCAGACAACATTGATGGGCTGGCAGGCAGTGAAGATGAGCTTGCCACCTTAGCGAAGAACCTGGATGAAACATCTTCCAGATTTGACATGGAGACAAGTGTCGAGAAGACAAAGCTGATGACAAACAGTGGCAAACAAATCTCAACCAAGATTAAAGTCAGAGGACATGAACTGGAAACAGTGGGCCAATTCAAATATCTTGGCTCCATAATCACGGAAGAGGGATCAAGAGCAGAAATTTTGTCATGAGCAGCACAAACAACGGCAGCTATGTCAAAGCTAAGACCCATCTGGAGAGACAAGAACATCTGTATGAAAACTAAAATCAGACTATTGAGAGCACTAGTCATCTCAATCTTTCTGTATTCATGTGAGGCCTGGACCCTGACAGCAGAATTACAACGAAGAATTCAGGCACTTGAAATGAGATGCTACAGAACCATCCTTGGCATCTTTTACATGGACCACATCAGAAATGAAGAAGTGCGCAACACCATCAGGCACAAAGTAGGCCATTATGAAGACCTCCTCACCATTGTCAAAAAGAGAAAGCTGAAATTGTATGGCCATGTCACTAGAGCCAACAGTCTATCCACAACTGTACTGCAGGGTAGTGTCCAAGGTGGTAGAAGGAGAGGTAGACAGAGAAAAAAGTGGAGTGACAATATCACAGAATGGACCAGGAAAAGTTTTGCACAGACACAGGCATTGGCACATGATCGAGTCAAGTGGAGGGAACTGGTCAGATGTTCATCAGCACAGTGCCTCAACGACCACACTAGGTCAAGAGACTGATGATGACTCAGATACCTGGTCATGCTTAGAAAAAGGTGTCCATTATATTTATTGCACGTTGAGTCCTGTTGACTTGAACATTTCCCACAGTGGGCAAGATGACTGTCGCCGCCACGTGAATTCCCCCAAAACATACAGAATACGTTGCAATGAAATCAGCTTCTATGGGATTTGGATCTGCAGTGTCGGAAACTGAATTGGAAGTCATTAAGGCTGAAGTATATTTTACAAACTTTTTGGTTGAGCATAATGTTGCAATTGCTGGACCATGCTTCTAAACTATACAAGTGCATGTTTCCCAAATTGTTAGTAGCAAATAGTTATCAGTGTGGCAGAACGAGAACTACTGATATTTTCACATTATTGGATGATGATTTGAAAAAGAGAAACATAGTCATAAGTTGGAATAACTGTTTTGCCTATGAATCAGATAATCTTTAAGTGATGACAGGTTGCAATAAAGGTGTATTTGGACATAATAACTAAGGCAAATCCCTTAGTGTATCTGAGTTGATGTTCATGCCATTTGGTACATTTAGCAGCTAAAAAGGGGGCTGATATGCTGTCTATTAGTTTTGATGACTTATTAGTAGACATCTATTATTTGGATAAAAGTGTGAATAGACAAATGAAACTGAAAGATCTTCAAACTCTTAGTGGAAAAGAACAGAGAAAAATATTGAAGCATTGTGTAACAAGATGGTTCTCTCTTGGTGAAGGTATTATGAGACTGTTGGAACAGTGGGAACCCTTACAAATATATTTTGATAAAGAAACCAAGAAGCAAGAGGTTAAATGCAAAAAAGCTAAAGCCAAAAGTAGTCCGTCAGAGAATGTATCTAGTTGCAAGGATAAAGTTCCACATGTATCTAGCAATAAAGAAGGAAATAACGACAGTGCAGGCACATGCAGTAAAGCTTTGAGTAGTGATAAATATAGAAGTCAGGCTTGTACTACCTTCAAGTCTGACTCAGCAGGAAAGACTGAGAAAATGAAACCCAAGATAGGTTCCTTAGAGAAAGCTAAATCAAAGAAATCGGATAAAAAGGCTCTGTCTAGATGTCAGACACCATTGGTTAAAAGTGACTGGAAAGAAAGTAAAAATATAAGTTACAGAGAGGAAAAGGTTATGAGTGTGTGTGTGTAAGGCTTTGCAGTCCCAGAGGGCGAAGATTTATTGCTTATTTCTAGACCTTATAATTTCATTATTTAACAAGTACAACTTAATCATGCAACACGAGGAGCCTATGATCCACAAATTTAGATAAAACATGCTTGAATTATTAAAGCAATTGCTTATCAGATTTGTAAAGGCTACATAAATTGCACAAGCTAAGGATCTTATTGATATTGATTATCATGATTGTAAGAAACAAAAGTCAGATGATAAACTTATAGTAGGTTCAGAAACTAGAAAATACTTTCCTGAAAGTAAGTTGTATGAAAGTAGCCGTTGTCAATTCAATAAGGATGTAAGGGACTATTACACAACTGTTTGTGATTACATTGTTAAGGGGTTTCTCTTGAATAACGAACTTTTGAAACACAGTGCAGTTGCTGATGTGTCAAAAAGAATGATGAGTGATTTTAGCAGTGTGATGTATTTCCCATCAAGGTTTATGGGTATGGAACCCAAAGAAACCAACTGGCAAGACAACTTGGAAGCAAAGTTTTTGAATTATCAAGTAGATGAATTGAATACTGGGATCTTAAACACTCAACGAGTTGAAAAGCAATGGGATTTTATGAGTAAACTCAAAGATGCTAATGGCCAATTCAGATAAAATTGTTGTCCAGCTTCATGAAGAATATACTTATTGTTTCTCATTCAAATGCAGGTTGTGAGATGGTGTTCTCATTTGTTGCAAAAAAAGCCACTCAAAATCCAGATCATCTATGTCAGTTGATACCTTGGAAGCACTACTAGTCATGAAAGTGAAAGGGGGGGGGGGAGAGAATGCTTCAAAATGGAGTCTGACAAGAAGATTCTAAGAAAGTGCTGATGTACCCTGTACCAGTCACATCAGTAGCTATTTATTATAAGTTACAACATGGATATAAACTGTAATGGTTATTACAATTTTACTTGTTGCCAGAACATAAGTTTTCACACCTTACTGAAATTTGGTCTAACTTACTGAAAAATTTTCACTGACTTACTGAAAATGTCTCTTTAGGGTTGGCAGGTCTGGACTGACTCAACAGTTGATTTATCTGACTAGTGTCAAAGGTCTCGTAAACGCTTAACTACGCATATTTGGACACAAAGATTTGATCTGGGATGCAGAAAATCACCCATGCAGGAGTCCTCCATACGCATGCAAATAGCTTGGTGGCAAATTAAACGATTTGCCAGTCCAACTTAAACAACCTACTGAGTGAGAGTATGTTGATTACTTTATCATTTTAGCTGTGCTAATAATTACAATGACCGAATTCAGTGGTTAAAATACCCTATTATGTGCCTGCTGTGGTTGAGTACATCAAAAGAACATGTTGCAATAGCTTCGACTAGCAGCTTGGGTGGGAAAATGTGCTGAAATTTACAATGACTGAATTCAGAGACAGAAAGATCCCGAGATGTATATGTGGTTATTATTAGACTAGGTACACTAGTACCTTAGCTTCCATTATTGTGTTCATCTCTGATTGTAGCCAAATAAATAGTGCCTGTGACCTTGAAATCAAGACACTTAAAAAAAAAACCTGGATAAAACACCGTGGGTAAATTTGGATAAGTATTTTGGGGTTAAATGGCAAATGGATGATTATTTTAAGGCGAGTCAGTGGAGTGCTGAAGTTTCTAGAACTGACAGTTTGGACTGAATAGTAGTCAAGTGTAAGAAAATGTGATACCAAGTGTTTGGAATATGACCATTCCTTGGATTGACAAAATTAAGTCTCATCCCGAAGGACTAAAAAGAGTTACACTGTGCTGTCTGGTTATTCTGCGCATCTAAGGTCACCATTATTGGTGCAAAACCTGTACTGAATTCAATTGATGAAAATAAAATGTTTGCCAATCAAAAAGCGGCAATTGTCACCATAATAATGTATTCAGAATAATACTAAGTTTGGACAAATGGGATATCACCCCCATGTTTCCACAACATGAGATATGGCAGCCTATTCTGTGCATGGCTTTGAAAAGATTTTGTGTTTATGCATCAGGTAAAGAAATGAAATACATTACTTTGGACTTTTTCTGGCATTTAAGCCAAAACTTGAATTTTTGACTGAGACAACACATGATCCAATGTTTACAGAAAATGACATATTATTGTGCAGAATTACCAGATGCGCCGAATAGGCTGACACGGTTGTACATGTCAGTGTTACAAAGAATGTGGAAATTAAACTTGAAATGCTAGAACATTTCATTACTATGACTTTTGTAGAATTATTTGTGAATTATTCTTGGATTATTTTTGGATGTGATTCTTAAAACTAAGATTTTTCCCCCCCCCCCCATTTTTGCATCTTTTTCCAGGGAAATAATTTACTTGTTAAATTTTACAAAGCTTATTGTTTTTACTTTTTTTGTGTTGCTGTTTCTTAGAGCCTAAACATGTACCAAGTGTCCAATATGATGGCATTCCGAGTCAAATGTTAGTGTTGGCTAGTAATATGATATTCTGACAGTCAAAGGTTAGTGTTCAATATGACAACATTCTGACAAAGATTATTGTTGACTACTATTATGACATTCTGACAGTCAAAGGTTAGTGTTCAATATGACAAAATTCTGACAAAGATTAGTGTTGACTATTATTATGATGTTCTGAAAAGGTTAGTGTTGATTTGCGTAGTATACAATATCGGTTTGTTGTTCAATGCTTACTTGTTACATAACAAAATGTTTGTTCTGAGTAGTAGATTTAACTACCATCTGTAGTCATAAGTCAGTTTAACTGCTGATTACTCTTAACCATTGCTGCTCTTGCAGTTGTGCAGTTTTCAATAGGAGCTAATTTGTTTTTTCACAATTTATCTCTGAAGTCAAGGAAGTGAAAATGATGAAGAGGAGCTTGCAGATGTTTGATACAGTATGTGCACATCTAAAACATTGCCAGCCTGTATACTCTATAACCCAAAATATACTTATGAATTGTAACTAAAATAAAGGCAATTGAATGTTCTTTTGACAATATCTATGTATACAAGATCCTTTCTAAATGAACAGTATAACCAGTAAGGAAAACCTGGGAAACTTTTTCTTTAAAAACTTAACCCTACGCAAAATACAAAAATTGTAGAGCACTACCTTATAGAAATATTTAAAAATAGCATCTAATAAGTGATTATATGTTGAAGACAAAAGGGAAAATAAGCCTCTTAAAAAGTGTTATTAATAGGTAAAGAAAAATAAAATTGAATTTTCAGTATCTTTTGAATAAAAGATGGTTATAATTCCGTTTATTGTTCATCGCTTGTTAATTTTAGTGTCTTGTTATTGCTGTGATCGTCTAAAATTGAAAAACAAAATCCAAGAATTGCATAAACATGAGTGATGGCAACAAGCCATTTTGCTGCAATGGGTTTGAAACTGAAGTTTTTGAAACTAGCGGTAAATAAGGTTCTACATGTAGTTTACAAACATTGTCGTTGAACATAATGCTTTACTCATTGGTGTACGAGTTTTGAACACTGAATATTTTAAGTAATATGTTTCTAATAGCAGTACATGTTATTTTGCTACACATTACTGAAAACTGGTCAGACATGCAGGGAAAAAAAATGAATTCTCTTACTGAGACTTTGTTTCATGTTAGGCATGGCAGGTCTGCAGTAAATAACACTTTATGTTTTAATGGGACATAAACCGTTATATTAGATGCTTACACCTACATGATATTTGTTTCTTAATTGTACATGCATCAACCCATTATCATCATTGGTTTTATAACTAAAAATTCTTGCTAGTGTGTGTAAGATTTATTTTGTATCAGTTTTAATTAGATTGGCAAAATTTGATAATTGCAGGATGGGTTGCTGCCAGGGGAGAATGTTACCTTGCTGTGGAGACTGCTATGACCTGGGATGATGCTAGAACAAGCTGTATGAAGTAAGCTTTCTTGCTGTCAAGAAAAACAATATCTGTTAATTTACATGTTAAACAGTTTTGGTGCCTGTGAAAATATCATGAACAATTCTTGAATTATTCATGAATTGTTCTAAAACACTTGCTCATCAAACATTCAAAAAATGCACACGAACATTTCCTGTGCAGTTCATGAATATTAAATGGCTGATTTTTCCATAAACAATGTTCCTTACTTTTCTAGAGCATTAGTTCAATGACAGATCATGAACATTTAAACACCAAACAACTAATATTGCAGAAAAGTTCATGAACTTTAGTTCTTGAAAATTGGGCCAAAGTTCATCATCCATTCATGAAGTTTTCATGTGCAATTTATGAATATTTCTTGAAGATGTTCTACAACAATTCATAAATGATCAGAGAAAAGAAATATTGTGACAACTATTTTCTTGATTCCTTTTTACTTGATTTTATGACCACTACCATTTCACATAAAACAACAATCACTTAGGACTTTGGCATTTTCATTGTTAAATAAAAGCTTGGAAATCTACCAATGAGAACCACAGGCCTGCAGTAATCATGAAATACCTTTTCTATGGTGATACTTTCAAACAATTTACCTTCCGTTCCCATAATGGCCACATGATTAGGTTTCCCTTAAAATTTAGCGATCACCAAATTTTATTTTCTGTCTGTCTGTTTGTCTGTCTCTCTCTCATATCTAATCGAGTGTATTATATGCAGCAGTGTTAAGCCTGAAGCCTAAAATTAAATATATTTCTAATAATATCTGATGTATGCTACTTTTAGAAAAATTTATTCTGTAGAATATTATCTGTTAAGTATTATTGTTTTATAAATAAATATTGATAATTTGACAAGAAGACTTGAATTGAGAATGTAGTTGTGCAGATGCATATATTCTTTAGCATAAAAAATAAATGTACATAAATATTTTAATTAGAATGAGCAATATATGTCGGTTTGTGTTTCTCTTATGTATTTGTACCTTACTAAGTATGATTATTTTCTTTTAAAGAATATCAAGATAGTTTAGTGTCTTTAAATTTGGTCAATTATTTTCCTAAAATCTAATATATTTTATATCTTATATAAATTGTCAAAAACATTTTGTCTTACATTAATATATATATATAATCTTACAAAGTATCTACTTGTTGTTTGTTGACAAAGAACTTGTTCAGATTATTGTTAAGTTTGGCTAAATTGTTTTCCAAGTTGGGTCCAGTTGTTTTTCAAGTTGGGACGAATTGTCTTGTTTTCAGCAAATTTGGGATGAGTTGTGTTTTGGCCAAATTGACATCTGGCATAAATTGTTTAACTTTCCCATCCCTGAACTTTCTTGATCCCACAACATCAATCCACTTTTTTTCCTGGTAAACAGGGTCTTTTGGATAAAGAAAGATCCTTTATGTCCTATCATCAATCTTTTGGTTACTTCCATATGCAACGCAGTGCACCATATTTTGCTTTACAAAAGCACGGTTGTAAGATCTATATATTTTAAACCAGATCTTTTGATGTAAATAAAATCAGGTTGCAGGTTGGATCAGGCCCATTGGTCATGGGTTGCACATGCCTGGCTTGTGTTAATAAACTCTTTTTATTTTATGTAGTTTTGGTTCTGTGACTCGGCTCAAAATAAATATGAAAGGCTACTACCTTCTTCTTGTCTTAAATTACAACATTTGATGCTATGGTGTGACTGATTATACAGTATCTATTGTTTCATTGAATCATGTTGCATTTCAAGAATTTAAAATTTTGGTGGCAGTTGCTTTGTTATATGTATTGCATTGTATGGGTAAATTCTAGCAGAGATTTGATTCAGAGGTGTCAACTTTCATCTTGAATGAATATAGTCAGACAAAGTATCAATATGGAGAAACATATTAACCCTTGTAACCTTTCACTGTCATAGAGGGATATGGTTTCATTATTATGTTGCAGAACGAACATTTACGCATACGTGATATAATGTCAGTAGGTACTGTTACAACTTGGGTCTTAGACAAACTATTTGTCATAGGTAAATGCAAATGCATATGAATCAAGAATGACAGAAAACCAACTGCATATATTCTTGGCTTCATAGCATCTCAAGATTTGCTCTTTTCATATTTCATGTATTTTTACATTCCCATTACATTTTTGTATACGATTCACTTATGATATTGTTTTTATTATTTAAATGAAGCATATTTTTTTGTACATATCACTTTGTATTTTTTTGAAAAATTCTTTTAATTATCGTACATAACATATCTACTAAGAAGATTTACTTTTGCAAAGCAGATAGATGATACCATGTAGCCATTTTGTTTTTACATGAATTAATAATGAATTGTTGCTGAGAAAATGCAATGATTGATGCATAAGCTCTCTTATGGTTACTACAATATTTAATGGTGTTTATTAACATCTGGCCAAAGACCTTCACATAACATAATCATCAATTATCGTTAATTAGTTTTCCTTATTAAGTCCATCACCATAACAAAACACCATGTATGTTTTAAAATGAGTTGAGAAGCCCTGTGGTGTTTTCTTATCCCAAAAAATGATATCAGAGTACATACTAAAATGAAGACCGAAGACCAATAAAGAACTAGTCTTATTGTTTCATTGCATTCATACAAAAGACAATTTTAAAAGCCATGTCATTTTTTATTGTCATGTTGAAAGTCATGGACTCCGTTTAATTGATTTATACGTATACTATCTTGTACTGTTTTGACTTGGATATAATTAACATTTTGTTACAAATCTATTCTACAATATACTCCTCTATTATCATCTTTATTGGCAAGTTAGAATAACAAGTAATGTATATGATCGGTGGTCTTGACAACATCTGCTGTATGGACAATGGCCTCGATAGCACATGGACAGATTTTCATTTCTCTAAAGAGAGCTTATTTTCCTACTGGCAGCCTCACTAATTTGACCTCTTTTGTCAGATCTTGCCCTCTATCATGCTTCAGCTGGAATAAACAAAGCTCGAAGCCTATATACAGTGGGACCCCGCTATAACACGGTAGTTGGTAGCCATAGAATCCGACCGTGTTATGAACCGAATCGTGTTATAAGCAACCATGTACTATACCAACACATTTTTGGATTTAATTGGGGGGGGGGGATGGGGGTACATAAAGACGGGTGTGAAAATGCATGGCACAATTACCATTTTTGATCAATATATATATTAAATGAGAAAAACATTTGCTGTGGTAACAGAAATTGCAGATATAATATATTACTTTATTCAGAGAACCATGCATTGGTACATACAAGTATCTAATTTATATATACATGTATAATCTATTGCATGAAAAGAGTATCAACACCGTGTACTCACCAGCGAATCTTGTAACATACATTGAATCCATAATACAAATATTTCCATCGAAAATATCCATACACGGATGTAAAATATTCAATAATTTTGTCACAGATCATCATGTGACTGAATTCAATGAAAAGAAAATAACAAAAATTACGTAACGGGTGTACGTAATGAATGATGAAATAGTACATGTCCGTAGATTAAATAATGAAAGCTAAATTGTATTCTTATAATAACTACATGTACATCTCAGGATCTTTCTGTCTCTGAATTCAGTCATTGTAAATTTCAGCACATTTTCCCACCCAAGCTGCTAGTCAAAGTCCTTTGAACTTGCCGCCCAGCTATTGTGTCATGTTCTTTTGATGTACTCTAATAAATACAGCAGGCAGAACTGGCTGTATTTTAACCACTGAATTATGTCACTGTAAATATCAGCACAGCTATAATGATAAAGTAATCAACACTAACTTGTCTCCCAGCTATTTGCATGCATGCGGAGGACTCCTGCATGGAGTGATTTATGTGTCCCAGATCAAATATTTGCATTCAAATACGCGTAATTAAGTGTTTCCAAGACCTCTGTGTCGTATACATTTTATACCATTACATTTCTCATCTGTCAATAGTTATTATTTTTTGAAAACCTCTGATTTTTAGCTGCTTTCTGCTAATTTCACGTTTTCTCTTGGCAAAATCAATTATAGTTCTCAGTCGCAGAATTCGAATTTACTAGTCAACAGATTGCATAAAACATCACCGCCAAGCTACACACACACATGTTAGCGGCTTTTGTTGCTTTGATGCTGTTTAAACCGTTTCCCCCTGATTTGAACAAGTTTAGCTTGGCAGTTCACTTTGATGATAAACAATGTACTTAAATTAATTGATTTATACATTCTGGTGAGATTCTTTTATCAACTACCGCATTGGTTGTTGCTTAGTTGTGTATGAAATTAAGAGAACATATATCGGAGATTATTAGAACAACGATTATATTCGGAATGCATTCAAGACAATCACAAAGTAGACACGATGGCTTCATTGCTCAGGGATCAGTAATAATAATATTGACACTTATGAGCTGTCATTTTTCAACAATAAACAAAGATCAATGTTCTCAGTAGGCCCAGCAATTGGTTCGTATTTCCGATGTTTATTCTGGCACAAAACTAGAAGAAATTTGTTAATTTTTGAAATTTTAGGAGCCATACAACGATTATTTTATATTCGATTTTGTGTGTGATTTCCTCCCCAAAATGATAATACATTTTCTGCATGGTTTTTATTCTGCACTTTTTAGACGAGTATGAGAATGATAATTAAACTCTTGACGTATTTTATTTTTCATACTTAAAAGATCTTTTTTTTGGTCTTTTGAGAAAAATACCTGTAATAAATTACCTGAAATTTCAGGAACCATGCCACGACCGTGTTATATCCGAATTCGTGTTATAGCGGGGTCCCACTGTAATTAGCATGTAAAAAACAATTCAGAGGTATGTGGTTATTGTAACAATGTATATCGTAATGAAAACAAGAATGAATTGTTCATTTAGAGGTGTTTATTGATACTGGAATATAGTTGTGTCCTAATACTTGAGGATTATTACAGTTGTGAAGTGACTGGAAATAGTCATTTTTTCTTCTTTGCAAAAACTACAAATAAAAACTGACCTGAATAAATATGGTCATGTAAACTGAACTTGTTTTTCTCTGTCTCTGTCTCTCTGTCTCTCTCTCACACACACACACACACACACACACACACATACACACACACACACACACACACACACACATGCATGGTTGTGCATGCTAACTAAAACAACTGAAAATGGTTTAAAGATATGCCAGGAAATAAACTGAATTAGGAAAAATGTCAACTTGGACAAACAGACGTGTGCTACATGGGACATGTGAGGAAATCATCAGGTATTAAACCTGACCCAGACAAAACAGCAATCACAGAATTTGCTTGTTCCGACATACAAGAAAGAAAATGAAAGATTACTTGGTAAAATCAACTACTTAGCAAAATTTATCCCAAATATGTCCACAGTGACAGAGCCAATCAGAGCACTTTTGAAAAGTGACACTGAATTTGTTTGGGAAACTGCAAAGAAACATGCATTTGAATAGATAATATTCTAACCAAAGAACCTGTGTTGAAATACTTCGATGTTAAGAAGCCTGTCGTTAGTTGTTATGCATCAACATCAGGACTTAGAGCAGTGTTAGTGCAGTCAGGCAAACCCATAGCATTTGCCTCAAAGTCTTTGACAGGTGCAGAAACAAGGTGTACACAGATAAACTAGAACTGCTAGCTATGTTTTTTGGTCTTGAAAGATTTAATCAATATTCTTATGGTAATCAAGTACAAGTTGAATCGGATCAAAAACTTCTGGAATCAATCCTCAAGAAACCTTTATCTGCCGCACCTCCTAGACTTCAAAAGAATGCGTTCAAGACTGCAGAATTACAGTTTTGACTTAATGTATTGTCCAGGAAAAGAGTTAATTGTAGCACATACATTGTCAAGATCATACAGACAGACGAACACATCTGAGGTGAACATGGATAGTGAAATTGAGTGCAATGATGATCATGTCAAATATTCAGACTGCAGATACACAGAAGCAATAAAGAATGGAAATAAGCGGGATATTAAAATGACCAAATTATGATTTTGAAATCAGAAATTTTTGGATTCTGCAGTGATGAACTTTCAGAAATGGAGAGGTTAGTTCTAAAAGGAGAGATGATTGTAATACCGGTACCTGATGCTCTTCAGAAAGAAATGATAAAAGAGTTTCACTAAAGTCATATGGGCATTGAGCAGACAAAGCAATTTGCAAGAGACATTATAGTATAGACTTTAGTGGCAATGCCAATACTGTAGTATTATTTACTTTTGTTGGGCTCAATTTTTTGTGGTTTTGTTAAAAGAAAGTCATTTTTGTGGGTACTTAAATTTGTGGTTTTGCCTGTCAAAGTTCGCATTTTAGTAGATATTTAATTTCTGGTTTTAACCTCTACAAATACCCAAAATAAAGAATACAAAAGAATAAAACTGTCGATGCAAAAGCCGGTCACATTAATGTTTAATACAATACTACCACCTGTATGAGTACAAATCAAAGACCCAGCAAGTTCATTACTTATACCATGCTTTTGACCAAGTGAATAACATCAGTCAAAGCTGATGCAGCCAACAACACTAAAACAATACTCTCATCTCTATGAGCACAAATAAAACACCCATAAAGTTTAATCAGTTTTGCCATGTTTTTGTTTGAGTGTTCAGCATCAAAGGAAGCCAACACAGCCAACAAAACCAGACCAATCAGTTACTTATTAAAGTACATATGAATGATTTCTTACTTAAACAACTGTTGCACCATCATTGCTTTCTGACTATTAAGAGTGGTAAAATTCAGCTTAAACTCCCCACCCCTTGGTTCCCGGACTTCCTAACCCATCAGAAGCTATGAACCTGGTGCAGGCGCCTGCTTACCAGGCAGTAGAACTTCTTCTTCAGTCTGTGTCCCCCCCCAAAAAAAGCAAGGAGAGTATAACAGTTATAATAAGGAAATCTGGGCAGAGATAACCAGATACTCCATCAATAATGATGTTGCCAAGGCAGCCTGCAAATTCAGTAGCAATCTGATTTGTTTGATCAGTGAGACCACTGTACAGAGTATGCGAGACCAATTCATAAAGTTAAAAAAGCAATATGGGCAAGAACTTTTATTCCAATATAACATGACTAAGGGACATCTGGCACATTCACCACCAGATAAATCTCACCTTAAGACGGGAAATTGGTTTGGCATTTTGTTTAATTGTCTAGGTATAAAATGTGTTAACATTATTGAATATATAGATTTAATAAAATTCCAGTTTATAGGAAATATATATTAAAATACAGAGTACATATATAATGTAATTAACATGTGTGTATATTATATATTTGATTGTATCTCGCAAATACAAGTACAATTTTTTTGTAGTACAATTTTTTTTCTCCTTCCTTCCCGCAATATTATAGCTATAGTTTTCATAATTATTTTGTTAAAGATGTATACCATATACAATGAAAGATATACTAGAATATCTCTTGTATTTCATGAAAAATGTTAGAGAGGAGAGTAGTTTTAAAGTAAATGATTTATAATTGCGCTTCAGAAATGTCAGTGGAACATAGAAATAAATGTAATTTATTCTTAAAAGTGAATGTTCACAAAACATTTATGTTGTAGCCATATATGTTGTAAATATGCAAATTTCAGCTTGAAATATTAAGAGTTCAAGAAGTTCGAAAAAGAGACAAAGCATTTAAATGCTTTATCCTGGTTATTTTTAATTCTGCACCCTCCAATTGTGCATAAAATATTCAAATATAAATTATCCACTGTTGCTAAATTACTTACCGTTTGTTTTACCACATCATTTCAATGGCTCATGGTCATTCCGCACCCAAGTCATTTTGTATCCAGTGGAAATCCAAGCTGCTGGTCATTTAATACCCAAGGTGCTTGTCCTTTCATACCTTATATCATGTAAAAAAAAAATAAAAAAAATATTTGCATTTGTTTCCTTGATACCTTTCATGTTGGAATTGCAATTAATGACAGTTTTCATTTGTCAAGGATATAAGACCGAAATACCATCTCCTTTATATGAAAGAGAGTGGGGTATGTGTGATGATATTTTGTCAAGTAAGTGTCTCTGAGATTATATCATCGGAAAGTTTCATTTGTAATTTATTCGTTGATCAAGTATACATTGATACTGGTGTATATAGTTGACAACAATCCATTTTTGGACAAACATTAAGACCAAAACATGAACCATCTTCTATGAGGGGGTGAGGATGATATTTTGGCCAATATTTGACATTCTTGACTGTCACCTGAAAAATTCTATTTGCAATTGATTCCTTAAACAAAGTATCTTAGTAACCACCCAAGCAACCGTTACAACTTGGGATTAGAGCTGAAATTACTATCAAACTTTTTGGGGGGAAGGGGCCCCAGAATTATTTTTGGGTAGATACTCAGTGTTAGAATTTCTTGCTGTTCCACTCCTTGAACATTGATACTGATATATTCTTTTACATACATCACATTCATTGTGTGTAATTAGGCAAGGTACATTATCGGTACTTGCCTCTACACATTACAAATGTTATTGTGCTTCTGTTTTTAAGTACTTAAATTAATTAAATTAATTAAACATGCAATAATGTTAATGTTCTCCTTTATACAACTGAATGTTTAATATAATTATCTTAATACAATGAAGATTCGATCACAAAGTTTGGCATGTGCATTTAGTTTTATTTAGTCATTAATGCTTTAGAGACAACACACTCCAAGCCCCATCTCCCAACTGCCCGGCTTCATAGATGAGATAGTCATAATCTTTGAAAAAGGAAAGCTGTCTCATGTCGCCTTAAATCAATTATGAAGTTAAAGATATCAAGAATAATCTTGTTTGCATTTTGAAGACTCCGAATGTACAATATTGGACCAAATATCATCACACTCACTCCCTCGTGGCATAGGATTGCTTTTTTTTTTATCCTATATTTGGCAAAATCTTAGGCATCGTGTACAATGAGATATCAATATCGAAATTGATTGCACCTAGAATATTTTACATGATTTGCTGTGAAATGTGCATTATTTGTAAAACTATGGTTACCTCACTCCTTGTAAAAGAGGGGTGATAATTTTGTCTTAATCTTTGACTATAATTAGGCTATCAAACATCACCTCAGATTAATTTCAATGTAAAATTTATCAAGGATTCCGTTAGAGAAGAAATTTTTGATATGATGCTGTAACATTAACAAAATATTTGTTTATACCCTTTCCTTCATCTTTGCCTAGTAGTAAAAATATTTGTAAAAATAATTATATGAACAAATTTACTGCTTAAGTTCAATCGAAAGTATTAGTAAAGTTCACCTTGTGTCACTATTAAAGGAATAAATATGCTGTGGTTAGATTAACTAGATTTTTCCATATGAGGCCATTTGTTTTGATCATATGCTAATATGGCATCAACATTCACCTGACTTCGCATAGGTGGCACTCTACAATTTCGTATTTTGCAAAGGGTTAGAATTTTAAAGATATACCAACTTGGCCACTACTTTGTAATTCAGCATAGTATAATAGAACATAAGCTGTTTAAATGTCAACAGAGAGGACAGTCAGCAAAGGTTAACTTGATACCCATTTGATGATATTAAAATACAGCTGTTGGAAATGTCAATTGAGCGGACAGCCAGCAAAGGTTAATGTGATGATATTGAACCAATGGGACCAGGCAGAACAATTCAGAATGTGGTGAAACATACAAAATAAGCAGTTGAAAATCGGAAACATCTAGAGGAAAGTAAAATTTCAAAATCTATTGTAGCTGTAAATGCTTATTGCTTTTTTCGCTACTTTAATATGGTTACATGCATTGCTGTAGTCTACAGCAAATCTAAACATAGAATTGGTAAAGATGCGGTACCACTAAAGCAGTGTATTTGTCAGCAGTGTAAATTGGAGATAGTATATGAATGGCATTTCTTTATTGAATACCCTCTTCTTCCTCAAACATTTTAGACAGACATTTTTCCGGACAATGGTTGATATAGTACTGTCTTTCAATATAGTGAAGGACTGTAACAGTTGAATATGCATACTTGGTGGGGATTATTATTATGATAACAAGTAATTTTTTTTTTTTAATCATCAACAAATAAATTTGATATTTCAATGAGAAATGAATAAACGAGTGACGCAAATGTTTTATTTATACTCAGGATCTGGCTAGAAATGAAAATTGAGTAAGGAAACTAGTCTTATCCTTTCTAGTGAAAGAGTACAAGATGTATGTGGTTCTTTTTCTTAATATTAGAGGCATTTAATGAATACTTGACTGTAGGGCTGGTAAATTGTAGTGTCATTTTTTTTCCCTGTTATGTCTAAAAATTTACCCTATGTACCTATGTATATGGGGTAATGATTACTATATGAATAATGCTTTTTATGTGGCTTTATATCTAATTTGTGCTATGTTATATTGAATAGATGTACCAGTATATACAAAAATCATTCCACTTTTTTGTGATAATCCTGTCACTAGATGCTACTCCATTAAACTGAATATAATTATGTTTGTCATAGTGTACATGTTTGGATGGTTTTAAGTCTGTAATTATTACCCTAAACTCATTTTATTAACAAGCTTGTGGCAAATACCTGTGTAAAATGTGACTTGGGCTTCCTTTTTTATATGTTCTAGACTAACAAGTAAGATAGGCAAAAGCAATCAATAATTGATAACATACTTGATGTTAAGTGAAGTTGAACTTGTATGCTTCTGAAGGGTAGAAATTGCACACAGATACCTTGTCAGGGGGTGAATCTATTCAGCCCATGGTTGAGTTGGTAGTAAAGAAGTCAGCACCAGAGTGGATTTCATGAGACCTGGTCATTTGTATTTGTCTCTGCCAGTCAGATTTATGTACATATTTTCATCATTGCAAATTTAGCAATTAACGTACTGTTCTTTTCATGGCACACAGCATTTTTTTTTTTGGAGGGGGGGGGGGGGTAAATTGTGTAAGGTCTAAAAAGCATCAGATTTAATTTTAAATAAAAGTAAGGCTATTGACAGGGTTGTGATGTGCAATAGAGGATGGGAAACACAAGATCTTAAAGGAGTGCTTTTGAGTACTGTTACAAGTTTAGGCTCTAGTAAATGGTTACAAAGAAAGAGAAATACATCAAACTTTGTTAAAATTAACAAATGATGTATTTCCCTGAAAATAGATCGTAAAAATGGACTAAAGAACTTACAGTTTTAAGAATCAAATCCAAAAATAATCCAAGAATAATCCATGAATCAAATTTCAAAATTCATAGTAATCAAATGTTCTAATAGACTCAAGTTCAAGTACTGTTGGAAATCCAGGATGGAAGATGGTGACCTAGCTCAAGTTTTGTTGGAAAATCCATGATGGAAAATGATGACATGCTGACATCTGTTTTGTGTTTATATATAGTTCCATGTAGAATCACATGATTTAACAGTCTGGTGTTGGAAATCTAAATAATATTTTGATAAACTGTCTTTGTCCAAGAATTATGTATGAGCTCATAAAATGATTCTAGAGATATGAATTAAACCTTTAAATCCAAAAGAACTGAAGAATTGTTCACATGGATTCAAAAACTTGACAACAACAAAAGAAAATCACTTAACTCATTCAGCCCCAACAAATTTAACAATAACACTGCTACATTGCCCTAGCAACACTAAGCTGTGTCTAGCTTCTTGTGCCACAGAGTGTTTTACCTGTTTGGAACATTTTGTAAACATCATGCACATGCCTTCACATTTACTTTAATTTCTCTTCTTGTATCCAGTATTAATTCATGAAATTTTCAGCAGTTGATCTAAATGAATTTGAGCAGCAGAGAGAGCGAACAGACAGAAACTATTTCAAGCTAATTGAAACTATTTCAAACAAAATCCTAAAGGATTTCAAACCGAAACCAATTCAGGAAGACAAAAAGAAAGAGAAATGGTTTCGGTTTGTCACGCTATTGAGACTCTGTCTCTAGACAGACCCGACTCTGATTGCATTTTGGAGACTAATTGAAAATCCATTTGCGATAAAAGTCTTAAGATGAAAATCCTTTTAGGATTTCACAAACAGACTAATTTGTAAAACCTCACCTTGTAAATCAATTAGATTATTGGACTGGTCAGTGAGTTTGAAATTAATTCTCGTTAAATATCATTATGACATCTCATATAGACTGGATTAGTTATATCATCAATGATTAAAAATCCGGGTGGAGCTGTTGGTGCAAATGAGTATAAAATATATCCTTGTTGGGCTAGATTTGATCTTTCGAGATTTATTTGATAACTTCCTTCGATAACATCACATACTAGATTCACTGCAATTACTGAGGATATATTGACGTTTTGAGGAGTGATATGACTACCACCACCGTCTGGATCATTATTATGTTTGAGGATAGTTGTTTGTGGTGGTGGTATTTTTTTCCATGCGGCAAGTATTTGTGGGAAGTACTCATCGAGGAGATCATTCCTTGATTTTTTTTAGTTCGTCTACATCTTACCGGGGAAGCTTAAATTCGGAAATATCCTCTACGCGTATTTGATACTTTTTTGCAAATTCTACTCTCTCAGAACCATCTCTGGCAATTTAATACAGCTTGAATAAGTCGTAAGTTAAATAGTTCCATATATGTGATCTGATTTAGTATTTCCGTATATTTGATGATTGAGGTTTTGGATGATAAATCGATAATATATTCTTGCAAACTCTGCCATAATTTATTTAGATACTCTTTTTGGTTTTTATAAAGAGAATCAAAAAGTCTGAGATTGCAGGGTTTATTGCTAAAGAACCCACCCCTATCTCCAAAAACCAATTTCCATTATTGTAACTAACAGGATTTGTAAAAAAAAATTCTCGTTTATTAATCCAGGTATTTACAAGGGGGATATCATGATATGATTTTACGTCTGTGATTTAATCAGATTTTTTTAGGTTCTGGTATTTGTATAGATGTCCGAGGTGGGTTTTCAGGCCAACCCAATATTGTTCTTATTGAACTGTTATAGATGTCTACAGCATAACCGGGTGAGTTGATCTCAATCGCCGATGATAGTGTTGGGTCATGAACTGTTATAGCGATTTTTGATTCTTTTCCAGTAATTGATTTTATTCTACGCTGTAATTCATTATTGATTTGTTCAATTTGGTATGACCCAGATGGTAACGAAACAGTGTTCCAGTCAGGAGTCCCGTCTTGTTTATTCTTACTCGCAAACACCAAGGAATTATTCGGTTGTTGACCACCAAATGGTGCTGATCTAATGTTAGGCCAACTGTCATACACTTTTAATTTTGCCAGTGCTATCTCCTTCACAGGAACCGCAGTAGGGAAATTGACACTGAATTCAGGATTGGTTGATGTTATTGAGATCATGCTGGTTTTCACCGGGGTTGTGTTTTCTGCTATTCGTTGAAGTAATTCGGTTGTCACTATTGAGATTGTTATTATACTCATGTTGTTTTTTTTCTAATTTTGACATCGCGGAATCATAAACACGTACCATCGCGGAAAACTCATTATCGGATATTAATGTGTCATCGAGGGAAGATGATATCATAGAGGATAATTTTGAGTACGCGGTTGACACAACATGGAACTTAACTACATAGTCTTGTAGTTTACGCTGGCTGCATGATGATATTTTTTTTGTTATAATCGAAATTATTCCTTTTAGGATTTCACAAACAGACTAATTTGTAAAACCTCAACTCGTAAATCAATTAGAGATACGGTAACGCCAACTGCGGTAATTCTTCATCGGTATTTTTTAAAATTTTTGTTTGGTACTCCTCAGTGTTTTGAGTTTAGTTTGAAATTCTCTGACCTGATCATAGCGATACTACTGTGACGTTGCCAATGATGACATTTTATTTATTACAACAGATTTCAAATTGCTAGCAATAAAAACGCTGGTGTTTTCAATTCAGCTGTTTACTTAAATCCGCTACGAATTCCACATAGTTTTACCAAGTTATTGAAACCCTAGCCAAATTATTATCAGTGGATATTATTGTGAATCGTTCAGTTGTTTCCTTGTCGATGATCGTTGATATCATATTGTTGACCCCAGATGAACTCGTTGACGAAATATTAAATTGAGTCGGCGACACTAGTGTTAATCGATAAATACCTTTGACGGCCACATGGATATTTAATATGTTAGTGGATGGTGTCAACGTAAATGATCCATGTTGGATCGTGTACACAATATTTACGATATTGTTTCGTTTGTGAGGGATTTTTATTTTTTCAAGTTTTTCTATGATCCTCGGTAGATCATCTCTGATGACATAGCTGGTCATTTTAATATCTTTGCGAACAACTTCTATTTGCCGATTAATCGCGGTTATTTCATCGAGTTTTGTGATAATAATAGCGATATCTGTTTTGATTTCTTTGAGTTTAGAATGTTTAAGAAAAAAATTATTGACGGCATCATCATTTTTTGTAACAGTTTTTACGTAACATAGTAAATTGTTCGATATGAGCATCATAATCTGATCGTAGTCAAAACATCGATAGTGGTTTTTATCTCCTTGAGTTTCGGTGTGGTCACCGGTGGATTTCCAAAGAAATCTAATAGAGGTTTGTCAATATTATCAACTATATTTCTTTGTAATTCAGAAAACTGATAGAATTTAGTTATATGGTTGTCGTATTCATCGCGTAGTTTTTTTTAATGGTTCTAAATTGTTAATTCTATCCACAATAGTTGAATGAGAACATCTGGTTTGAGATTACCCTGATTGGAAAAAACTGCAATAGCATTTTCCATTACACCGCGTTGTTTAACTAAAATATAATCAAGGGAAACGCTACTAGTTTTCAATTTGCCCTGACGATCTTGAAATACAACTATTTCATTTGGATCAACACTTGTGAGGTTTAACATCTCAGCTATTTCATCTTCGATTATTGTTTTTACATCACTGGTTGCAGATATTCCGTGGTGGGATTTTTCAGGCTTGATAGAGATCTCCCCCAAACATCAAGCATTATACTATAAGATCTCTCTAAAAAGCGATTGCTCGTATATTCGTGTACGGTTTTATAGGGTGGTTTTCCCGATGATGAAATAGCATTGAGTACATTCAATACTTCTATGCCGCATATTGGTGGGTCATTCATTTTCTGTGTTCGTAGTGTGGAATACCAGATAGGAATTTTTAAGCAGGTGATATAACGCATAAACTCCTTAGGCGGCGCTAACCCATATGAATCGAAATAAACAATTGCACGTGGATCAATTGCGTAAGCAACCCAGTGAGTTCCAGGTCCGCTGCTGTTATCGAGATTAATGATATCGGTTTCAGTGTTGTTTGGTTGTGTTGGTAATTGATCTCTCATAAAGACATGTCTAAAGTTTTTTATCGCTAGTTTTTTTAGCAGCATCGAGTAAATCAAAATTTGACATGGGAACTATAGGTTCTCACGATGGAACCTTCGGCAATATCAGAATTAGTAAACTGTTCCTAGTCTCAGGCCCTTTCCACTGTACCATGAATGCGGAGTTCCTAGTAGTCTTAGACCCTTTCCTGATCGTTTCTTTTTTTATACCCGGTTCCAGTTGCTTTCTTTAGTGCCATCCCTGATGCTGTACCAACGGCTCCATTGCGCGGCAGCTTTTGCTACCGCTGGGGCCGCTGCTGCAATCAACGCTGGTAACACAGCTAACAGTGGGAATATACCACCTGATTTTATCATGTTCTTAATTGCGGCCGCAGAGAGAGAGTGACCTGAACACCTTTTTTTATCTTTGATGGCATCATTGAAGTGTTTTTTCTGACGAGCTGTCAATGCCAATTTATTCTGACCACCAGACATCTGATTGTGCTTCAGTGATATTGTGGTTCCACATTTTTTAGCTGATTCCGATTGCAATTTTTTAATTTGACCAGGAGTTAATGTAACACTAACATGACTATATGACATTTTATTTAATAACAGATTGATCTAATTGTTACATTACATATTTTCCACTGGTGCATCAATTACTCTCATTCGTCCACCAACACCTTCGAGTAGCATTGATTTGACACAGAATGACAGCAACTGCTCAGTAATTTGGGTTAAGTGGAGCTGGAGCAACCGGAAGAGTTACACGAGCTCGGAAATGTATGTCAACGACGGATTATGTGGTTAAGTCAAGATGTTCCAATGAAAAGTAGTAGATGGATCTAGGTTTTTAAAATCCCACTGTGATATTTGCAGACAAATATTCACATTATTATCGTGCCCCATAATTGTCAGCAACTGATGATACACGCATGCTATTTGGTTTTGTCCGTAATTAAGTAAAATATCCTCAGATGGTCACTGCTGACCGTTTATCCTCAACGAGACTTCATTAACACCCAATTGATCAAATATCATATGGCTGTGTGTTTGGTCATTTAATTGCGTAATATCCTGTAACGCAACTAATATATGTCGGGGTGCAGCAACACCTTGTTTTGATGCCATGTGCCATGTAAATACGCCATTAACAGAGGACTGCATGGTATCTGTCGTTGTCGTTAGCCATGATATCAATGATTTTCCTCCATGATCCATAAATGATAGTAATTTTTCTTCTGCGGTGAATGATGGAGTCATTACTGGCATCCACAGTGATAGTTTTGTTATGTTTACTTTATCATTGTCAGCCTCTGGATGTGCAGGATTTGCTGGAATACTCCAGATTACATTATTATCGTCACCGCCTCGCATTAAGACTACTGTATGCTTCACTCCATAGGTAACTTTTCTAACATTTCTGCAGAATCCAAATATATGAGATAGTGGAATCATGCAGGAAAATAATCTACGCTGTCCTTCCAACATTGATACGCGTGTTGCAGCTCCTAGGTTGTAATCAGGATCATTATTTATAATCATATTTTCGATATCAGCATCAACAGCAGGAGCAGCACGATCCTTTGGTCGTCTTATAATAAATGGAGTCTTTCCAGCGCGATCATTAACATCCTTAGCAAACATCATAGATGGAGCTGCCTATTTTGTAAAATCATCAGAATATCTTGCTAACCCCACTATTGTTGTGGCAAAACATCAACATCTCGCTCTATGGATTCAATCTCTCTGTTATCAATCATATATCTAGCACTATCAAATAGCGCCATGATTCCATTATTGACAAAGCCGAATTTGGCACCAAGTGCATATGGTGTATCAGCTGCAACATTTTTTACAAGTTCTACTTCTACTTCGATAAATGCTTCAGCGGGTAGAAAGTATTTGCTGATATCATGGACTTGAAGTTCGATTCTTGATCGAATATTTGGTTGTACTGCATTATAGGAATAATACTGATAATCGCGTACAGAATCATTCTTGGTTACTCGGGCATCGAAATCAAATGCTGGGTCAGGAGCCGATTTGAACATATTATATATTTTTTTTTATCTAAATCGCGATCTCGCTTGCAATTTTAAACAACTTCCCCCTATCATATTTGCAGTAATATTTCCCTGGGTGTCATATCCTTCATTTATCCGTGATGCTATATTCTGATCCACTGCGTTGTTTTATTATTTTGCTAATACTCGCAAACAAAAGTTCCATAGATGGTAGTGGTCCTAATGACGAAGTCATTGTTGGTTACTTTCTTCGCCGAACTCACGCTAGTAGTTTTTCCTTTGCCACGGAAAATGCTTTCCCTGCAACATCATCAACGGCGCTAACACCCTTATCATGAATAACATCAATAGCTTTCATTGATAATTATTTTGCGATTGGTGCATTTTTGGATCCATTCTTGCAAATAACCCTACAATGGTATTGATTAATTGCTGATTGATATACGGTATTTGTTCTGCAACAAATTGTACTGAGGCTCTACAAATATCGAAATACTTTCCAGCTTCATTCATTGATTGAAATACTCGTTATTTTCTGTATTAAATGATTTTATAGGTTTCGCATTATTCGAGTGTTTTCCAGTCCCTCCTCATTTGGTGTTTTCACTCTGAGTAATAGCCTGTAGATTCGATAAAGAATTGTTCTTAGGATTGGAATCAATGTGATCGATTACAAACCCATCTTTTATCAATCCATGGAAACACTCGTATACGATTCTGTGACAGTAATATTTTTTCCCTCCAGCACTAAACATAAGATACGCAAGACTATAGTCATATTAACACTTTGCTTTCACCAGAAGACATGTGATGTCTAGCTGGTCTGAATATGGCTGGCTAGTCATATTTAACATTTAGCTTTCATCAGAAGACTTGTGATGTCTAGCTGGTCTGAATGTTGCAGAATGTGAAAATGAGGCATGATTGGTACAGTTTTATATGCATACATGATAAGAAGTTGTAAGATCAGGTCCATTAAAATAAGGTAGGTAAGATTAATGGAACCATGCATATTTTTTCCTTCAGCCTAATGGTTGTCTTGTTTATATATAATTTGAGGCACATTTCCTAGACATTGTTAATATCTTGTTTATATCTTGATTGGTGAACCATATTTAAAAACTGATCAATGTATTACTTTCTAACACAGCCATATTTACTCTGAAGTTGGAGAAAATCTACAAATGAGTTTGCTTTTGAATTAATAAACTATCATTTCATCTATCTTTTGAAAGAGCAAACATAGTCTCGATTTTTTTAATTACAGGATGAAAACCACTAATTGAATAGTCTCAATAATTTTCTTTGGCATATGGAATTTGAAGTGCATTTTCATGCCCAGAATCCTAGTTTGCCTTCCTGGGATTTAACACGTGCATGGTAAATAAAATATGAGATGGGCCATTGTAGAATCATTTTAGTAAGATAATTTGACTTTTTATCTATTATTTTTAATAAACATTTATCAATTTGTGATGCTTCTATTTCAGTGCCAATGGTAGTGAGCTTGTTCAGGCTAATGATGTTCAGTATGCAGAGATTGTAAGACCCAATGCTCCAACCAGTCATCCAGATCATCTCTTCTGGATAGGTATGTTTCCCAGTAGCAAACTTTCTTTCTTTCTTAGAAAATATCAGCCACGCCTCTTTAGTAAAATCTGACTAAATGATATCATCAATCTTATGTAAAAAAAATCCTATTGCACTGGTTTTAAAATCAGGTTAGGTTTTTCAGTTCATATAAATATTGTTTACCTTTATTTATTTTTTATTTTTTTGTGGAGTGTGGTCTCCCTGTTGGTTTACGCAGAAAACAATGGGGAGGCCCTCCTGCACAATTATTTGTGTATATATATGGTATAGATTGAGTAACTGTATTTGTTGTTGTATTTATATATTTTTTAAATTTTATTTTCTTGATTTTTTATTTGTAAAATTTTTATATTTTAATTATATATTTCAATTCCTTTTTCTAGACATTCATGTTGGTATAAGCATTATCCCATCATTTTTTGGTCTTCTTCCCTTCTTTTTTCTCATTCTTGGATGAATATTTGTTCTGCTGTCATATATTCTGCTTTTCCAGTTTTCTCTGATTCTTCTTTCTCATTTTCCCTGTATTTCTTGTCTATTTCCTTTAGATTTCTTTGTTGTTGTTCTGGGACTTTGTTATCGTCCTTTAAAGTCGGTGTTTTATTCCCTCTCTCTTGTTGTGGTGGTTTCTGTATCTCCTTGACATTTTCATTTCTTTCTTCTCCATATTGTTTTTGTGGTACCTTTCTCTGTATCCTCATATCCTGTTCTTCTAGACTATGGGATTTCATCAAGCTATTTGCATTTGGTTGTGTCTTTTTCCCTTTTTTAGTATTTTGTTGCTCAGTTTCTCTTCTCTTCTCTTTATTATGATCATTATTGTTTCCTTTTGTTTCTGAAGCTGTGTTGGTGTCTGTGTGGGTCTTTGCTTTCCAGTTGATGTTTGCTGTTTTTAGAGTTGTGTATCTGAATTTTTTATGTTTGTGGGTTCTAATGTTTCTTCTGTGGTTTTGGGGCGGTTGTGTGGTGTGTTCCCTGTCTGCTCTGCACCTATTGCATTTCCTGTGGTAAATACATCCTTTGTACCATGCCTTTGTTAAAAATCGATGTAGGTAGAATGCTCCTTTTATTGCTCTGAGCCTGGTTTTTCAATTCTAGTATCCTGGTTCCGTTATAAATTGAGAGACCTGGAACTGTTCTGAGTCTTGATTATACCACTTTAATCTCAAATGTTTCTTCAAACCATTTAAATGTGTCCTCTAAAGGTCTCTCCATTGGTATGTCTGACAAATGTAGTTCTCCTGTCTGTCTTTTTATCTTTCTGAGTATTGGTTCTGCCTTCTTTACTACTACTTTCTGTCTGTGTATAGTTATTTCTCTGTATGGTATTGGCGGTAAGTTGCCTCGTGGTCTTGTTACATAACATTTATACCCATTCCTGTTGATTGAATAGATTGTTTGCTGTATGTCTGGGTCTGTGATTTTTAGTGCTATCAACACTGTTGACACTCCGGGTATATTTCTTCTTTGTATCCCCTGCATATCCAAAAAGTGGGTTCCTTCTTTGTAATTGCATTCAATATAGGATCCTTCCTCTGTGTCTATTCTTCGAATTTTGAATATTTCTGCATGTCCTTTATCACCTTGTGGATGCCAGTTTTTCTTGCTTTTTCCCTTGTTTTTCTGAGTCATTCTTGCTTATGAAGTTCAAGATTATATCTTTTCAGCCTTCACTGCATTGTATATATGCTTTTGTATCTCAGCGATTCTTATTTCATTGTTGATTCTAAACTATCTCGGTTGACTTTCTCATCGTCTGTTTTGTGCGTGCCATAGCTATTATAAAAACTTACTTGACTTCTCAACAACAAGTAGTAGAATCATATATCTTTAATGTGATTTTATTGAAGAAGTATTTTATCTGGGGGAGAAAAAGTCCTGGGTTGGCAATGAGAAACATATATGGTTGGCTGACCAGAAACATGTACTTTTTGTTGTCTAATTGGAAAATTAGTAATTACCAGACGCAGTGATGTTACAAGTGGTAGATAGAAATGGATTAGTGAAGCTAAATTACCTGACCTAGTGATGAGACTAATAATGTATAAAATGGTATTAATGAAGCCAATGTTACCAGACCTAGGAATGCTACTAATGGTGTATAGAAAGGGATTTGTGAAGCTAAGTTACCAGACCCATTGATGCTACTAATAGTGTATAGAAAGGGATTTGTGAAGCTAAATTAACAGACTCATTGATACTACTAATGGTGTATAGAATGGGATTTGTGAAGCTAAATTAATAGACCCATTGATACTACTAATGGTGCATATAAATGCATTAGTGAAGCTAAATTACCTCTCAATGATACTACTAATGTTGTATAGAAAAGGGATTAGTGAAGCTAAATTACCTCTCAGTGATACTACTAATGTTGTATTAAAATGTATTAGTAAAGCTGACCAAGTGAAGCTGCTATGGAGATGTATTAGTCAAGCAAAATTACCTAACCAAGCGATATTTACTAATGTATCTTAGAAAGGGAATGGTAAGCAAAATTATCACACTCATTGATACCACTATCATATGTATGTGAGGAAGAGAGAGAGAGAGTTAAGTACAAAAATGTTTCAGAGGATATTAACCAAATCTCAGATTAACAAAAATTGTAAGCTTGTTAGCAAGCTCATAACAAGCTTGCCACAAACTTGCAGATAGTTTGGATTTGAAAACTTCTGGCTAGCTTATTTAGTATTATAGAAGAACATAATTTAAGATTACCATTACACTGACTCCATTCATTACATTAAACTATTTTTACCATTACACTGGCCCCATTCATTACTTTAAACTGTTTTTACCATTATATAGACTCCATTCATTACATTAAACTATTTTTACCATTACACTGACTGACTCCATTCATTACATTAAACTATTTTTACCATAACACTGACTCCATTCATTACATTAAACTATTTTTATCATTACATCGACTCCATTCATTACATGAAAATATTTTGACCATTGCACTGACTTTATTCATTACATATTACCTATTTTTATCTTAGCACTGACTCCATTCATTACATTAAACTATTTTCACCATTACACTGACTCCATTACATTCATCATCATCATCATCATCATCATCATCATCATCATCATCATCATCCATTTTGATTATCCAGGCCTTTTATTAATCCTCTGACGAAGGTAGGCCTGTCTGTTTCGTCATGTGAGTACTAAAAACTTTCTTCCAGGTTCTACGGTCCTGTGGTCTTGATTCCGCTCAGACCCAATGTCTTTCTGTCTCTTTTTGTCAACTCATCCCATGTTAGCTTAGGTCTGCCTGGAGCTCGACTTCCAGTAACTTTGAAGGAACGGATCTTGGATATCCACCCTTTACTACGCTCGACATGGCCCAGCCATCGCATCCTATTTGATTGGATAATGTCAGAAATGTTTCCGATGTTGAGCTGGGTGAGGAGAGACTCAAATGGGACATTCGCCTCGGGATTTACATGGCAGATTCATCGTATCATGGCTTTATCATTGCGATGTATCTTCCTGAGAGTTGTAGCAGTGACAGCCCAGGTTTCAGAGCCGTATAACAGCACAGGTCTGATGTAAGTTGAGTAAAGACGACCCCTTGTAATGTGCGTCGAACGCCTATTCGTCAGGATTGGGAGAAGCTCTCTAAACTTATTCCAAGCAGAATTGCAACGCGTTGTTAATGCCAGTTCACATCCTCCTCCAGCCGATATGGTGTCTCCTAGGTAACAGAAGTCGGCTACGACATCAAGCTTTTCTTCACCTATAGTTACTTCTGTCACAGGCCTTCCATTAATAGGTCGAGCGAGTCCACTACATCTGGGACACTTGTAGCATGGACCAGGTTTGAGAAGTCCATTGATTCCACTACATTTCTTGTGAACCCAATGTGAACAGCTGATGCAAAAGATTGTGTTTCTACCTGCGCCTTTTAGGCAGACGGCACATGGATACTTTCCTGTGCTTTTCAGTGTTTCCCTATTCAGGCCAGAAATCAATACCTTGGATTTACCCATGTTGACCCTGAGACCTTTTTCTTCCATGCCCTTCTTCCATTCTGTCACACGTTCAACCAGAGCCTCGAGTGTGGAGTCAACGACCGCTAGATCATCAGCATACAGGAGCTCGTATGGGCAGCCTGTTCGAAAGTGAATTGACAGTGCTTCCAGAACAACGATAAACAATAACGGGCTCAATACCGATCCTTGATGAACACCAACATTGACATTGAACTCGTCACTGTAGCCATCACCAACACGAACACGGCTTCTAGCATTATAGTACATGGACTGTACAGTTTTAACAAGCCATTCTTCAACGCCTAATTTATGCATCGCCCACCATATGACATTCCTTGGAACTCAGTCGAATGCCTTCTAGTTGTTCTGCATTTTGAAGCAAATATGAAAGCTTTCAATTAGAGCCATTTGGCTTGCCAAAGTCTGCATTTGCTTGTACCAGCATCAATGCAGGATTAAAATATCAGACAGGCTCATCTTAAGTTTATTGGATGCTAATGCCCCAAGCTTTCTGCAAGGATGCAAGTTGTGTCTCTTTGTCCCTCTTTGCATTGGTATCCCTAAAATATTCATATTTTATTCCCATATTGTGATCTGTGTCATTGTCAAGCATAAAGCAGACATTGATGATTATTGATTACATTCTTTAAGCTTATGTTAAGCTTTTTTAACCATTGCACTGACTCAATTCATTACATTAAACTATTTTTACCATTACATTGACTGAATTCATTACATTAAACATTTTTTACTGTTACATTGACTCCATTCATTATATTAAACTATTTTTACCATTACACCATTACACCGACTGGACCATTCATTATATTAATCTATCTCTAAGTCTAGAACTTTGGAAATTCCCCATGAATTGTTGTTTTGACCTGTGGTTTACTACACATTTTATATTTTAATTTTATTAATAGACTCCTGGTTTATTTTGTACACATTAGGGGCCTTCTAGAAGGTTATTATTTATTAGATAATGTTTGTTTTGAGAAAATGCTAATTGTGATTGCAGGTCTGGTAGAAGAGTATATATAATCTTGTTTTTCTAGAATTTAATTATTCATGTTTTAAGATCTCAGCAGAATCAATTGCATTATTGACATGTCTAGAAATTCATTTGGGCTGAAATGTATTTATTCAATATATTTAATTCAAGTGATTATTCTCTGGAAATACAAAGAACTCTGCAAAAATAACATTCTTGGAAATAGTGACTTGAATTTATGGTGACATTTCAAATAAAGATGTATTATTGGAGTGTATTATTGTGTTTCAATCAAAGACTGTTGGGACATCACCATGACAAAGACCACCACATGCACATCAACACTTTCAGCATTGGATTTTATTTGGATTACCACTCAAGTTATTAAAAAATTTAATCATTAGGACTTGTGTCTGTAAATGTTGGAATTTTGAGGATTTAATTTGCAATGCTATAAGTTCGTTTCTTATTTTCACTTTGTATTCTAGGTAAATAAATTATTTGTTGAATTTTATAAACCTAGTTGCTTCTCACTCTTTACTATTACTGTACTTATTTTAAGACCATATAGTTGTAATATGCTAAATACTGTGAAGATTCAATGTTCGTATGTGGTCTTGTTCTGCATTTTGAAGCAAATATGAAAGCTTGCAATTAGAGCCAGTTAGCTTGCCAAAGTCTGCATTTGCTTGTACCAGCATCAATGCAGGATTAAAATATCAGACAGGCTCATCTTAAGTTCATTGGAAGCTAATGCCCCAAGCTTTCTGCAAGGATGAAAGCTGTATCTCTTTGTCCCTCTTTGCATTGGTATCCTTAAAATATTCATATTTTATTTCCATATTGTGATCTGTGTCATTGTCCAGCATAAAGAAGACATTGATGATTATTGATTACATTCTTTAAGCATGAATAATTCTGAAACAAATCTCATTTTCAGAGGGGAAGTTTAGGATTTTCAGAAAATTTAAGACTTCCTCACTTTTTGTATATGGCATGGCTCCATAATAGTTACTTTGCTTTACTAGAATTATAATCTTAATCCATTTTAAAGATGACTGCACAAAAGAAATCATACAAATTATGCTTGTTATACGAAAATATTTTAAAACCTAATGAATCTCAGGCGTGAAATATTTGTAGCCATTATGCCTTTAATGGAAAGAACTAGGTCATAGTTAATGCTAGTTTCACTTTGTCCAGTTTATTCAAATAATACAACTCAAACCAAGCAGGTGATGTTTTTGAAATGTACATTTTTACAGTAACTCTATTTCCAGGAAATAACTGAGGAGCATGTCTAACATGGATTCTTGCTTTGGCACACATTCATTTTAAGGAAACTTGCAGGTTTTCTGATGTGTTCTGCATCAAGTAATATATTCATTTATGTCCATACTGTATTCAAATAAGTTGATAACTGAATGCCACTCTGTATTTTATTTTTAAAGGGCTGAATCGCATCAATGATACAGATGAGGGTGAAGCAGCCTGGGGAAACATAGGAAATTACCCACTGTGGAAGGGACTGTGGAATAATAATGAGCCTAACTTTGAAGTGGGTGACTGTGTGGCTGGATCATATAATAGCTTTTGGGCTGTTAAGGACTGTGATATGAAACTGCCATTCATGTGTCAGTACCCTGCATGCCTACAGGGTAAGAAATTAGATTTTGGTATTGAGTATTGTACATTATTGCCATGAGTTTTTGGAGAAAAATAAGCAATTTTCCCCATCTCACATTCAGTCACTCATGTATACATGTAACTATGTGCACACACTGTTCATTGGTATGGTCGATAGAAAAAGAGGTCAACAAGAACCAAGAAGCAGTTGGGCTTCTTATAATAGAACAATATTCATACCCATTCAAGGAAACATATTAGCCTCAGAAACCATCAACAATTAATGCAAATGCAGGCATGCAAATAGAATTGACAACTTGTGTTATTTTGATTTCCATAAAGCATTAACATTTAGTGAGCCTGCAGAGAGAGATGACATTTGAGTAGTCAGTAAACAAATGTCTATGTTCTTTCCCTTCCCCACACACCTTTTTAATAACAAGGAGAGATCGCCACTTTTTGATAAAATGCTTATGTTTGAAACAATTGAAATTCATTGTTTATGTCTTGAAAATTTCAAAGTGGTGTGTCCATGACAAGTCAATATTTGTTCATGTAAAAAGTTGAACAACTGCAGATTTCTGATTTTGATGCGCAGCTCCTTTACAAATTGTTAAGGGAGAATCCACTTGGATTTTAGGTGGCTTCAGAGTGTATTCCACCTAAATAAAACTAGATTTCAAATGGACTTTAAGCGGACTGGGAATACAGCTAAGGTGATGGGCTGAATCCATTTAATGGTAATAGTTAAGATTACTGTGCCTCATATTTCTCCTAAATGATAACTGTTAGATGGAAAATAACTGATTGTCCAGTTCATTTTCCTACTTTAAGACGGATTTTGGACTTGGACTGATTTTATCAGAAATGTTAAATGTAATTTTTGAACTTCAAGCATAGATCAATTTTGTGACTTAAAAAATTCAGTAGATAGTGGATTTTGGACTTGATCTGATGTTGACTTCGAGAAATAAGTTTTTATGCTTCCTATTAAAAATGCTGTACAGAAATCATGCCTTAGTGATTTGTTTGTTTGTTTGTTTGTTTGTTTTATTAGGATTTTTAATGTAGCTTTAACACTTTATAAGTCATATAGCTACGATGTCTGCAGTGAGGCAGTTTGTAGTTATGTCTAGAACTGGGGCATCATGCTGCAGGCATGTAGCATAATGTCCCACCCAGTCACATTATCCTGACACCAGGTCTTACAGTCCTAACACTAACCTTTTAATGCTGAGCACCAAGCGAGGCAGCTGTTATTACCATTTTTGTAAATCTTTGGTATGATGTGGCCGGGGATCAAACCCATGAATATCGCTTCTGCGACAGATGCTCTAACCACTAGGCTACTGGAACGGTTATGCCATAGTGAAAATGTGAGTGAAATTTCAATGCAGTCAAAGTGAAAATTCAGTAACATTGACTCAGATGTCCTTTTTTTATGTTATTATGAGATTTTTAAGAAATTTCTTAAAATTTCAGTGAAATTTTTTGATTGAAATTTCACTGACTCTGCTAAAACTCTGAAAATATCAGTGAAAATTTGTGATTGAAATTTGACAGAGATTTTGCCGAAAGTTCTGAAAATACAGTTATATTTGTGATAGTAATAACACTTACATTTCAATAAAAAATGTCATTAAGAAATATTACTTTACTGATATAAAACACAAACCATTATAATAAGTTAATAAAATTTTTTGTCTTTTGTACAATATGAATGTTTCTAGCAACATTTATTTTTCCTGTTTCTGATTGCTATAATTTTATTGTTCATTTTGGAGAAAAAAAATTCGTTTCACATCTTTCCTAATTATTTTTCATTTTCTTATTTATCGTCTCCCAAACTTTGTTCTTTTTATTTTTTGATTTTTTGTTGTTGCCTGATTGCTCTTACTGGTCCTGTTCCACAATGATTCTTCAATAAGTATTTGTTACATATAACAAATGATCACAGTAAACAGCTTTCTGATTGGTCAAAAGTTGGTACTTGCTCAATGAATCTTCACATAATAAAAACTGATGGTAACAATCATGCTCACCAATCATGGTGATTCAAATTTTTGAGTGAGATACGGCTTTCAATAACCATTTGAATAATGTGCAGCACTGAGAATAACTTGAATGTAAAATTGATGGAAATGTAATTGGTCAATTGATATGAAAACTGAATGCCAGGACTAGCAGTTTGCAATTTGTGCCATACAGATTTAACATCTTTATAGTAGTGGCTAATATGCTGAATATGACAAGGAATCGAACCAGGATGATTTTCAAAATTATATAACTACAAACTGACCTCCAGAATTTAAGAAGGGACAACATATAGATCACTGGCTGGAAATTGTTGAAATTGTTTTCTTGGTCTACAAGTAAAATCATCTTTCAGAATCGAATTCAGAGTAAAATAATTGTAATTATATTACGATAAAAGTTTGTCATGCTTGCATATGTAACGGAATAATTCAAGTGACCACAACAGCATCACAGTTTGTACAAAATTATAACATCTGCAGTACAATTCCCATATCTCTTGGATGTCATGTAATTATAACAACTGTATAATTTTGTTTTATGTAGGCTGAAATATTGCCCTGGTTAATACAGTCCTAATTAATTCATATCCATTATTTATTTGAAAATGTTTTGAAATGTCTGCAAAATTACTGAAACTTCAGTAAAATACTATATAATGGTCAAAACTTTTGCAAAATCTCACCAAAATGTTGTTGAACTCTCACGAAACTTTCAGTGAAATGTTATCTCGCCAAGGTTTTCTTAAAAGTTTTGGTCAGAATTATTTTTAAATCTCAAATATTTCAGTGAAAGTTTAGTGAGATCTCGCCAAAATTTAAATGAAGGTTTTGGCCAGAATTATGTTGCATCTCATCAAAATTTCAGTGAAATGAAAAATGATGCTATCATGTATCAGGTTTTGTGCAACAAAGAAAATGAGGAAAAGAAAAACTTAAATCTTATTTGATAATGTCTGTTAAAATAAATTTTATGATCCATTTGAAAAACTATTGTGAGTTTTTGTTATTGAATCCCAATAATACCTAGGCATTTAAAGGCTGTGTAATAGAAATCTGAAATATCTTTTATTATTGGAAGATGTTTATGTCAACATTTTAGACAGTCTTTTTTAGACAGAAACCTTTGGAAGGTGGAAATTTCAGGAGGGATTTTTTTCAGGTAGTTTTATTTCAGGTGAAAATCTTAGATGGATTTTTTTTTGTGTAGCAGGATCTTAAAACAATTAATTTGCACAGTTTGCATTAAGTTCCACCCGAAACCCATGTAAAGTCCACTGGAAAACGCCTGAGCTTCTTTAAGTTTATGGTTTAGGTAGAAAACGCTTAAGGAATCGGTCTAAAATCTGCCTAAAGTCCGCATGAAAACTTTTTTATGGGATTTCAGGTGGATTTTTTATTTCAGGTTGAAATCTTAGATTCTTTTTATTTAAGCAGAATTTTAGGAGAACTAATTAGCATATTTCACTTAAACTGACACCCTAAATCCACCTGAATTTTGCTTTAAATTTGCCTAAGCTCCTTTATAATAAGCAGTTTAGGTATAGGCAAGAAATGCTTAAAAAATCCTTCTAAAATATGCCTTAAATCTGCCTGAAACTTTTTGTATGGGCTGGCTTGTGAAAAATACCCCAAACATCTCCAGTCAGTTGCTTTTGCAATGGTACATGTATAATGTAAATGAGAGCACTTTCAATAGAAGCCAACATCAAGTCTATTTAATACCAACACACTTCAAATAGCACATAGCACATGCCATCATGTGTGCAGGACCTCCTAGCCAGAGTGTAAAAATTAATTTCTCATACTTGGTATCCATGGTGTTCTCTCAATAGAAAGTACCTCTTTATATTTCTGATGACTTGAAATTGCCTTAATCTTTTCTATCTATTGTTGAATTATTTCTCTTAGTTTTAGTTCCTGGCTAATGAAAACCAAATATTTTATGATTTTCATCTTTAAATATAATATTTATTTTGTTTTTATTTATTTTATTTTAGGTAACTTTTGTTCTCTTCATGAAGCAGAATGTTCATTTAATTGTACAGTTCTTTGGTAAATTTACAACTAATAGCAGAGAACAATATTGCCATTATGCAGTTCATATATTTCTAGAAAATAATTAGGTTTAAATCCTTAGCAGTTATTTGTTAGGTAGATATTAATTTTGTTTTCTTTCTTTTTCTTCTTAATATTTATCCTGAAAAATTGACTTCTCATTATCGCTGTTGATTTTAGGAAAAATGGTAGAATTTGTCAGTTTTATTAATTTATTATCACTTTTAGATATATAGAAAGAGGTAGGATATTTCTATAGATTTATAAAGTTATAAATTGTTGGCAGTGAACATTAAATGAAAATATTACAATAGGAACAGTCACTACAAAGTGATAAATTCTACAGGCCAATTGATTTTATAAAGTCTTAATTGCAGAATAAACTGAAAAATTATCACTTTTGTATTTAACTTTTTTAAACAATAACATTACTACACTGATCAAGGTCCATGCGTTTGAAATAACTTGAAAAAAATTTTGTGGGTTGGTTGAATTTACTTGTGGTGTTGCCACTTCATTGGCATTAGTGGTTAGAGCATCTGCCTTAGATGCAGGAGGTCACAGATTCAAACCCTGGATAAGTCATAACAAAGACTTATAAATTGATACTAACAGCTGCCTAAGTCAGCATTTAGAGGTTAGTGTTAGGACTAGTGATGGGAATTGGTCAGAAGTTCATAATCGATAATTGGTTCCCCGTAACCAACTGATCATCAATTATAATCAGTTACTAAGAGCAAATTTTAATTTTTGTTAAACAGTTATATCTTTGATCAAGAGTTCAATATGTTTATAAATGTACAGGAGTAATCTCTTTTAAATTAATGACATGTATACTTGAACCTGACAATAATATTACATTGTGTGTTATATTTGTTTTACAACTTTGTTAAATGAACTCAAATTTTTATGGCTGATCAGGCAAATGTAACTGAAATACTGCTACAATCATCCAAAATTCTTTCGTTCATATGTGATCTGTCTATAATATAAAGTATAGAAGGACATGTTCTTCTTGTTTGTCATTGTTTATAAATACTACAAGAGATGTTTCAACTTAACTGAAACAAATCAACAAAATGTGTTTAAATTTATTAACTCAACAATTTAACAACTTGACCATGTAATATGTTCATCATTATGAATCATAAGGTTTCATAATTGTATTTGAAGGGAATTAATACATTTCAGGTCAACTTTAGTGGCTGGGAGTTTTACTAACCTTTGTGCTTTGCATACACCTAAAAAGTAGTCTCCCTTTACACACAATCAATTATGGAGTTCACAATCAATTATCTGCTCAACCAACTGATGATCGATTAAAATCGATAATCGGAACAACACTAGTTAGGACTAGTCAGCCTAGTGTCAGGATAATGTGGCTGCATGGGATATGATGCTACAGGTCTGTGGCTTGATGCCAAAAAAACATAGAACTGTAACGAGTAACATTAGGATGATTTAATAATATAATAATGACATCATTTTGAACTGTGCAGTAGGCTTCTAGGTCAATATGGTCAAAGATGTGAGGGATATTATGCAGTACTGTTTTGTATGTTGCCATTCATCTGTTTTAGTTTGAGCATGATGATTTCTGTTGTGTTAAATTTCATTTAATCTTGGTAAGTGAGTTTTATAATGAAAATAAAAGTCTCAGGTTGTTTTAGTCTGCAGCTTCTGTTTCAAAATCACTTCCTAAAATAGATTTCTCATTTGCATCTTATTTTTTAACAGTAACTTAACCTCTGTTCAATGGATTTAAATTAAATATGTCTTCCCCTTAGTCTGAAGATTAAGCTCATTCATGCTGATGTTAAAGTCATGGAGATCAGATTCAGAATTTTAACAGTAAATTTAATTTCTTGAGTTTTGTTGAATTGATTTGAATAAAATTTGCTGGCATGTATGTATGTGCGAATTCTAGTTGGCCCAAAAGGAGAAGCTTTTAATACAAAGTCAGTCTAATGATGTAATATTGGTAACAAAGTTTGATATCCATTAAGGCATTTGCATCATTTCAATAATGATCTTTTCATTAGGATTGTAAATCAAGAGTTGGTTTGATTGCATTCAATTTATTTATGTATGATCCAGTTCAGTTTTGTCCCCCTGCCGTGGTGTAGGCCACCCACAAAAGGTCGCCAGAGGCTTCTGTCCTGTGTCATCCCCTCAAGCTGACTCCAGGTGTGACCCATCTTAGTGATGTCCGCCCCAAGGTTGCATCATCAGGTGTTTCCTGGTTGTCCCCTTCTCCTCTTGTCTTGATGGTTCCACCTCAATGCCTGTCTGGTAATGTTGGTTGGTGGCTTACATAGGGTGTGTCCTATCCAGCCCCACCTTCTCTTCTTGATGTCATCCTCTACTGGAAGCTGGGAGGTTCTCTGCTACAGGTTGCTGTTGATGATGATGGTGTCTGGCCAGCGGATCTGGAGAATTCTTCTTTGCAGCTGTTGATGAAGGTCTGAACTTTCTTCACTGTGGACATGGTGGTTCTCCAAGTCTCTGCTCCATACAGTAGGACTGAAGGACTGACTTCACGTTCTTGGTAGTCGGGGAAATTTGTTTTGTGCTCCAGATGTTCTTGAGGTGTATGAAAGCTGTTTTCACTTTTCCGATCCTTGCCTTGACATTAGCGTCTGTGCCACCCTGCTGGTTGATAATGATGCCTAGGTATGTGAAGGACTCCACCTCTTCCAGGGGACTTCCCTGCAGTGTGACTTGGCTGTTACTGATATAATTGATCTTGAGGATCATAGTCTTGTCTTTGTGGATGTTGAGACCAACCTGTGCAGATGTGGCTGCCAGTATGTCAGTCTAATGTCCTGCATTTGTTGCTGAGGGGGGGGGGACAAGAGCGCTAGGTCAACGGCAAAGTCCGGGTCCTCAAGTTGACTCCACAATTTCTACTGGATCCTGTTTCTCCACCCATTGGTGGTCATCATCATAATTCAGTCAATGACAAGAAGGAAGAGAAATGGTGACAACAAGCAGCCTTGCCTGATGCCAATCCACACTAGAAAGATGTCTTTGTGCTGTCCTGCATGAATGACCCTGTAGGACATTCTGTTGTAAGTGTTCTTGATCAGATAAACCAGCTTGGTTGGAATGCCAAGGTGGCAAAGAAGTTTCCATAGTGTCTCTCGGTCCATGCTGTCAAATGCCTTTTCATAATCGACAAAGTTGATGTAAAGCGAAGAATTTCACTCCAACGATTGCTCAACTATAATGCAAAGAGTAGCTATTTGGTCCGTACATGATCTGTTCTGCCGGAAGCCCGCCTGCTCATCTCATAACTGGGGGTCAAGGGCCGCTTTCATCCTCTCCAAGAGGACCCGGTTGAAGACTTTTCCTGGTACTGACGTGTGATTCCTCTATAGTTGGAGCAGTTGCTGAGGTCGCCTTTCTTTGGGATCTTGATGAGGTGTCCCTCCTTTCAGTCAGTATTTATTCCTCTCATATCTTCACAAAGAGAGGGTATAGCATTTCCACTGAAGTCTCTAGGTCTGCTCTGAGGGCTTCTGCTGGGATGTCATCAGGTCCAGCAGCCTTGCCATTCTTCAGCTGGGTGATTGCTCCTGATCTCGTCTCTGGTGGGATTCTCACAGCTTATGGGGAGATCTGCATTGGCTGGGTGGATTTCTGGGGGATTTGGTGGTGATGGCCTGTTCAACAGTTCTTAAAAATGTTCTGCCCAATCTATTCATTTGGTGTTATATACTTGGTATGGTCTTTCCCTGCTTGTCCTTTATGGGTCTCTCTGTTTTGCTGTACTTGCTGGACAGCTTCTTGGGATGTCGTACAGCTTCTTCATGTTTCCACTTCTGGCTGCTTCTTCTGCCTCTCCTGCCAGTCCTTCAGGGTAGTTTCTCTTGCCTATCTTGATGGTTCTTTTGATTTCTCTGTGGGCATCAGTGCACTCGTTTTGTACGTTTACTTTTTTAGTTCTTGTCTTACTGCTATTTATTGCTACTTTTTTTGTTTACGTTCCTGAATTTTGCGCAGTGTTTCAGCTGAAATCCATTCTTTCTGCTTCTGTTTCATGGGGCCTAATACTTCTTGGCATGTTGATTTTACTGCCTCCTTAACTTTCTGCCATCTGTTGTTTACACTGTCGAACTTGTCTTCAAGCAGCTCTTGTAGCACTTAGTACTTGTTATTAAGAGCAAGTCTGTTTTATTCTTTAGTATTTGCATCTTTCAACAGGCCAATGTTATACCTTGTTTTTCTTCTCTTTTGTGCCCATCCAGTTCTTCAGCTGCTTAAGTTTCAGCCTTGCAACAACTAAGTGGTGGTCAGATGCCACTTCTGCTCCCCCATTTCACCCTCACATCTTGCAGGAATTTTCTGAACTTCTTGGCTGTGCAGATGTGGTCAGTCTGATTTTCTGTTATATGGTCTGGTGATATCCATGTGTTCTTGTGGATTATCTTGTGTGGAAAGATTTTACCCCCAATGACCAGGTTGTTCAGTGCACAAAGGTCTGCGAATCTCTCTCCGTTTTTGTTCAGCTCCCCTAGGCCATGGATCCCCATGACTTGTTCATACCCTGTGCTGTCTAACCCAACTTTGGCATTGAAGTCACCCATGAAGATGTTGATGTCTTTGTCTGGGAAATTCTCTACTATGTTCTCTTGTCTGTTGTAAAAGTGGTCCTTATCTTTTTCTTCGCCGTCATTTGTTGGTACAAAGCACTGTATGACTGTTTGACATTCATTTTGTTATTTTCTCCTTCTTGGTCCTAAATGTTGCAGTGAGGATTCTGGGCCCATGTGGTTCCCATCCCATCAGTGCATTATATGCTTGCTTCAACAGCATGAGCCCTACCCCTTGTGTATGAGGCACATTTTTTTCCTCATGCCCTGAATACAGTAGCATCTCTCCTGTCATCAGTCTTCTTTGTCCAGATTGAATCCATCTCGTCTCGCTGATGCCCAGTAGGAATATGTTGTAGTTTCTCATCTCTGCTGCTACCTTTGCCTGTTTTTCCTGCCTGGAAGATTGTCCTCACATTCCATGTTGCGATGTTAATACTCCTGTTTGATAGAAGGATGGTCTGGTTTATGGCTTCTGCGGGCTCACGGCTTTCACCACATATCATCATAAGTCTTCCAGGAGAAGACCCTTCCTCCCTCAGGCTTTCAGTTTCTGGTTATTCTTCTGCCGGCGTTTTTGTAGCAAGTTGGGTTTTACAGGGTCAGGTTGCTAGCCCCATGCCCAACCCTTCTTCTTTTACACCTGGGACCGGCAATGGCAGAGTCGTTCCGAATCTTCAACTATGTTATATTTGTTTTTGGTTAAATATAAAAACAAGTTATTCTTAGGAAATTCAAACACACTGATATCAGGGTTTTAATATTTTTTCTTTCTAATATTCCTTTACGTTCAGAAAGACGTGAAACAGGATTATGTCATGCAAGTTTTACCTCCCTAATATTCCTTTACATATCAGTTTAGAAAGACACAAAACAGGATTATGTCATGTAAGTTTTACCTCCCTAATATTCCTTTACATATCAGTTTAGAAAGACACAAAACAGGATTATGTCATGCAAGTTTTACCTCCCTAATATTCCTGTACTTATCAGTTTAGAAAGACACAAAACAGAATTATGTCATGCAAGTTTTACCTCATTCAGTTCTTATGATAGACATATATTTTCCTCTATTAAACATGAGATTAAGGTGACAGACATTAATTAAGGCTATCATTTACTAAAGATTAATGATGAAAATACTTCAGACCAACAGATGTTATGTAAGTTTTTAAAATTAGGTTTAAGTCTGCATGCAATTTAGTCTTTATTGTTGTTTATTCATTGTAGATTCTTGGATGAGCAATATCCACAATTAGAGGAAAGATGACAAATATCACTGATTATGCATGTTAGTGAAAAGTAAATGATGATGAGTGCATTAAAGAATCCAAATGATTTTGTACGTCAAATGTTTTGCAAGTCGATGTCAAGTGTCTGCATGATTAGGATGACTCCATGTTAGGTATAACAGTAGTATACATGTATTATCAAAGCCATGGAACACCTGTCATGGACAGGAGCAGAGGAAGTGATAAAGATTTATTGCCATTCACTTGGGACTTTTGAAATAATATTCTTGGGGAAAGCTGGAAAAATATTGACTGACATGTTGCCCTGATTCATGTAATATATTATGAGGAATGGCTTAAATCTTGTAAGTGAGGAATAACTGAGGTCTTTTTTGAATATTATGTATGCTTTATTTACTATACCATTTATGCAGGTTATTTTCGGTGTGAAAATGGACGTGGTTGTCTGAATCCCAAGTGGCAGTGTGATGGGGAGAATGACTGTGGAGATAACTCCGATGAGAAGAACTGCCGTAAGTTTATATCAAATAGTGTTATTAGTGAACAGTTCAATAGTGGTAGTAGACTGAAAGTTTAATTTTCATTGTGCTAACTGAAATTAAATAGAATTGCTTTTGTCATGAATATGGAAAGTATCATAATTATTCAAATGTTATGATCCTGGAAAGTACCATAATAATTATAATGTTCTTAATGTAGAAAGTATTGTAATGATTCTAATGTCCTTAATGTAGAAAGTATTGCAATGATTCTTATGTCCTTAATGTAGAAAGTATTGCAATGATTCTAATGTCCTTAATGTGGAAAGTATTGTAATGATTCTAATGTCCTTAATGTAGAAAGTATTGTAATGATTCTAATGTCCTTAATGTGGAAAGTATTGTAATGATTCTAATGTCCTTAATGTGGAAAGTATTGTAAAGATTCTAATGTCCTTAATGTAGAAAGTATTGTAATGATTCTAATGTCCTTAATGTAGAAAGTATTGTAATGATTCTAATGTCCTTAATGTGGAAAGTATTCTAATGATTCTAATGTCCTTAATGTGGAAAGTATTGTAATGATTCTAATGTCCTTAATGTAGAAAGTATTGTAATGATTCTAATGTCCTTAATGTGGAAAGTATTGTAATGATTCTAATGTCCTTAATGTAGAAAGTATTGTAATGATTCTGATGTCCTTAATGTAGAAAGTATTGTAATGATTCTAATGTCCTTAATGTGGAAAGTATTCTAATGATTCTAATGTCCTTAATGTCGAAAGTATTGTAATGATTCTAATGTCCTTAATGTGGAAAGTATTGTAATGATTCTAATGTCCTTAACGTAGAAAGTATTGTAATGATTCTAATGTCCTTAATGTAGAAAGTATTGTAATGATTCTAATGTCCTTAATGTGGAAAGTATTCTAATGATTCTAATGTCCTTAATGTAGAGAGTATTGTAATGATTCTAATGTCCTTAATGTAGAAAGTATTGTAATGATTCTAATGTCCTTAATGTGGAAAGTATTGTAATGATTCTGATGTGCTTAATGTAGAAAGTATTGTAATGATTCTAATGTCCTTAATGTAGAAAGTATTCTATGTCCTTAATGTAGAAAGTGTTATGATTCTAATGTCTTTATTGTAGAAAGTATTGTAATAATTCTAATGTCCTTAATGTAGAAGTTATTCAAATGTACTTAATGTAGAAAGTATTGTAATGATTCTAATGTCCTTAATGTAGAAAGTATTGTAATGATTATAATGTCCTTAATGTGGAAAGTATTCTAATGTCCTTAATGTAGAAAGTGTTATAATGATTCTAATGTCCTTAATGTGGAAAGTATTGTAATGATTATAATGTCCTTAATGTGGAAAGTATTCTAATGATTCTGATGTCCTTAATGTAGAAAGTATTATAATGTCCTTAATGTAGAAAGTGTTGTAATGATTCTAATGTCCTTAATGTGGAAAGTATTGTAATGTTTATAATGCCCTTAATGTAGAAAGTATTCTAATGTCCTTAATGTAGAAAGTATTGTAATGATTATAATGTCCTAATATGTGGAATGTACCATAACTATTATAATATCATTAGCATAAAATGTTTCATAATTATTCTAATGTCATGACCCTGGAAAGTACTGGATTTACTTGAATGTCATGAGGACAGAATGTATCATAGTTTTTCTAATGTCATGACCCTGGAAAATACATATACCAGAAATATTCTAATGCATCATAAATATTCTAATGTCCAGAATGTAGAAAGTACCATATAGAAAGTCCAGTGTTTAGTACTGATGTGCCAATAGTCTGGAATAGTTTGAGGTCTTTAATGTATTGATGCGTCACAATGATATAATCCCAAATGTCTTTAAAATACCCAGTAATTCCAAAATGGTTACTTAATCATAAAGTTTATCAGCACCCTGTAAGTCCAGTGAATAATTGAAATAATTTTATGATCTCAGCAGAGTAAAACTAGAGCTGATTCTACTGAGATTGAAGTTTAAGACAGGAATAACCAATTTTCATGTAAATATCCCCAGTTCAAAGAAATAAGACACAATTTCAGAGCCAAAAGAGGGTCTAATAATAATTTCCAGAATATTCTAATTGTCACCAAAGTCTGGTCATTTTGCAGTGAACCAATTAGAAATGAAGTTTGATGGTTTTTTGGGGGTGGGGGGGGAATTCATAAACGGAACTTCAGCTCCATCCAATTTATGATTAAGATTTCTTCTACAGCTTCCAACATCAAAAGACCCTGATAACTTGTTTACCAAACAAAATAAATGTAGTGCAAATCAACAGTAATGAATAAAATTAACTATATATTATAATTATTTACTAAATAACTCCATGCCCTGCTCAGATAGCCTAGTGGTTAAAATGTCCTACTCGATTGCATGGGGTTGCAGGTTCATACCCAAGTGAGTCATACCAAAGACTTCCAAAAATGGTACTATCAGCTGCCTTGCTGGGCACTAAGTAAGAAGAGGTTAGTGTTAGGACTCTTCAGCCTGATGTTAGGATAATGTGACTGGTGTGACACCATTCTATGTGTCTATGGTATGATACCCCAGTGCTAGACATCACTTTAAAGTGCCACACTACAGACATGGTAGTGATATGACTGAACATTTTTAAAAGCTATGTTAAAAATCCAAATCACACACACACACACACACACACACACACACACACACACACTGTTATGATTTTGTGTTCTTTAACTAAGTTATTGAAAAGAGCAATAAACAATTTATGATGTACACTGAAAATTGAAAGACAACTCATAGTATTGTGAATCAATCCCAATTGGTCCAAAAAGTTTTATCACTAGTCCAAATTTGTGATGTTCCAATTGAATGCCAGTGTTTTTCCCAACATTTCTAATAATGAATGTGTTGATGTGCCATTTGTTTCAAATGTGTTCATGTGTGTTAAATCTTCTTGCTGTATCTTACAATCTAAAATGTTCGTGACTGAATATGCTATAATTTTAAACGTTTTAGTCCAAACATTATTGAGCACTTTTTAATTCTATTAAATAATAATGTGAATAAATAAATCTATTTAAATTGAAAAACAAACACAACAAAAAGACAGATTGTGTTTTGGATGTTTTCTGGAATGAAAAGTGTAAATGTAACAGGAAATCCTTCAGCCAGCAGGCATTGGCCCATACTTTTTCCTTTTCTGGAATGAAAACTGTAAATATAACAAGAAATCCTTTAGCCAGCAGTATCATGATGCTTAGATTTTGCAGTCAAGTACATCTGTAGTGTTACGGCTATTAGATTTAAAATTTTTTTTTTTTTTTAATTGTTAAGTCCAGGTTTGTCATTTGGGGTTTAATATCCATTAATTGGGAAATTATTCTGGAAAGTTCAGGTTGACTTAGACTCTAATTGTAAACACGTTTTGACCTTGGCTTGTTGATCTAATTTCTGACCTTGCTTTGGACATTGTCAACAAGTATCTAAAACTATTGGTTAATTTCAAGGACAACATTTTATTTTAGTAATTCGTGGCTTATTTTCTTCTGGATCATTCTATTATTATGTGACTAGGTGAAGGTAGACTCTTCCTCTGACCTTCTATCAATTTCTAGAAAAGTGCGTGATCACTTGTTTACTTCAGAAGAACAGTTATATATAGCTGTATTTTGGAAGCTAACATTAGTAGAATTTGGGCGTATTTTAAAGTTAAGTTGTGTATTTTCTGTTTGAGTTTAATTATCTTGTTCTGGACTTTGTGTCAATTCGTTGGAAAAGAAGAATTATTCTATTTATCTGGAAAAGGACATATGTTTCATAATTTCATTTGGATGATTATAAAAAAGAACTGCATCTCGTGACATTGTCAGTCATTTTGGATTACATCGTCAAGATTCGAACCTGGAACTATTAGAACATTTATTTATCAGGACATGCAATTCCATTAGTGGATTATTTTGTGAATTCTATATTTGTTGGATTTGATTCTCTAAAACCGTAAGTTTATTTATTTTATGAAAATAATTGTACTTAATAAAAATCATTGTTAAAGTTTTACAAGCTTGTTAGTTTTCACTCTTTCTGTGTTGCTGCTTATTCGAGCCTAAGCACGTAACAGTAGATTATTGCAAGCAGATATTGTCATTCTTATTGAAGACAAATGGCAGTTATCAAAATGGTAAATTTTCTTATCAGCCATCATTGTATTGCAGCTTAAGAAAAGTTTCATTCATTTATAGGCTGAGGCAGCCATGTGCTTAATTATGCCTTTAGATTCTGAGCCTGTCTTTTCAGCTTCCAGATGCCAGTTTGTTATTATTACTGGAGAGAAATCATCCGACAGATTTCAAGTATCTGGCCTTAATAATAGCAGGGAATGTGTTTGGACTATTGAAGCACCAGTTGGCAAGAGGATCAGAATAAATGTAAGAATACTTGTCTGATCAGATTTAGACCTGTGTATAGCCTGTCATGTGCTGAAATATGGCATTAAACACACAGCAAAGACATCAACAGTTTACACATGGAATTAAAAGTAAACATATTCCTATCTTAAAATATCAGCACAATTCTAGATTTTGTAAGTAAATAAGTACTTTTATCAAATAACTTATAATTTTGATGAGTTATAATTCATCAAACAGTTCACTTACTTAAAAAATTGGCATGCACAGGTGAAATAAAAGTCCAAATGCTTACCAGATGGTTTAATTTGAGTTGCTGGTGTAATTCTTCATAGTGTTCTGAGTTCAGGATTGCAGGTCTCTTTTAAGTCATTTCACATGTTCTATGACATTATGAACCTTTGAACTCCCCAATCCAAAACATTGAAATATATGTTTGCAACTTTTCCTTTGTTATGTAAATCCACATCTGTTATGGTGCAACTGATATTGTAAATATTACTCAGTATAAATGAATTGACATTGATTAAAACCCAAATTTCTATTATGTATTTCTGAAACAATGGCATGGGAAAAATGTATGGAGTCTCTAACATTGTTGATTTCACAATTTAAACAAGAACATGATAGGTAATGAAACTGAATGTTGTGTATATTGTTTATCTTCTAGTTGCCAGCTGTGACTATAGAGGAAATGGCAGACTTCCTACAGGTTTGGACAGGGAGCAGTAGTCTTTCCTTTAAGACATCCACACTGCTAGCCAACATGACAGGGAATCTTCAAGCTAGCACTTTCTTTTCCTCCAATAACTTTATATTCATCCGGATTGTAATGGATGACAGTATCATCAAGACAGCAGGATTTAGCGTTGACTGGACAACAAGTATGTATGCCTTATTTTCCTTTCTCTTTTACGAAAGAAAAGAATACATGTTAAACATGGAAATGAAAACATCAGATTTATTCTCATTTTCTCCCTTGTTTTTGAGACAATGAGTATTTTTAAATCATTAAGAAACAACATCTTGATAGTTTTTTTTCTAAGGTAATTTAAAACAGTACCTCAAGCTATGTTTAATTATTATTTTTCTGATATGATGAAGATCACATGAATTTGCTTTTCAAAAGGTTTACTATTGCTTCCCCTCTCTCTTTGGTATGAGCAGATTTCAGAATTGATTACTCATGTCCCATTTGTGTATTTGTCATTTTTATTTTTATCAAAAGTAAGAAACATGGTTTTTGTAGGCTCTCCTATTTGTTTAAAAAATATCAGCATCCAGTTGTTTATCATTTACACTAGTATTGCAGGATCACCATAAGGTTAAAGTAAAATGAGAAAAGAGCATGTTATTCTACAAAAACCAATTTATAAAGATAATACAATTTTTATTGCATTTTAAGAAATTTGAATAAATTTACTGATAAAAAACTCATAATTACAGTTGATAACTACTTCATCAGGTGATGTCTGACATAAAGTTAGATACCTAGACCACAAGCATCTTAACATGTGAAGTCTGGCATTAACTTGGATGCCTAAGCCTTTTTTTCATTAACAAACGAAGTTGTTTGGCCCTCGGTTGATTCTGTTAAACAAATGCTGAAAAATTTATATATTTGTTCATGTGAAACTAATTAGTATAAAATAGATTTTTAAAGGAATTTTCAGTGGTTTCTGAAAACAATGCTTACAGTACCTTTGTGTAATTGAGTTAAAATGCTGCATTCAGGAAATTTTGCTGTACTAAAATAAGAACCAGTCAATATAATAATAATAATTTTATTAATAATAATATGGAACTACTATAGTGCCTAAACTTTAGAAGATTTTAGGTACTTTATTATATTAGATAACACAAACAAAACATACAATGACTAGATTACAAAAACAAATGCAATGAAATTAGAAAACAGGTACATGTTGACAATTAATAAGAAAGTAAACATTATTAGGTCTGAAGGCACAAATATGATTTATGTATTTCAATCAGATCAACAAAAACAAAACTATTCTCATTTTGATAAATCAAGTAAATACAATGCAAATTGAATTTTTGTTGTCCATTATCTTAAAAATCGGCTTTGTTTTGCAGTCTTTTTAAAGTTTTCCAGTTGCCACAAAAGACTGCATTTTGCACACTTGTTCTCCTTTGGTGTGCAGGTTAGACAGAAGCAGCTTCTTTCTTGGTTGCACAGGACATTTGGCATCAATTCATGAGCACAGTGAAGCGTCCAAGTGCCAGCCATGGTCTTAATCTCCTTTCCAGTCCTATCTTGTCTGTGCCTTTTGTTTGTTCCTGGAAGAACAAAATAGAATTTTCTGCTGTCTGCTCTGTGGGATGTTTTTTTTTCCAGAGGAACTTAATTGAATTTTCTCTATTTGTTACTGTTGGCCTTGTCTGATTTTGGCTATTGCAGCCTCCTTGTGCAGAAGCTGAACATTCCTTAAACATTTTAAACTTTGGCCTGCTGAGCTTTGACAGCAGTTGAAACCACACTCCAGAGAATACCAATCTCTGCATCCCAAAGGCGTTTCTATGGTGTCTGCCAAAGAAGAAAATTCTGTTGGTATATGATATCATGAGGTATCAACAACACTTGTTTTCCCCTTGTACTGTGAGGCACATCCATCAGACAAATGAATAATCTTTGTGAACTCAGGTCTTCTGGATTGTAGCTCAAATATTGCAATTATCTAGGAACATTGAACAGAATGTGTATCATGCTGTAGTTCAACTGATCTGAAGTTCACAGATTCTGTGAATTTGTCACGATGTTGTGAACTGCAGTAATAGGCAATCACTGGATGAATTTTTACTTATAGCAAGTCCAGTGAGTTCCTTGGGCTTGATTTTGCTAGAAACGTCCAAACATTTTCATCAATATTCATACAAAATAGCAGCCAAGTTTCTTTAAATCGACAACAGTTCCTATTGCCAATCTGCATTTGTTAGGTGGCATGATGAGGAGGCAGTTTTTCCTCCAGTTCTAAAAGAACATGTTTCAGTGTGTCCCACAGTGTAGTACACTGCCATTTACATACTCTTTATTCATTCCAGTGTGGTCACATATGTTCTCTTTGAGAAATGCCCACTCTTTCCTCTTTACTATAGCATCTCTATTGCTGGCTTGGCTTAGATTTGGTTATTATAATTCCACAGTTGGAACATTTTCAGTCTATGCAGATCTTGCCACTTTGCATATTTATTGCCTTGTCACACAAGGTCAGACACTCGTGGCAACATTTGAAGGGAGTATGAGACTTTGGAGTCCCCTTTGCTGCCAGAAAGTTGCTGATGGCATCCTTCTTCAGCATTATGTCTGTACAGTAGTCACAGCAGCAAGAGCTACAACACACCCTGAGTAATGCTGTACATGGCAACATGACCTATACAGTATTTACTTTGAAAACAATACTCTGGCAAACTTTGGCCACACATTCCATGACATATGGCTTCAGTTACATTCATTGATGTCAGTCATATTAGTGATATCACCAGTTGCATTAGTGATATCACCAGTTACATTAATTGATGTCAGTCATATTAGTGATATCACCAGTTACATTCATTGATGTCAGCCATATTAGTGATATCACCAATTACATTCATTGATGTCAGCCATATTAGTGATATCACCAATTACATTCATTGATGTCAGCCATATTAGTGATATCACCAGTTACATTCATTGATGTCAGCCATATTAGTGATATCACCAATTACATTCATTGATGTCAGCCATATTAGTGATATCACCAATTACATTCATTGATGTCAGCCATATTAGCGATGTCACAACTACTTAATCATCATGTTGGAAAATGTTATATTAATTAAGCACCATGTTTGATAATGTTGTATTAATTAACTTGTAAATTGAAAAAGGCAGTTTGTCTGTGTTATTCTTTTGAACTATACTTTCATGTTATTTACATGCCCACCGTAACGATGTTTTTGATTAATCTCTTTGTATGACTATGACATTTATGCCCAATAACTTTTGTTCTTCACCATGTACCATTAACAAATTTTTAACTGGCTTTCATTTGGCACTAGGAAGAAACATGTTGATTTTCACATATAAAAGGTCAGAGTTCAAGGTTACAGGGGGTGAATGAGGTTATCCTGTTTTCACGTTATATTAGTTCAATGGGCACTACTATGTTCAGTACCAGAGGATCATAGGAATGAAAGAGGGTTGTGCATAAAGTAGGATATTATTTACCACATGACACATGTATGATGTATTTTTTATTGAGCTGTGTTAATTTTTTAGTCATACCTAGATCCATTAATTAGGGCTGGCCAGTGCAAAAGCTGTATTTGGTTATTCTATTTTTCTTTTAAATTATTTTGATATTATAATAGGATATAATGGGATGTGATTCTTATTCCTGTCAGGTGCTTCTTAAGCTTGATAAGATTGACCTCGCCAGGTTAATCATTTTTCTGCACAAAGTTGGTAGTTACATGTATTTACTTTACTCTTACAGACATCACTGAGCTGGAACAGTCCAGAAACTTGACAGCCACAACCACCTGGCAGGAGCTGACATCTCCTTTCTATGGTCAGTTCCTCAGTCTATTGAATCTTGACCTTGAGTGGACAGTTACTAGTGCCAATGATGTCATATCAATTGAGGTGAGGAGTTTCATTTTTCTTGTATATAGTTTAAATTGTTGATTAGAATTAAATGATTTTCCAAGCAAAGCTTTTGTCAGTATGTGATGTGTGGATATGAATTGTTTTAAAAATGGAACAGGAGAGAACCAAACATTTCTTCTGTATTTTTGGCCCATAATAAATAACATAATAAAACAATAGAATACACAGTGTCTTAAACAGTATTGTAAAATACATTTGCTTAAGTGTTGACATTGATACTTTTCAATTTGCCTCTTACTGTATACATTTTGACAAAATAGGTTTTTGGCAAAACATGGTTGTCTGAACTTTTCATATTCTGTTAAAAAGCATCAGCTGGTATAATGTATGACAAGAAATGAATTAATCTGTGAGTAGGTTTGGAAATATCAGCATTTAAATGGAAAAAAATTAAGTAGTTTGCAACCCAGGATACATGGATGTGAATGTCTTTATAGAAAAGAAAACTTTAATTACAAAGCTTAAGTTTTAGATTTCTATGGTATTTTCAACCCTATGCAAATTGTATGTTGTTTAATTTTGTTCTCTTCCCTTCCCCATAACATCTTTTGTACAAATCTGTTGCATTAATATGTCAAGAATATGAAGGTTTGATCCATCAATAAGTATGGTTTATAACAAACAATAATAATAATAATGACTTTATTTAAAGAGGGTAACACAATTAGCTAAGAACTAATCTACCTCGAGGCCTTCCTACAAAGGAATTTATTTATTTTAGCAGAATTTCAGTAGCCACTGGATATATTTATGTATTCATGAAACAATGATTTATTCAAAATACAAAAGTGGAAGATATTGAATCCTCTAAACCCCAACCTTACCCCACTCTGCAGACCTGTCTTGGCCCAATGTACAAGATATGCTTGCAACCTCTATCATCCATTCTCCTCCTCAATGATCAGGTTGAAGAAATTCACTCAAAACCAGTTTCTTTCTAAATCTAAGCTATAGTGGAGGGATTTACAGGGCAACCATGAAGGTTGCTGTGATGTCCCTAGAGTACATGCCACAGTTAAACAGTCCTATAGCACATGGAAGAGTCAGAGAGAGAGGTCTATCATTTTCACAATTGGTTATCTCAATGAAATACATACAGGCCCTACCCTTTTCTCAGATCCCAGCAGGAAGAAGACTCCATTCTTTGTGGCTGTTTGAAGATTTATTATAACAACATTGTGGATCCCCTTGGAATCCACAGCAGTTCCTGTATACTTTTCATCATGTTCTGCACATATACTAAACCTTTGGCCATGACTATTTGAGCCACTTCACATCACTTAAGTTTATCCTCAGCCTAAGCACATTCAATCAGCTCTGGTGCACCCTTGAGTTTGTGATAGAGAGGTACCATTGCTGTCCATTGTGAAGACTATGGGGCCTTATCTCTTGCCCCACTCAGACTACTTTTAGACTAGAACATAATAGACCTTGTACCTTTTTAACATTCAATCGATTAGGTCTGGAATATATTTTCAAGTAAGAAGAATATGTTCACAGTGAAAGAGATTTGCAATCATTGGTTCTGTGCCTCATTGGAGCAATTCATATGATGGAGTATTCATTTGTCAGCTCATTATGACAGTGTATGTCTTAGTCCTTGGTAATTTTTTTGGGCTCTCAAAGCAATGATTATTTGGTCCAACTGGAGATCGAGTCCTGACCATTGGATCAACTCTTTTGGCAACCATTCAAGGTTGCATCATGAAGGCTTTTTGGACTTGCATCAGTATGGATCAATATCGCTCATGATTCTTCCCACTTGGATTGGCTTACCTTTTATACTAGATTTGCTTCCTCATTTGCATTAACAGCAATAGGCAGAATCATTGAAATACATGCCTTATCAGCAAACCAGTATCATATGCAGATATAATAAGATTGGTCAGTTTCACTCTTGTTGATACCATTTTTCATTGGTAACCAGACTTTTATGATGAAATCACTGTCTATTCTGGATACTTCTCAAGACCACCTTCAAGATATAGTATGAACATTGAAATAGCATCTTTAAATAAAAGAGCCACTGCATCTGTCTAGATCATGTTTATTTTCAACTCATAAATAGGGACAGAAGGATAGAACAGCACAGACACTTTTATCCTGGATTAAGTGGATTATTTGCTCTGCATATTGGGAAATAACTCCAGCTGAATAAATTTGCTATGCATTTTGACCCGTGATGTTAGTACAGTTGCCACAAGCATATCCATTAAAAATAACTGTTCTCTAACTGACGTTATCCATTCTATGAGATGCAGATCAAAATCCACATTCTCAGTTCTTTCCTCTAAGATATTTTGTCCCAGAGGTCTCAACTTGATCTGGTAGGACTTATAGTCATGCCACAACAGGTTACCTTTTCAGGTTGTCAACAGCTTCTTAAGAATTGGCTTTATGGTTTACACTAGATTTACGGGAAGGAAAACTTTCTTTTTGGGAAGCTTCTGCCAGACCAGACATACAAAGCTTTCTCCAGCTGGGTTATCCAGTAGCTGTCTCACATAACGTAGGGGACCAGAGATGGCATCTTTATAATAAGGTAATGTATTTCCCTCACCTCTTAACATCCATACAGAGAGCATGTCTTCCACTCCAGTAGTGCCTGAGATATACATGTAATGTGGCACCAGTCTCTGTACCAAGGGGAGGTCATTTTGCCTGCTCACCACCTAGATGGGCAGGAAATATTTAGCTTCTTTTCAGCTCAAATTGTTGTCAGGGAGAGCTGGATTTGCAAGGTAGTAGTAGTTCTCTTAAGATATTATGGTTGTCTAAATAATCACAAAGAAACATATTGTACTAGAAAAAAATTAGTTTTCAAAGATTCAGCACCCATTCTACCTATATAAAAATACTGAACTCATGCAGCTGCTGTATAATTTAAAATGTTGATAAGGTTATCTGAGTGGTGCATTTATTTTCAAACTGCCATATAGCTGCCTACACCACCAAGCTTTTGACCAGTTTTACTAACTTTGACAAAGAGTATTTTGTGGCTTGTGGTTATAGTTTATTGCCATTTTTTAGTATGTGATAGAATACTGCATGATGGCCATTATATTTGGGTGGAAGGAGATACCAGAAAGAAAACTGGACACGGGTGAAATGTCTGAGATCAGTAAGAGTGTGTGCCTTAGACCACTTTGGTCACTTGGGGCCCTGATTATTTTGTTGTAGATGGCTGTTAGAACCTTGCAGTTTTATGCTGATATGCTGTCCATTGTGTTGCTGTTACTATAATGGTCTTCAGATGACCAAACAGGCAAGGGTTCTTGTTTTTACAGATCCCTGACATCTGATTTCTGACCACATGGGTTTCAGTCTCAGGTTTGGCCAGCATTGGTATATTAATAAGCTTGCCAGTACAGTAGCTTCACATGGGCCAGAGGTTCTTCTCAGGATTTGTCTGGGTTCTTCCTCCATTAGATAATGGATACCATGCATTGGCTGTTGTGTGCTGAAAAATGTTTTTAATCCCAAACAACAGCAAATATTGGTAAAAATTGCCTTTAATCAAAACCTTTATTGACTGGTCAAGATCTGAATGGTAGATGCAAATGAAGCCAGGACCAAGATCTGCAGATGGTGAAAATGCAGGCATCAACATCTGATAGACTGGTGCAAATAGTGCTGGCATCAGGATTCTGACAGGCAGATGCAAATGTTGTCGAATTCAGGAATTTAAGAAAAATTGATGGAAAAAAGTATGAGGATGAACCAAATTCATCCCATAAGAGCTGCAACTTGCAGTAGTGACAAGTAGGTAAATTTGTGCCCCCCCCCCAATATATTTTTGTTATTATAGTCGTTTACTTTCAGTTTTTGGAAATGGACATTCCTGGATCAGGATCATTAACAGTGAGAGATGGTGATACAGCAGCATTATCTGAGCTCACATCTGTACCTAATCCCAGTATATACATCTCAAGGACAAGAACCATACAGATAAGGATGAAGACTGTCAATGAATATGGTAAAGGATTCAGACTCCGCTACAAGAAAGGTAATATTGATACGTATATGTGAACCTGTTAGGATTGTTAGAGGTTTGATCAAACTTTACTATGATTGTTTTAATTTTCTTTTCAGTCTGTGTTACACCCATTACTAATTGTTTTTGTTTTATACTGACCTTGTTGTTTCTTTGATGGGAGTGCATTTTATTGATTCTGTTGTGAACATGAAAACTAAATCTACCAAATCTCAGATAAGGTTGTCAGCTAGAAATCTTTGATGATGAAAATGTCTTATGAAATGAAATAAATTGATCCCTGGAACTTTTAATTCTTTTGTAAATATTCAATATCTTTTTTTTGCCAGGTTGTTCCTTGGTGATTTCAGCATATGAGGGAATAATCCAGTCTCCAGGGTTTACTCAATATGCATACAACAGACAGTACCCCAACAATGTCATCTGCCAGTGGATACTAAATGTTACAGCTAGGGGCAGGGGGATGACCTTGACGTTCACAAACTTCTCAATGAAAAGTACAGACACAAACTCCTTACTGAACAGTACAGACATTGTCCAGGTAGATGGTGCTGACACATAGTAACAATTTTTGTTAGCTTCATAGTAACTATAATAAATACTAAGTAAGTCAAGACATTTATCAGGTTTCTTCTCACAGTTGCCACATCATATGATGGGTTCTAAAAAGGAGTTTTTAACTACTAAGCATCACTACATTGTTAGTATATGGATAATTTTGTAACATCCTACTCTAAGATCTTTCTTTGCAAAAAGCAGAAATTTAATCCATAAAATTTTGACTAACAAATTTCAAGAATACCTTTTTTAATTTCTTCATTTTATATAGAACACTAACATAACATTAGTATTTGTTTCTGTTTGAACTTGGCAATTAGAAGCAAGCTTAGTACTTGTTTGTAGGCAACTCCTAATCATGTCCTTCATGTACATATGGTATAATCCTGGTCACCTAAACACATGTTATTTGGATTATTGCATTATTTAAAACACTCTTTTGTAACAGTTTATACAACTTGTTAAAGTTATATATTTTATATTCATATTGAAGGCAGCTTTTTGAATGTTGATATTCAGCAGGAGAACATTTTGTATTTTGCTTTAAAGGCTGACATTCTTTTCTAGGTCTTTATTAACAACTCTGAGACAGCAGTCCATAGTGGGATGGGATTCACAGGAAATCAACTTCCAGGCCCAGTCAATTCAAATGAAGGGATTATCAAACTAAAGTTTATCACCGATCAAGCTCTTACTGACACAGGATTCTCAGCCAAGTTTTCCATTGGTAATTATAATTCTTATTACATTAGATAAATATTTCTTAATTTGTTTCCATAGGTAATTATAATCCCTATAATGATAGGTATATATCTTTTTATTTACCTTCCAAAGATGTGGAAAGTATGCATTTCTATGAATGTGGATGGATATGACTGACTTTTGTAAAGTTACATGTCTAGATATGTTTTTTTCCAGTGCATTCATTACAGGCTTGTACATTGTTGTGCACGGATGCCTCTAGGTGAGTAAAATGTTAACAAAAAGTAAGTCTTTGTGACCTCAATATTTTGTAACTTTGCTTCTTCATAAGGAAAAGTTAGTTGGCTCATAAAGTTGGGGATGCAAAACAGGGTGTGACATGCAAATGTGTGTTTAAGAAAGAGGAACTTGCAGGGCATTTATTTTTCTGTGGAATGTATTTCTAACTTTTTCCAAAAATTATTCATGGAGACATTTTCTAACTCTAGCTTCTTGTCAAGTTTTTGCTATTAACTTAAAACAGTACAGTTGTACAATTAGTGAAATTAGAAAAAATTCTCCAATTAACAGAGTATCATTAATCTGTGAGACTTAACATGAAGAAGACCTCAAACATGTTTGATTTTCAGTTTTCCAGTAAAATTGGTTTGAGTTATAGCCCTTGTTTGAATTAAACGTTGTCGTTCAGTTTCCACTCCATGACTTTTGAAGAACTCAATGGATTTATAACAGATTTAGAGTGTGTCTTTATATTGAAAAGATCCAGGTCAGGGTTGAGTTTTAGTTTTCTAGCCCTGTGTGTCTTAGAACTTTGCCTTCCATTATTTTTGTATAGGCAGGTAAATCCTTGCTGGTTGGATATGTTACAAGTTTGTTTTATGGGAGTGAGAGTCTGAACCTGTTTCATGCCCCCCCCCCCCCATCTTCAGAGGTGGAATATACTGTTTTCCAACACATTTTATATTGGCATTGGAATCTGTTCAATATGAGTGGACCTATTTTCATACAACCACCTCATCTGTGGAGGGGGAATATTATCCATGATATCACAGTTGAAGCTCATCACAAATTTAATTTGCATGGATTAAAATAAGATTTGATATGAGGCTAGACATGGTAAATTTCATCATTTTCTGTCAAGAATCTATGTTTCTCTGTTTGATTTAGAACTTTTCCCATCACTTTCTAATATATGTACATGGACATCGGTTACATTTTGTCTCTATTTAGCTCATCCAGCCATTAAGGCAGAATGAACTCACAAAAATGACCTAAATACATCATGCATTGTGTTTTTTTCTGTTGTCGTTTGTCAATCAGCAATTTCTTGTTACAACTCTGGAATCCTCATTTATGATCCAATTTTGATCAAGCTTAGATTTCTGTTGTCTGTCATTTGTCAATCCGTAATTGCTTGTTACCACACTCGGGAATCCATGTTTTAATAAAAACTTGGAATACACTTGTGGCACCAAGAGTCCAATAATGAGTAAGATCCAAGAATATTAATGAGGTGATTTTGCATCTAGATCCACTTGTTAGCAGTTTAGCTTGTTAAATCTGATTTTGATCAAACTAGGAATATATGCTATATCATTAGGGTAGGGACTTTTAGACATTCTGCAGTGAGTAACATACACATTGATTTATGTCTGGTTTGTTACCATTTTGAAAGCCTTATGTCTAATCAGATTTTGGTTAGATTTGTAATATGAGCGTCTTTGGCACAGCCATAAAAATGAGTTGCCATGACTACAAACCACATTTTCCAGCTAAGTAAGGATTTTGTTCATTTTCTATATAATTCTGTTCCAGTGGTTGCACTCTTAAAAACAAATGATTTCCCCCAACTCAATGTAATTTTAAATGGACTAGCCATGGAAAATTGTTTTCTTGGATAATTTATATGAAATACAATACCTGACAATACTGCTTTTGGTTTCCAGACTGTCCCAAAGTGAAAGCGAATGTCTCTGAAGTCACAGTGTGGAATGTGACCGCCTATTCATTTGAAACCGTAGTAGCTGTGAGTTGTATCAATGGTTATTCCTTCCGACAGGAGGAGTACAGAGCACAGTCACAAGTGATGATGACCTGTCTCTATGGGGGACAGTGGGACTTAGAAAGGATTCCAGACTGTCAAAGTACACAGCTTTCCATTTCAGTGGTAAAGGGGTGAATGGGATTATTTAAAACGTTCATACTTTTGCATAACTATTTTGCTGTTATTTTGAATTTATGGTGTGAGTGTTGTGCAAGTTTTAAGATGTCTTGAATTAATTTTTACTAAATAATCAATTAATTTTGTTAAATTCCATGATTTTCTTGTCCTTTTTTTTTATTGTGTTTTATTAGATCCTACATTTGGGATTGTGTATCGTTTATCATACAGCATAATCTGTATATATTTTACATTGCAGTTACATATTGTGGAGTTCCACCTGCCATTGATAATGGATATATTGCAAATGCCACTGGGGTGACATACAATAAAACTGCCAGATATGAGTGTAATAGTAACTTCATGAAGAAAGGTGCTGATATGGCTGTATGCTCTGATTCTGGAAATTGGATAAATATTCCAAGTTGTGTATGTAAGTACAAAAGAGGATAAAAACAACCTTATCTGAATGGTCTTGACTACAGTTGGATTAAAAAAGGTATTTTTATGATGTGATTTGTGTCTTCCAAAAAGTTTGTCCTCACTTTAATATTATTGATACCAAAAAATATAAGGTTCTGGTGATAGGTCATGGATCTGGTTTTAATATGGATCCATGGATTCTAGACTCGAGCAAGAATTTAACATTAGGCTAACATTTTTTGGGTGGTACTTGTGAGACAGTGGGAAATTATCATTAAGTCACCAATATCTGGGAATTTATACTGACAAGAGCATATATAATGTTAAAAATGTCCCTAAGGTTTAACTCATAAGTATTGTATTAGGATTGGAAATCATTTGTCCTTTAAAAAGGGTCTATAGATTCTGTGAAAAGGAGAATTGGCTATCCTTTTTAGTCTTACTTGAGGGGCATGTTCAGATTAACATTAGACCACCATTCTTTTGGGTTTATTTTAACAAGGGGAAATCCTATGTTAGAAATGTCCATAGGTATTGCATGTTGAGTGATCATATAGTCAGTGGAAAATTGAGACATACACAAGCAAATATAATTTTGTCACAATGTAGAAATATCAAAATACTGTTTTTTGCCAATTCAGAGAGAGAGAGAGAGAGAGAGAGAGAGAGAGAGAGAGAGAGAGAGAGAGAGAGAGAGAGAGAGAGAGAGAGAGAGAGAGAGAGAGAGATTGTAGCTCTTTGTCATGGTGGGTAGTGGCAGCAACATGGTTTGGATAAAGGTTTAAAGTTTACAGCAGAAAAAGTTGCTTTTGACAAGTTCATATTCTGTAAAAGAGGAGATTTCTGAGCTGACCTTGATCACATGGAAAAGTGATATTACTCAAGTGATTGCCAGAATTAACAGATTAATCTTCAATATCTTGGAAATAATTTTAATAACAAGAAGAAACATTCAGACGCTTATAGTTTAGGTATAATCTCAAAAATGAGAATTACAATGAAATTTCAAAACTGCATCACAGACATCCAGTTTTTCATATTTATTGCTGTCATTTGTTTTTAATTTCTTCAATGGAATGGATTCTTCAGTTTCTTCTGCTTGTCTTGCTTTGGATTTATTTCTTTGCACAAATGTTTTTTAAACAATTTCTTCATTTTGCATCTGAAGTTTCCACCTTGTTCTCAGGTTTTTCACTTTCTTGGCACACTTTGTACCTCTTCTTGACAATTGTAACAGGTATGTTTATGTAAAACAGTAAAAGTCAGTTTCTTGACTCTTCATCACTCTAGACTGTTTTCTGGTCTAGGGGAAATAAGTCTGTCAACAATTTGGACTACTTTACCGGTCTGGAGCAGTGTTCTATCGTAGTCATAGTTCCAGACTAAATAAATTTTGGGATACCACTGTTAACTTCCTTCTTGTAATTTAGATATTATATTTGGATTATCTCATGAGTTTACCTGGAATATATATATAAATTTTGATAAAAGAATGCAATTTTAAATGTGTTTTCCAAATGGTGAGTTTTTATTAAAAACTGCAGAATTTAAAATAAAATAAGATTATGAATTATCAGAGTATTTAAACTGTTGTGACCTAATATAGTTGACTGAAGATTAAAGAAAATGTTTGGAAGGCAGTGACCTAACATAGTTGACTGAAGATTAAAGCAAATGTTTGGAAGGCAGTGGAATGTGCTGGTGGGTGATACTGATGATGATAAAGAGTAAAAGGTTTTAAATTGGAAGAAGTGTGTACTCCATGTGTTTTTGTTTGGACAAAAGTCTTAGAACCAAAAGAATATATTTCAGTTTGAGGGAAAGATGTACACACGCAAGTGTTACATGGCTCCAGAAATGCTCTAGAATACTTTCAAATCTTTTATTTAGTATAAGGTTTTGAAAACAATATCCATCTAACAAGATAAATAATTGCTCATGTTTTTTACTCATTGTTTGCCTGTTTACACTGGTAGTTTAACAGTTGTAATAGAGACACAAATTTCATTGAATTGCTCATGTAGTTTGGTTTTTAACATTTCTATTTATTACAGTCAGATATATTTAAAGCTGTCAAAGTTATGTTATTTTAATATTCACAAATCAGTTTGCTTTACAACTTTTCAAAGTAACTTAGTGTTGAAGGCTCTATGCCTGCAAAGTTGATTAGTGGTGAAAGGGTGTGCATGAAGAGTAGCAGATGTACTAAGACCATTCAGATAATTATTTGAAATTAGGGCTGTACTGAATGTTGGCTTTTGCTATTCAGAAAAATATGAATAGAGACCCATAACTATTCAGTCAAGTACAAATATGAATAGAGACTCATAACTATTCAGTCGAGTACAAATATGAATAGAGACCCATAACTACTCAGTCGAGTACAGATATGAGTAGAGACCCATAACTATTCAGAATAGAGACCCATAACTGTTCAGTCAAGTACAAATATGAATAGAGACCCATAACTGTTCAGTTGAATACAAATATGAATAGAGACCCATAACTGTTCAGTTGAATACAAATATGTATAGAGACCCATAACTATTCAGTTGAATACAAATATGAATAGAGACCCATAACTGTTAAGTCAAGTACAAATATGAATAGAGACCCATAACTGTTCAGTTGAATACAAATATGAATAGAGACCCATAACTATTTAGTTGAATACAAATATGAATAGAGACCCATAACTATTCAGAATAGAGACCCATAACTATTCAGTTGAATACAAATATGAATAGAGACCCATAACTGTTCAGTCAAATACAAATATGAATAGAGACCCATAACTATTTTGTTGAATATAAATATGAATAGAGACCCATAACTATTCAGAATAGAGACCCATAACTATTCAGTTGAATACAAATATGATTAGGGACCCATAACTATTCAGAATAGAGACCCATAACTGTTCATTTGAATACAAATATGAATAGAGACCCATAACTATTCAGTTGAATACAGATATGAATAGAGACCCAAAACTGTTCAATCGAATATAATTATGAATAGAGACAACTATTCATAATAGAGACCCATAACTATTCAGTCAAATACAAATACAAATAGGGACTGAATGCTCCAAAATAAAATAATTTCTCAGCAGGTCGAATGACATTTTAATTAATTTTAATGTAGCTAACAATGACAACATCAAAGTTCAAAGTAACTAAGGCATAACAAAATATCGTGGACACACAAACCCAAATTTCAAGAAGGATGGCATGTGACCCCTTAAGCATTGAAGACTTTACTTATATCATCTGTTGCTAGAAAATATATTTTTACAGTTATCCTGTGTGGTTACAGGGCATTAAAATTGGGACCACTGTGTTACGTTTAGATGATTGTATGAAGTGATTAAAAAAAGTATGTATGAATGCTAAGAATTTTTCTAACGGGGGGATTCCAGCATGTATATAGGTTTTGGTTCTTTATATCATATTTATTTTATCTCCATGTAAATAAGATGTGAAACCAAAATCTGTGATCTGTTTGGCACTATGATGCTTGCCCAAACCAAAATTGCAAGCTTGTTTTAAAACTTGCAGCAAGCTTGCAACAAGCTAATTTATAAAGCTTGCAGCAAGCTTGTATTTTGAATATTGCAGCAAGCTTGCACAAGCTTATTTTTGCAAGCTTGCACATGCTTATTTTTGCAAGCTTGTTACTAGCTTGTGGCAAGCTTGCACAGATTTCTTGCTACAACCATATGTGGGCTTTCAGACATCAGACATGATTGTTGTACCCCCCCACCCCCAAAAAAAAGAAACCCCTGAAAATATTAAGAGGTGTGGATGTCCTGTACTCCGTTACAGGTTTCATTGTTTTATGCTCCCAACTCTTCCAACTGCAAATGGCATAGTTCACTTCTTTATTGCAAAAATCACAAAATGCAAGTCCTCTAGCGTTCAGTTTTCATATGAACTGACCAACTACATTTACATCAACTTTCCATGCACTCAGGCCATTCCTATTTCCACACATTTTTAAAACCTTTTTAGAGTTTATTCAAACTTTTTGTGTCCTGGTCTGTCAGTAACTCTAGATGCCATGTTTTGCAAATATAAAGCTAATTAACTTCATCTTTGTGGAAAAATCACAATTAAAATATCATTGAGCATTATAAAAGTAACACTAAATAAGTGCAGTACATGATATCAATTCGACTTTAATGCCCTGTGAGCTGTAGCACATTTTTTGTTGATAACTTCATTGAAGCTAGCTTCAGTAAGATAGCTACTAGGGCTCTCCTCCTAATTCCTTTTTAAAATGTTTCAAAACAAAATCATATGAGTTATCCTTTGTGATTTTAATGTTTGGAAAATGTGTGCAAAATAACTCACCAGCAACGCTAGTAACTGAAAGAGCCAGATTTCTAAAAGAAATTTAATAAATCTATTTTCGATTAAATTTTATTAAGGTTCTCTCTGGTATTTATATATGTCGCAAATTCAGGCTGAGTTGTGTGTGATGAAGCAGAAACCTGATGTTTATTAGCTTTTTCGTGTGCCAACAATGCCTGATAGCGAAATCACATTACACAATTTGCAAAACTTCAAGTTTTCTCCATTACTATATGGCTTCACAAGATGGCACAATTGTCCTTCCAGTTGTTTCCTTCTCTTTTTCCTGGAGAAAATTCTGAATATTTCATTTAACATGATTAGAAGCTGAACATTACGAAGACGAGATACATCGACAATGGTATTTGCGAAATCAAATATGGTGGATAAAGACATGCATGGTAGCCTCGATTTCAAATGAACCAATCGTATTGTAGAACTGTATTCCTATACACATGTGATACATTCTATCAAAAAGAACCGAATGCACGTTCAAAACTGAAAATTCCAAAGAAATTTTTATTAATTTTTAAATTAAAAAACACATTTTTTGCCCTTCCCCCCCAAAGCAATGTACACCTGTGTACACCTGTATACAGGTCCAAATGATGGGACAAATACAAAAAAAATGGTACAGTTTGCAGCTATGCAGTTGTTAGTTTTTTGGGTTGGCTTGATACTGTGTGGATAGCTGAGACAGCATCTGACCCTGTTATCAGGTATACCTCATATTCTGGTACAAGTTTGATTTTCTTATATGCCTTTTTTTGTGGAATTGCAAAGTTAAATTATTACTTACTAAATGCTGAGAAGGTTAAATGTTCCTTGACCTACCTGCATATTTAATGATTAAATAATGTAATCTTATAGTTGCAATGTAGTGGAAAACAAATCTGTTCAGCAAAAACATTATGTTAAGTTTCATTATTCATTCACTGCAAGCTTACCCATGGTTGCAGAATGCATTCCCCTTGCTGCAAGCATGTGCATGCTAGTTAGATACATGGTCTCAATCTTTTACAAGAATGGAAATATATGAAGAAACTTATTGAAGCTAGTTTAAAATTACTTTCTGAAACATACAGGAAAGCTTGTGCAAGCTAGTTTAATTTTCTGAAGAAAGAAAGTAAGCTTTCACAAGCTAGTTTTAGTTTCTGAAGAAAAGAAGTAAGCTTGTGCAAGCAAATTTTACTTTCCGAAGCTAACAAGTAAGCTTGTGCAAGCTAGTTTTACTTTCTGAAGCAAATAAGAAACCTTGTACAAGCTTGTGTAAGCTTGTACAAACTTGAAGTTATATCCAGCAAGTTTGCCTTAAGCCTGCACTTGCTTGTACAAGTTTGCGCAATCATACAATGGCTGATAGTGGCAGCCAGAATACAACATCAGAGTAACATGAATTTGTACATGTTTGTACATGTACACATTTTATACGTGACGGATCAACATATTATAGTAATAGAGATTTGTACATGTACACATTTTGTTCAGAAGTGTACGAGACGGATCAACATATTAAAGTAACAGAGATTTGTACGTGTACACATTTTGCTCAAATGTGTGCATGTACAAACTCTCTATTATTTCACAGTAAAGCCAATTAACATCTCTTGCGAAGTAATAAATTGATCTACTGTTCATATTTTACATGTATGCAACTACTTCCATTCTGACCACCTATGTATCGCACAGGATCGGAATAGATGCCAAAGATTCTAAACCGATGTATATACAATAGACATCCCTGTCTTCAGATCAATCCTATGGATCATATTTTAAATGTATGCAACTACTTCCATTCTGACCACCTATGTTATTTAGGAAGCAGTGATTGACCGAGAAGTTCGGACTGCAAGGAACTACTTTATTTATCATACAGACAAATAAAGTCTTACATATTGTTGAAGTGGTCTGCATAGATTGTTGTTTATTTGTCTTCTTGGCTATTGGACAATTCGGCTCAAGACAATTCGGCCCAAAGACAATTCGGCCCAAGACAATTCGGCCCAAAGACAATTCGGCCCAAGACAATTCGGCCCAAGTTGGACCGAAAATAAGACAATTCAGCCCAACTTTGAAGACAATTCAGCCCAACTCGAAAGACAATTCGGCCCAATTTTAAAATACAACTGACAATAGTTTTAACAAGTATTTATCTTTAATATATATTTTGACAATTCTTATATAATATGTTGTAGAATAAAATTTGAAACATTTGGTGAACAAGATAAATGTTTTCCAAAGTTATAATGGTTAGGAGCTTTCTGATATCTTTAGGAAAAACCGTCCCAAAGCCAAATATTACTGTGGAGAAAAAAAGAAGTATATTAGAGATGGATGGTTTGCTTTGGAAGTTATGTAGACAATAATGAGATGCATCTTATCTCCTGTGGAAGAAGGTCGAATTTGTTAGGCACTTGCCAACTTGGTCTAAAAAAACTTAATTCTCAAGCAAAATACATACGTTATAAGAGATCTTCTTGTATTTGAACGTATTTGTTACAACTAAAATTATACAGGGAAAATGGTTGAAATTTGCATAATTAGGTATTTTGCGATAATTTGACATAAATTTAATTCAGAACATTATTGCGTTTTGCTGTTATAAGTTACGAAAAAGACAGATAAATGTGCACAACGAAAGATGCATCTTTACCAAAATTTCTTATATTTTAAATTTCATTTAAATTGATAATGTATATTCAAAACACCAAAAACATTTTAAGTTGTCAAATTAATGCCATTCTAATCATAACAATTTCTGATTCAAAATATTAGTGCAAAAGTTTACAATGTGTATGCCTTTTTAATCACTCCAAACATATGACGTAGGTATCAGATACATACGACAAGAAACTGTTCATTAAATCTGTAATCGTTTTCACTCAGTTTTCTTTGGTTCTCTATTGATCATGAAAATATGGCATGAAATTATTACAAATATGTTTGATTAACCATATTAAACAAGTACATTCTTCATTGTAGTTATTTCTCCTGTATGTGACAGCTGAACATCATTCTTTATATGATCATTTCTGATATAAACATTATGACTTATTTTATAGTTTATAAGAAGATGAAATGAATAACATTTTTATACTGTCAGATTCTCGCGGGTCATGAGCGTTACTCGTATAGTATTGTATAAGCTCCACTTGTCAAAGGGTAAGTGTTACGTCCCACTTTGTCAAGAGGCATTGCACAACATATAATAATAACACTATAACCCACTCCCCCCTGATACTCGTTATCTAAGAGATGACCGCCCTCTGTATAATTGCCCGGTTCGAGTAACAGAATGTATATGGTAACCTGAGCGGGTATATTGAACAAAACAACTGCGAACCCCCGTAAAGATAAATAAACAATTTAATCAGATATATACACAATGAAATTTCCTTTCATTAGGAATGCATGCGGTTTAGAAATAAACTTTCACCGAATTACAAATAGATTTGAAATAGAATTAAACAAATTAACCGTTCTATTACTGATAGTTAAAAATCATCATAGGATCGAGTGTCACAATCGAAGTCAATGCTTTTTGTTCGATTTTCATAACCTGTTATCCTCGAATCACATTCTCTGTTCAATCCAATATTGTCCTAGAAGTCCGTTCCTCTCTCTATCTGTAATCTGCCCTCGTGGATGTTCCGCTTGAGTCCAGACTGGTCCACTGTATCAAAGTATACACTTCTCAATTCTTTTTTTCCAACTTCTTTATTTCTGTCTTCACATCTTCCCAAAAGCTATTTTCTTCCTTCCAAAAGAAAATTGAAACAACCTAAGTCCCTCGTTACAATGGTTACAGTTGAAACTGCCCATTATTCCTGGTTTGAACAATCAGATATTACTATCAGTGATAACAATTTTACGGCTAGTAATTAACTACACATGTGTGTTTAACCATTTGTTAATTCATTTTGCCTTGACCTAATACATTAACGTACTAATAGCGAGACGTTGAATTATACACTGTCGCTAAATTATCTATGACATCAAAATTCGGTGAATTCACATGTATTCTTGTAAATCATCAACTAATGTAATACATTAAATTCTTAGAACACAATCATTATTCTAACAATATGATAAATTCAAGAATTAACGTAACACTTCCTATCCATAACTCAACATAGTGTTTTTACGACATAAATTAACACTACGTCATCCTTAACTAAGAATTAAGGTAAGAATTCCAATTCATAATTCAAAAGCACATTATTAAATAAATGTATCGAATGAATTCATGCAGATACTTCTGATTCATAATACAAAACACATTATTATACAAGTGTATCCAATTAAATCAATTATACAAATGTATCAAACGAAATCATGCAGACCTGTAAACGAAGCAAACATTATATCAATTGCATCACAATAAACATGGAATTGAGACAATACCTCATGTTTTTGGCATGTCACTCAACCAATGTTTTTGGCGGTTTTTCGACCACGCTTCCTTGACGAATGGATTTCACTCTAATCCCATCCGGAGTCTTACTAAAATAATTCAACACTGTTTCCCTCTCACAGGAACAAATCAGACTAAATTCTAATTTAGCTAGTAAGATATTATGTTCTAAAGATTTCTTGTGTAAAACACACCCCTTATTTAACCGTGACCAATCAGAATCAAATGTATTTTCTCCCGCTTCCCTCCAAAAGTCACTTATGTCATGGTCTGTATGACACGCATTTGTTTTAAGTAACAGAATCTGTTTTTTCTCAATTCTGACATTTTCATGATAAAATGAACCTTTACAAGGTTGCTGTCAGTCAGTCAGTCAGCTCTGAACAAATACAGTTAATTAGTACAACGGCCACATCCTACTATACAAATCCCTCTCTTCTCTTGCACGATGTCTCATAAATTTAACTAATGGCTATCTGGCCACAACTAATGGTTTATTAATAGATTGACCGAAAATTTGGCACTTCACATGTACATAATTATGTGCTTTCATGAAATTTAAAAAGAAAAATAACGTATTTTTAAAAATGTTTTCTAACGTAGAATGGTAACGTATGTGTCGTATTGTAAAACACGCATATATATTTTAAAGTTCAAACAACTTAAATGTACACTTTTGTGTGCAATCAAAATGGCCTGAACTTATATACAGTCTCTCATATAGAAAACAATATTTTCAGTCGATGAAAGCGAGGAGTCCGCTCACGTGTACTGTTTAGGTAACGTGTGTATTTCACTGACATGAAGCAAATGCATTGTTAATTAATTCCATTTTGACATCTGACATTTTGAATATTCAACCCATAAATAATCTGATATAGAACACGGCGTCATTTTAGAGAATGTGACTACTTTAACGCCTTTGTTTCAGACAAAACTGCATTGCATACAAGGAGTTTTTGTCTGACAAGATTCCGTCTTCTTGGGATCAGATATAAATTTATACACCTCTGCAGTGGCTCTCTTAATTGGATTTCAGAATACCTATATTTTTGTGGGCATGCGCAAGAGCTATACGCCTGATCATCTGAAAACATTTTCCTTTGTTACTTTTAGTGATAATGTGTCAGCAAAATTTATTTGTTCCTCATATTAGTGAATTTGGGTGTCAAAAGCAATTAATCGATGCAGCTTCAATTTTAATGTGTTTCTCCAATCTGCCCACATCTACAGTAAAGGATTGTCAAGACTTTGGAAACATATTCTAATATGTGATGTATGAAAAGTATATATATGTGTGTGTGTGTGTGCATGCGTGTATGTTGATATGTATGTGCATTAAAGCTGGTGAGTCTTATTTATATGGGCTGATGTATTTTGCTTTGTTTCACTTTATCCCTTTCAGGCAATTATTTTCTTTCTCATTTGAGAGAGAGAGAGAGAGAGAGAGAGACAGAGAGAGAGAGAGAGTCGCACACATGGACAGCATTCAGACATAAAGTCTTTGCATGTGTGTATATTTGTTTAAAAAAATAACAGCTTACAAGGAAAAAAGATAATGTGTACCATAGTTAAGACTAGTAATCAGTTTATTCATTTCTAATTTGTTTGGAGTAATGGAGGAAATATGATTGACGATACTGAATAAAACATAAACTTAACTGGTACGAGGTTGATGTTGCAGCAACTAAACTGGCAAAATGCTCGGCATTTCTCTCTCTCTCTCAAATGAGAAAGAATATATATATATATATATATATATATATATATATATATATATATATATATATATATATATATTATCTACTTGCTGTATAAAAAAATCCCATCTTTATACAATTGTCTTATTTTCGGTCCAAGTTGGGCCGAATTGTCTTTGGCCGAATTGTCTTTGGGCCGAATTGTCTATAAGTCGTCTTCTTTGTTGTTGTTATTTTGCCAGATTTATTCATGGTGTGTGACTATGAACAGGGTCATATACTTCTACTAAATTACGGGCTAATATGTATAGTGGTCATGTTTTGACTTTAAATATTTGACACCATCGAGGTGCTATACAAATTAATAACAATACATATTCCAATGAGCTTATGAGATTTATTATATACATCTTATTGATCTCATTTATACTGCTATTAGTTTTTGGTTCAGGAATTGTCTTTCATATGAAGGAAATTATAAACATAAAAAAGATTAAAGAAGAAATGTTCGTGATTGAGCTGCATGGTGTGTTTGGTATTTCTGAGATTTGCACATGTTTATTTTGAACATTATTAATCACGTTTGTAAACTCGACCTGTGATGTTGTTTGTCTCCATTAGAATCTTTATACCTGAGGGAGGTAATAGAAGGAAATGCGCTTCCTAAAATACCAAAAATGGTAAGGTACAGGGCTGCAAAGCACAGAACGAAAAATAATACCATACTACAATATCATATCATAATATACAACACAATGCAATAGAAAAAATCATAAAATACAATATAATTGCAATGTAAAAAGGTACATACATCTTAAATTAAAATACGTCATCCGTTTCTTTCAGAACATTTCGTGCCTGAAGAAAAATATATGAAATGCGAAACTAATTGCGCAGAATTTTTGGCGTTTGAGTGTATGTATATATATATATATATATATATATATATATATATATATATATATATATATATATATATATATAAAATTTTAGAGCTATGTATACAGCAACATAAAAAGATTGCTTACGTTGTTGTTGTTGTTGTTGTTGTTGTTGTAGGGTTTAACGCCATTTTTAAGCACATGATAGGCTATACATGGCGGCCATTATTATTGGTGGAGGAAAAACCTGTGAAAACCCCCGGAAAGAACCACCGACCCACGAGAAGCTACTGGCCAGCTTTCTCACATAACTACATTAGCTGAATCTGATTGCTTATGTATATCATCCAATAAAAGTTCTCCATCAGGGATGGGAAACAATATTACTGCAGTGTCTTCTGTTACTTCTGAATTTCTTATTGGTATTTGTGGCCTAAAGAAATAATAATAATAATAATAATAATAATAATAATAATAATAATAATAATAATAATAATAATAATTATAATAATGACAATATGAATCTATCAACAGTGCATGACTTAAAAGTCAAAGAGATATATAATAAATAATAAGTCAAGAAGTCTCCATATAAATCAAAAACATTTGGCATGTGGTCCAGTTCAAGATGATAAACATTTTATTTTAATTTATTTTATGCAAGAAGAATAAAAACTTAAGCTTAAAATATTCACAAAACTTAATATCAGTTTTTTTATATCTCAAAGCTGACACTGTAAAGACATAAGTCATTGATGCAAAGGTATTAAGTCTATCATGATTGCAAGTACTAAAGCTGTATGCAAGTTCATACAAGCATGGTTGAACAGAAAGTTTTCCATTGCTCATGGTAATGATAATTATTGTATTACATGCTGTATGTAGATCCAATATTGGGGCAGATTTTACAAATCACCGCTAGTCATCAAAAAAATAAAACTTTTCTATTTTATTACATTCAGAATAAAATGTACTTGAATCGATTGTGTCGCTTTCTTGCTAACATAGAGACCACTGTAATTGGGTTCAGACGAACAAATAAATAAGCTGAGGTTATCAGAAAGGTGAATTATTCTTTAAAACTTATTATGTTAATTGGCTTTACTTGTGAATAATAGAGTTGTACATGCACACACTTGAGCAAATGTGTACATGTACAAATCTCTGTTACTTTAACATGTTGATCTGTCACGTACACTTTTGAACAAAATGTGTACATGTACAAATCTCTGTTACTATAATATGTTGATCCGTCACGCATAAAATATGTACATGTACAAACATGTACAAGTTCATGTTACTTTCATGTTGTATTTTGGCTGGCCGCTATTGGCCATAGTACAATCATCTATGTTAGCTTATAAACATCAAATTAGCTTATCTGGTACACTGTAAAACCCATTTCAATCAATCAACATTAAATAAGTCAACTGTATGATTCAAATCCTAGACTTGTTAGATGTTTTTGTAATGACAAACATTATTAATTTTAATAAACTGTAATGCTTTCTGAATAAATATAGAGAAATCTATAAAACAGACTGAGTCCATTTCCTAGCCACAAAAAAAACTTAAGTCTACATTTCTGAGCTGTGCCCAAGCTAGCAAATGACTAAGTTCTTATTTCCGAGGTTTCAAGCCAGAAATAATCAAAATTGTCCAAGGTATTTCCTAGTTTCTTTTTTATGTATGAGATATATATAACCTTGGAAAATGTACAGCTGGGTAATACTTAAGCCCTTGTTTTGAACGAAGTCTAAGTTTTGATGGTCTTGTGTGAATGATATGGAGTATGTGAATTAATATTTTCACTATCAATATATGAACCATGATATTCCTCTAAATTTTCTTTTATACATTGTCCTAAATCAGATTATCAACTGTTTCTTCAGAAGATTTTTTAATGACTCTTGAAACATTAGCACATTCAAGTTATATCAGTAGCAGTTACAACATTATGGTCACTTTCATTGATGGAAGCACTTAATGTGGAGAGTGTGTGCAAAATGAGGAGAATGTGTACAAAATGAGTAGGGTGTATATAGAATGAGTAGGGTGTGCACAAAATGAGTAAGGTGTATATAGAATGAGTAGGGTGTGTACAAAATAAGTTGGATGTATCCAAAATGAGGAGGGTGTAACAAAATCAGGAGGGTGTGTGTAAAATTAGTGTGTGGGGGGGTGTCGAATGAGTTGGGTGTGTGCCAAATGAGATGGGTGGATGGATTTAAATGAGTTGGATGTGTGCCAAATAAGATGGGTGGATGGATTTAAATGAGTTGGGTGTGTGCCAAATAAGATGGGTGGATGGATTTAAATGAGTTGGGTGTGTGCCAAATGAGCTGGGTGGATGGATTTAAATGAGTTCGGTGTGTGCCAAATGAGATGGGTGGATGGATTTAAATAAGTTGGGTGTGTGCCAAATAAGATGGATTGATTTTTTGTTCATTGCAGCAGCTGAGCATATTAAGGGTCTTGTCACAATCATATACACTTTATCATCTCATATGCATGGATAGGATAGCTTGCCTCAGAATTTGAATTGTATTTGTTAATCTCATGGAAGATTGGTCAGTTGACCAAATGAACTTCTTTAAATTAAGCTGCTATTATTATTATTTTATTTGTTAGAAACTTGAACTTTCTGTTCAAGTTGTGCCTTTCAGAAAATTGTGTACATTTATATCTTTCAGCTTCTGCATGTTCATCCATAGGCAGTCTTGCATTTGGTTTGATCTCATCAGTAGAAGGAAACATTAGCAATGGACAATATGGATCAGTGGCTAAATTTGTCTGTAATGATGGATACGAGTTGAAGGGCATCCAGTACTCCTACTGTAATGGCACTGCATGGTCCCACAAGAAAATCCCAGAATGCATCAGTAAGTTTGATTAAAAATTTAATTGACATTTATCATATTCTTTGCAGTGTATTTATCGTTTAAATGTTTGTTCTGTTGTGTTTTACTATATTTACTTGTACAGTTGTATTTGTTCCAAGTCTCTGAACTAGTTTGAATATCAAGCTTATGTACCGGTATCATTTTATGTTAGAGGAAAAATTGTCTTGTTTCCCATGAAATGTCCGAAATAAACATTTCTTAAAGCGCTATAATTTACTTAAAAGAATGAATATGAGTTGGTCAGGTCTAAAATTATTTTTCACTTAATGTCTTGAATTTAAATATCCTAATAAATATGTAAAAAATAATATGTTGGGCACAGTGATGTGAGCTTGTTCATTTCTGGTGTTTTTGTGGACAGCTGACCAATGATGTACATAAATATAATTGTTGTGGCAACATTCTTGATGATCCGTGACCATACATATTTGTGGTCCTTACTTTGTTTTATCGGGAATAAGTGGCCAAGACTGTAAGATTGATTTAATATAAGGTGATATAAACATTTTACAAAGTTAAACTAAATTTATTGTTATAATTTGTTATGGATTCCTAATTTTCTTGTGTAGTTGAGTTCATTCTGTCAAAACAAAAGTGATGTTTATTCAGATCATGGTTCATTTAGTGACATGTTTATAATAAACACTCAAAGATGGATCATTGTTGTGAGTAAAAAAGTACTGAAATCAGTGTATATGATCTATTAAAGAGTTTGAGTGATCAATTTTTATTATGGTTGGTCCACTAATATGATTAGAACAGTAAATGACAAGAAGATGTAAGATTGTTTTCTACAAAATACTGAAATCAGTGTATATAATTGCTTTATTTCAGAGTTGAAGTGTCCATCGCCTGTTATCCTTAACAGCATTGCACTTTCACCTCCTGTGGTCGATTATGGAGGTAACCTAACTGTGACATGTGATATTGGATTTCAGCTCAGCCACAATCGTACAGTTTTCTGTCTCAGCAATCAGACTTTTAATGACCTGCCAGAGTGCATTGGTAAGGAAACATAACTCTAATGAAAAATCTTGCCAGTCCTGCAACAGAAAAAATAAATGGGATATGATTCACTTTATAAGACATTATCTTTTTTAAATACAAACTACCTGGCAAAATCATAGGCTGTTTAAATGGCATTCTTTTATATAACAGATTTTCACCTTATCTTTCAAGTTTAATATTTTTACCTTTATTGTTGATTTGATTAAGCTTTTAAAGACTTGTAACATCTTTACCATTTATTTGTTATCTTCTAGGAATACATTTGTACATTTACTTGGAAGGGTTATTCTTTTAAGCGTTTTTGCATGTTTGACTTTCATACCTTTGAAACTTTACCATTAAATTAGGAAATTTAAATATTGTACAGCTGTGCTAGGATGAAAATAATATGGTTGCAATTTCATCTGTCACTGCAGATGCAATATAACCCTCAGATTAGTGAATATTATTTTTGCTCCTGCAGGGATTTTGTTTCATTTTACAAGATAGAACTATCCGATAATGAACCAGAAAGTTCTCTCAGTAATGCGGAAATGTCCAGAATGTATTTTACACCACTTCTTTATTATCCATGCACAATGGGATCTAGAAACATTGACTGTACTGTATGCGAGGGCATGAGTTACTAAGGGACGTCCAAAAAGAGTGATGCAATCTCTGCTTGATATTGAGAAAACCACACAAGGTACTGGAGTGCAACTAGACTGTTTAATGGTTTTATATTTGTTTTACAATTTTGTTGGGAATAATTGTCAATAAAGGGCTTTTCTAATAATAATATTATTAATGAGGACTTTGTATAGCGCCTAATCTTTAGAAGCTCTAAGCACGTTACATCTATAATGATATGACTACACTTCAGAAAAACAGAAAACAAAAACCATGAAATTGGAAAACATAGAAACATGCTGAAAACATATAAGATACAAAACATTATTAGGTCTCTAAGTTTGTTCCTGCAGTCGAAAAAGGTGAGTTTTAAGAGCACTCCTAAAAGGGACCACTGTGTCTTTGTGTCAAATTTAGATGAAGTTTTTCCTTTTTATGCATAAATTACTGAAAGATTGTTAATGTTATACCAACTAGTTTCAACAGCTTTCATGTGTACATGAAAACATTGTGCATTACATTACTGCTTTTTGCTCTTTTTGATTAGATTGGTTTTCTGCTTTGTATGATCCCTGCTTTGAATTGAATTATACATGAGTGCAATTCAAGGAGCATAAAAGGCAGGGAACAAGATTTCACAACCAAACAAGATATAGTTTTTGTAAACGGAGGACATTTATTTAATGTTTGTGAAACAAGGATCTGTGTCAAAATTCAGTTGTTTAAAATGTTTTGTTAAAATATTGATACCATGATTTCATTTCAAAGCAGTGAAACTTCTCATCCTTGAGAAATTCTCTGAGTGCCAATTCAGGAACTTTAAGTTAATTACAAACTCTGAAACTCTATTCTCCACAATGAACCAAAAAATTATCTGTGAAACAAAGCTTTTTTTTCCCACCAAATATTGACTTTGCATGGTTGCCTTGCTGTCTTTAAAATTTGAAACCCTGATATATCGCTCGTTTTATGGTCGAATCTGGTACATTGCACCTGGAAATTGTAATCAGCATTATGAAATTATCAACTTTTAATGAGATTTCATTAAATTTTTTACATTTTTCCGAGCAACATAGTACACCATAATTAAAGATATTCAATAAAATTTCTATAAGTGAAAATGTCATGCCAAGTGTAGGCAGTGCAGTGAAATTTCAATGGCAATTAAACATATTTTATTAAGTTAAATTTCTGTTTAAATTCTATCTTTTAGTTTTCTTAAGTGTAATCATAATAAATGTAATGTGTATTTAAACGTAAAATGTGTCAATTTATGGTAATAGCTATGTCTGCAAGCTTTTCTCTGATAGCCTAATTGAGTGCCGACCATGTTTTGATAATTGACTTGCAGAAGTATTAGCTATATTGTTGCAATGAATTAAAGCTGGCCTCCTTTGTATTATCCCCTTAATTATGTCTTTCGAATAAAATAAAGGAGGTTAAATTAAAGAAAAGTTGAAAGGCATTAAATCCTAAATACTTAAAATCTAGTGGCCCAGATCGTTTTTCGGGTGAACTCACTTCAGTTGATCGAACACTGTTATAAATGTTATTGTGTCTGTAAGATATTAAAAATATTTTAAAATAGCCCACTAATTCATAACTGTGATACAAAAATATTGAGACAACCAAGTGAAATGAATACTTCATAAAATAAAGAGCTTGGTTTTTTAAAATTTCACAGATAAGAACCATTGTGGGCAAATGAGCTTCAGAGAATTCCTGAACTGGACCTAGAGATATCCTCAAGGATAATAAAACATTTCACTGTTTCTTCCAATGAAATGATGAAATCAATATTTTACTTACTGAACAATACAAAACTTGAATTTCAGTCTAGACAAATGTCATATGAAATAAATGTCGCTAGTTTTAAAAAAAAATTAATCTTGTTTGGTCGTGTATCAACAATTACTCTAGTTCTCTGCCACATTTACTCCTTATGTGTCACTATACTATTAAATACCATTCCTGGAACCACACTCATCAAGAAAACGAAAAGCATTGATGTAATACACAGATGTTTTTGCATACACTTGATGGCTGTTGAAATCAGTTAGATCAATGTTAATGATCTTTCACCTGTTGGACATTTTGAAAATAAATGTAATTTATACAGAATCACAAACAACTTCATGAGAAAAAGCGCATTATGAGGAATTATTGACTTATTGATGTGATTGTAGAATGAGGATTCAGTCATTAAACAGCCCAGTTTCCTTCCCTTGCCCAGTTTTCTCGATGTGTAGTAGATTTTTGGGAGGTCTGTTTGTTGATCCTGTTGTGTAGGAGTTATAGAGGGACAGGTGAATATGTGTGTGTGTGCATGTATATATATATATATATATATATATATATATATATATATATATATATATATATATATATATATATATACTGTTTTCCCATCCATTTCCAACAGATATAAATGAATGTCAAGGTTCACCACAATGTAGTTCAAATGCTGAGGTGTGTGTCAACATCCCGGGTTCCTACATATGTGACTGTAAACCAGGCTACATGAAGCTAAATGGGCCTTGTACAGGTGAGAAGTCAAACATATCCTTGACTTTCAATGGATCGCAGCTCTGCATAAGTCTGACACCTGTTTTCTTTTATTCCTCATGTTTATTTTATTACCTTACACAGATTTTTCTACCCTGATGCATGCATGTGTGCATGCATACATACATACATACATACATACATACATACATACATACATACATACATACATACATACATACATACATACATACATACATACATACATACATACATACATACATACATACAGTACAGCTCACATGTATTTTCAGAATGCCATGCAATGCTGTGGGGGACTTAATTACTCCATTTTCATTCCATGATTACACTCTGAGACAGATCAATAAAACACTCACAAATCACCACCATGTCTATGCTGGTATCTCCACGATGGAACGGCTGATCAGCATTATTGATTGCCATTTAAACATCCAATCATTGAAGACCACCCATGGAAAACCCAGTATGTCGTGAGAGATTGACAATTAAAATACCATGAGAATAATAAGTATATGATTGTCAGAAGAGGAGCATAAGTATCTTGCTGGTGTGTACACATGGGTAAGGCCATATAGGTATGCTGGACTGGAGTCAGTCAGTGAAACGGAGCACAGAGAACAAATTTTGTGTTTGATTCTGGATCAAATACACACACACAAACATACAGTCACTTGTAATTTGACAATCATTTTATTCTTGCAATTTTTTCTGTGAGCTGCTGCAGCAACTCCATCAGGACATGTGGATAGGTGGTTAAGACGTTTTCTCTTAATCTTCTCCATTCTCTCTCCACCATCACCGCGTTATGTGGGCTTCCAAAAATACATGTGAGGTGTACTGTCTTTACACACGTACATGCATGCATACAGACAGACAGACAGACAAACAGCAGTGCATGTAGCATTTTCATTGACACAAAAAGCCCAAATCATGATAGTCAATTTGAACTTTGTGCCATGACCCCTATGACAGCATTCAGCAGCTCATTGCAGATCTGGCTTATAGATCTTTGGGAAACAGGAAAGCTGATGTTTTTAACGATTTAGTTGCAATGTCTCTTCTGTTGTATCTTCCCCAACCCAGAAGATAACCTCTACACATTCACCAATTTTCTTTTTGTAAAATGCACACACCTGCAAATCTATTTCTGAGACTGCTTTGCATTAGAACCAATTTTTTATGGAAATTGTTACATTTCAGACCAGAACCTTTTCTGGTAGGATATTTGTAAATTGAACTGTAACAGAATTTTGACTATTAAACGTTTTTTTTACCTCTTTATTAAAATTTAAAATTGTCACCCATGATCTTCTTACTGATATGCATTATTCGTCTTTTCTCTCTTCTTTATATTTTGCATTACCAAGACATTTACCATATATACTCACTTAAAGACAAGCCCAACTACAAACTGCAAAGATCCCTATCTGTCATAGTATAATGTGCCAGCTGATCTGTGTCTGTGCAGTTTGTAGAAGTAAACAGTAGAACGAACAACATAGAACATGATCTGCAAGTTCATTATGCTATGGCATATCAAGATCTTTCATCTTTGCAATTAGTCTCAACTTATAATTAATTGCATATGATATGACTACCTGGATATATTATTTTAAAGATGGATTGTAGTATAGATAGTCTAAGACTAAATTTTCGACCTGTTCACCTGATCATTCATAATAAATAACTTTTTACTATAAGTAGATTTATATATTGTCATCAGGTCAACCGGCCAATTTTTTTTCGAGATCTTAATTTCTTCATGCATATAGATTTTTGAGAAATTTAAAGTTACTTTTAAAATAATCTGGAGTCAATATCCATTCCGTTTAGTATTACTTGGAAATTTCTTTCTCATTTTTACTTTGGTTTGGTGAAATTGCTCAAGCATGCATGTTGGACACTTCATGCACATTTTATATCCATAGTGAATGTTTGCTTTGTCCAGAGCAGTCATATTCTTGTTTGGGTGGGAGTTATGTGACTTAAGCTAAAAGAGTCAGACAGTTACATCGTGTCTTGCTGGAACTGTAATTTCCAGCTTAAGCTTGTGTGTCCTGAGATGGTTGACATGTGCCTCGTTAGCCGTCACATTGCTAAATGCAGTTGCCAGTGACATTAATGATCTTGTTTCCCAATCAAAACTGTCCTAGGAGACATGTTGAAATCATCTGTGATGTTTTCATTTATGATTGTTTTTGACAGGTTTAAGCCCCTCTGTTTCCTCAGGAACATTCAATCAGACAGAAAGCGAGACTGATCTGTTGTATACAACATTTATTACAGTGCTTGTTGTGTGTAAATTATAAAGGTTTTGGAGGATGGAAAGAGGCATGGTAAAGTGAGAGAGTTTTAACAGTCTAGTTTACAATTTTGTTTTATTGCAACAAGTCATATTTACCAATGTTCAAGTCCAAACAATTGAAAACAGCTTTCAAATCGTGCAAGAATACTGTAATGGTAAGAGAACATGATGTATCACATCAATAAAAAGAAGTTTGTCTTCCAAGTTGTCCAACATGATTATGATTGTGAAAAATTATTTTCAGTAATCTTATATAGAACAAAAGAGAGATGCGATGATTTAAACAACTGATATATCCCCACAACCAGTAGTCCATATAAAGGAGTAAACCAATTGTGTTTAACGCTCATAGAAAACTAGTTGCAGGGCAGTTTATACAGAAGATGGATATAGAGGTGAATAGAATGTTAAGGTAGTCCGATACAAAAAACCATTACCATCAGGTAGGTTGGCAGGTATAATTGTTTGCTTATGTTTGAAGGATATCTTGTGCCATTTGTGGTACATATATTCAAAATAACAACTGCATGCCTTTTTTTTCACTTACAGATATTAATGAATGCAATACAAACAATGGAGGCTGTAACCAGTCATGCAGTAACTCTCAAGGAAGCTATCAGTGTCAATGTATTCCTGGTTATGACCTTTATATCAGGAATGGTTCCAATGAGTTTTATCTTGATCCATCAGAAACAGGACTTGTTAAAGGAGACACATACTATATCAACCATACCTGTGTCCGTAAGTTATCAAATATACTAGATCTGTAATATTTTGCAATACATATAGCTACTATTTGGACCTATTCATATCATTACCACTCAAAAACATTAGTAGTTTGTGAAGTATAACTTAAATCTATATTTTTCCATACACACATATTTGTTGACTTATTTTGTTATGCATGCCATATAGTAAGTTAAGAAAATGTTAGAATATGATGCCACATTAAATAATAATATTGGTAATAACAAGTTATAATTATGATTGATCTAATTATTGATCTTTACTCCTTAAAGTAAGTTTCTGTATTGGGAACCTGTCAAGATAGTGACCACAGTTTTAGTGATCAATTCCATTAGACCACTGATTCTCAAGATGCATATCACCTCCCGAAAAAAAATTAACATAAATTTGTTTGATGGGTTATAAAGAGAAGAAGAAGAAAAGATATGTATAATTAGCATAAGCAAAAGAAACAAACGCTAATGCCATTTCAGATTTATAAATTTGTTAATAAGAACAATCATTATTGCTAATACATGAATTGTAAAATATAATATCAAATAATACAACAATATTGATCATAATGTCTGTCAAAGTAATTTAACAGTAACATATATTCAATAATTATACAATAACAGCAACAAATATTCATCAAACTATAAAATCATGCATACATAGATACTCATTGTTCAACCAAATAACTTCACAAGATTGCACAACTGTGGCTGCCGACGTTAATATTATATTATGAAGCAGCAGAGGGGGCGAATCAGACAACTTTTTATAGGCGTCTATTCGGCAAACTAAGGCTTCCTCGAAAAGTAAATCAGACAAACATTATTTGGAGGCGTGGATTCGGTAAACTGAGGCTTCCTCGAAATCGTAAAACCTCACCTTGTAAATCAATTAGATTATTAGACTGTTCAGTGAGTCTGAAATTAATTCTCGTTAATGAATTATTATGACATCGCATATAGACTGGATTATTTGGATCCTCAACGATTAGAAATCCTGGAGGAGCTGTTGGTGCAAAAGAGTATAAAATATATCCCTGCTGAGCTTGATTTGATCGCTCGAGATTTATTTGATAGCTTCCTTCGATAACATCACATACTAAATTTAATGCTATCACCGAGGATATATTGACATTTTGAGGAGCGATATGTCTACCACCACCATCTGGATCATTATTGTATTTAAGAATTGTTGGTGGTTGCAATTTATTCCACGCGGAGAGTATTTGGGGGAAGTACTCATCGAGGAGTTTATTGGTTGATTTTTTTAGTTCTGGAACATTATACTCAGGAAACTTAAATGTCGGAATATCTTCAACGCGTATATTATATTTCTTTGCAAATTCTATTCTCTCAGAACCGACCCTGGCATCTAATACTCCTTGAATAAGTCGTATGTGAAACAATTCCATATCGTGTACAATTTGATTTAATATTTCCGTGTATTTGATAATTGAAGTTTTTGACGATTGTTCTTGAAAACTCTGCCGTAATCTATCTAAATGATTCTTATGTTCCCTTTTAAAAGCATTAAAAACTCTCGAGATTTGATGTGAAGTAAATTCGACCCAACCACCATCCCGCTGTCCAAAGAACCATTGTTCATTATTGTAACTACCAGGCGCTGTTAAAAGTCTCGTATATTCCTCGTCGATTATTCTAGGGTTAAAATCGTGATATGATTCATTGTCTGTGACATAATCAGATTTTTGTGGTTCAGGATTAACTAGTTCCTGTCGAGGTGGTATTTCAGGCCATCCTAGTATTGTTCTTATCGAACTCTGATAGATGTCGACAGAATACTCGGGTGAGTTTATTTCGATCACAGATGATAACGTCGGCTCATGAACCGTTATAGAGATTTTCGATTCTGTTCCAGTAATGGATTTTATTCTATGTTGGAATTCGGCATTGATTTGTTAGATTTGGTACGGCCCAGATGGTATCGAAACGACGTTCCAGTCTGGAGTTCCATCGGGTTTATTCTTATTCGCAAATACCAAGGAATTATTCGGTTGTTGACCGCCAAATGCCACCGACCTAATATTAGGCCAACTATGGTATACTCGTAGTTTTGCTAACGCTATCTCCTTCATGGGAATTGGAGTGGGGAAATTCACACTGAATTCAGGATTCGTTGAGGTTATTGAGATCATGCTGGTTTGTACTGGGTTTGTGTTCTCTACTAATCGTTGAAGTAGTTCTTGCGGTGTTGTCATTGTTATTATACTCATGTTGTATTTCTAACTTTGACATCGCGGAATCATAAATACTTACCATCGCTGAGAACTCACTATCTGATATAAGTGTATCATCGAGTGACGACGATATCATCGAGGACAATTGCGAGTACGCGCTTGATACAACATGAAATTTAATTATGTAGTCTTGCAGTTTGCGTTGACTGCATGATGATGTTTTTTTTGTTATTATCGAAATTATTCCTGCGATTGTTGTCACAGCGGATATGCAAATTGGAACAGCTATCGGGGCAATCATTGTCACCGAAGATAGTATTATACCAGCTTCGGTGATTACACCACTCACCGAGTACACGGTAACATCAACTGTGGTGATTCTTCGTCGGTATTTTTATATTTTTATTCGATTCTCCTCAGTGAGTGTTTTGAGTTTAGTTTGAAATTCTCTGACCTGATCATAGCGATATTGAGATACCGAAGGTACCGTTGATGACGACATTTTATTTCCAAATCAGTTTACGATTTCAATTTAGTTGTTTACTCAAATCCGCTATGAATTCCACATACCATGATACCGAAACCCTAACCAAATTTTTATCAGTGGATGCTATCGTGAATTGTTCGGTTGTATCCTTGTCGATGATCAATGATATCATATTTTTACCCCAGATGAACTCGACGATGATATATTAAATTGAGTCGGTGTCACTAGTGTTAATCGATAAATACCTTTGACGGTTGCAGTGATATCTAATATGTTGTTTGTAGGTGTCCACGCAAATGATCCGTGTTGGATCGTGTATACTACGTTGTTGGTTTTTGCATGAGGGATTTTTGTTTTTTCAACGACTTTTATCATCCTTGTTGCATCATCCTTGATTGCCTCGATGGTGTTTCTTATCTCATCGATGTTTTTTTAATATCGGGAAGTTTTATGTCGAGTTTATCCAGTGTGGTTGCAAAGAATTTCTCGATGAGGTTTTTACGAAATGATGTAAACTTTTCAACGTGATCTGCATATTTGACTTGAAGTGTTGCTAGTTCCAACATAGAATCTTTTATCGTTGTGAGCTTCGGTGTGGTCACCGGTGGATTTCCAAGGAAATCTAATAACGGCTTGTCAATATTGTTAATTCGTTCCAAGATAGTTGAAATGAGTACACCTGGTTTAAGTTTACCCTGATCGGAAAACAACGTGATAGTGCCTTCGGTTACGCCGCTTTGTTTAACTAAAATAACATCCAGGGAAACATTACTAGATTTCAATTTACCCTGACGATCTTGAAATACAACTATTTCATTGAGATCAACACTTGCTAAGTTCAACGTCTCAGCTATTTCATCTTCGATTATTTTTTTTATATCATCGGTTGCAGTGCCATTGGCGGAGGGTTTCTTCAATGGTAATAGAGGTCGTCCCCAAATATCAATCATGTTATTCTATATAATCTCTCTCTAAAATCTCTTCGTTGCAAAATCATCGATGCCGCCAGCGATTACTAGTGTATTCATTTACAACAACATGTGGTGGTTTTCCAGATGTTGAAATAGCATGGAGTACATTTAATACTTCGCTGCCACATATTGGTGGATCATTCATTTGTTGTGTTGGTAGCGTAGAGTACCAACGAGGAGTTTTTAAGCAGTTTATATAGCAGTTAAATTCCTTCGGCGGTGCTAATCCATATGAATTGAAATAAACAATTGCACATGGATCAATCGCGTATGCAACCCAGTGGGTTCCGGGTCCGGTGCTGTTATCGAGATTAATGATACCTGTTTCAACGCTGTTTGATTGTGTCAGCAACTGATCTTTCATAAAGACACCTCTGAAGTTTTTAATCTATAGTTTTTTAGCAGCATCAAGTAAATCAAAATTGGACATGGGAATCATAGGTTCCTCAGTCGAAGATTCCCGAGTTAATAAACCGGTCCTAGTCTTAGAAAATTTATGCTGTACCATGAATACGGGGTTCCTGGTAGTCTTAGACCCTTTCCCTTCATTTTTTTATAACCCTTCCCAGTTGCTTTCTTTAGTGTCATTCCTGCCACGGTACCAACGGCCCCTAAAGCTGCCGCTTTAGCCACTGCTGGGGCTGCTGCCGCAATCAACGCTGGTAACGCAGCTAACAACGGAAATATACTGCCGGTCATTTTCATATTGTCGATTGCAGCCACAGAAAGTTTAATTCGAATTCCTTTTTTATTTTCGAGCGCGGCATTAAAATGTTTTGTTTGATGATTTGTCAGCGACAATTTATTTGCCCTGCCTGTCATCTGATTGGGTTTCAGTGTTATTGTAGTTCCACATTTTCCAGTTGCTGATGATTGTAGTTTCTTAATTTGATTAGGAGTTAACGTAACACTAATAATATCATATGGCATTATACAATAACAGATTGATCTAATTGTTACATGTTTTTGAACCACTACATGTTTTCTACTGGCACATCTATCACTCTCATTCTTCCACCAACACCTTCGAGTAGCATTGATTTATTGCTGAGAATGACAGCAGCCGCTCTATAATCGGCAATACCATCAACACCCATAATAACTCGGTTTACAGTAGCTCGAAAGTGTATATCAACGACTGATTTTCTTGTTAAAACAAGATGTTCCAACGAAAATTATAAGATCGGATATAAATTCTTAAAATCGTATTGTGATATTTGTAAACCAGTATCAACATTTTGATCACGCGCCATATATGACAACAACCTGTGATACACACGGGCAATACGGTTTTCACCGTAATTAAGTTGTATATCCTCGGATGGTTCCTGCTGGCCGTTTATTCTCAGTGAGACGTCACTAATACCAAGTTGATCAAATATCATATGGCTGCGCAATTGTGAACCAACTCGCGCATTATTCTGTAACGCAATAAATATATGACGTGGGGCTGAAACGCCTTGTTGTGATGCTAGGTTCCATGTAAATAACCCATTAACAGCTGATTGCTTAACATCTGTAGTCGTTGTTAGCCAACTTAGTAATGATTTTCCTCCTTGGTCCATAAATGATAGTAATCGTTCTTCTGCGGTGATTGATGGAGTTAACACTGGCATCCACAGTGATAGTTTTTTTTAATTGACTTTACCGGGATCAGCATCTGGATTTGCAACATCTGCTGGAATCCTCCAAATTGCGTCATTGTCATCACCCTTTCGCACGAGTGCAACTGTATGCTTTGCTTCATAGATAACTTTTCGAACATTTCTACAAAATCCAAATATATGATGCAGTGGAATCGCGCATGAAAATGATCTACGCGCTCCTTCCAACATTGATAAACGTGTTGCAGCTCCTAAGTTGAAATCAGGCTAATTTTTTATAATCATATCCTCAATATCAGTATTAGCAGCATCATGAGCATTGCTTACCTTTGGTCGTCTTACAACAAATGGATTTTTTCCAGCAGTATTTTTATTATCCTTTGCAAACATCATAGAAGGGCCCGCCGATCTTGTATAATCATCGGAATATCTTGCTAACCCTATTATTGTTGTGGCCACATCAACATCACGATCTATCGACTCAATCTCTTTTCCATTGATGAGGTATTTTGCACTCTCAAATAACGCCATGACCCCATTATTAACAAATTCGACTTGGGTATCAAGTGGATATGTTGGATAATTATGAGCAGCATCATCTATTACAAATTCTCCTTCTACTTCGATAAACGCTTCACAAGGCAAAAAGTATTTACTGGTATCATGAACTTGAAGTTCAATTCTTGATCGACTATTTGGTTGTATTGCGTGATAGGCATAGTATTAATAATCACGTACAGAATCATCCTTGCGCACTGGGGCGTCCATATCAAACGCTGGATCAGGTGACCGTTTGAACATTTTATTATATATGTATTGATCTAAATCGTAAAATCGGTAGGATTTTTATCGTTGACGACCACGTCGTTTTTTTTTTAAGCCACTTCCCGCTATCATATTTGTGATGTTGCTTTGGTCGTTGGTGTATGACGGAATCATCAGCGACGCTAGTTTCTGACCCACTGCATTATTTATTATTTTACTAACCCACGCATGCATCTCTGCTGTAGATGGTAGTAGTCCTGGTAACTTCGTCACTGATGACGCTGGTGGTTTCCTTCGCCGCCGAACTAGCTCTGTTAGTTTATCCTTTGCAGCTGAAAACGCTTTCCCGGCAGCATCTCCAACAGCGCTAATACCGTTATCACGAATAACATCAATGGCTTTCATCGATAACTGTTTTGCTAGCGGAGCTACTTTTGGAGCCATTCTTGCAAATAACCCTGCAATTAATTGTATTACCGAGACCATCACCATAGTACGCTCTATTAACTGGAAATCGTGAGTTTACTACATAGACGCTGGTTGGTTTATCATGGTTGTAGTGTATGATCATTCTTATTTAAATGATATTTATCTAATGCGATGAATTCGTCATCAGATTAATCACTATGATAACCAGTAGGATTTTCCACTAACTCATCAATGAAATCTCGATATATACCAATATCCATAACACCACCTTGAAATAACCGCCTACATATATCAGCCGCTTCATTAATTATTTCCGGTGAGTTATTTCCAGCTTGTTTTCCTCCTATGAGAACTTCTAATCGTGCTATATCGCTGAGAATATTACCAGGACATTGAATAAGATCACTACCTGAAATTCCAGTCCCAGAATATCCATTATATTATTATATATTATATTATACAACGCATTAGCCCAGTCATCGGGTGATATTAGATCATCTTTATATTCGCCAGCTAAAAATTCCCCCCTTGAATTATAGCTGTTAATAGCAAAATCGCTTAAATCCTAATCACTCTGTTTTTTTATTAGTTTATTAGCCTCATCGGTAAATTTATCCACTAAAGAAACACTCGTTTTTTTTGGACTAGAAGGAAGAGGAGGGGTTTTTGTTAACAACGCTGATGTTTTTTCAGTTTCCGCTGCTTTTTTTTCAAGTATAGGAAGTACAGGAGCTTCTTTTCTTGATCCTTTTTTAGGGATATCTCCGTTTATAGCTCGCTCAGTAGCTGATATTACCCCTTTCGTTGCCGTAGTTATCGGCCTAAACAAATCTTCAGTTCCGGCTGAAAAGTCAGTCTGAAGACTCTGTCTGGCTTGTAATTTACTTCTGACAGAGTTGCATATTGGTAAGAATTTCCTAATTGACGCTAATCTCTCTCTCGCTAATCGAGTGGTTAATGCTTCGTTTACCATTATTGAAACAGTAAAGCAATTTCCAATTTGAATCTCGAAGAGATTTTACCATCATAAAATGATTTCTATGTTTTAACCCGACTCAGATAGGCAAGCATCAATGAAAAATGTCAAAAAAAAACATTCACTAAAATATTTTTCAGTTTCACTACAGACAATTTACTTTCGTGTTGTTTGATCAAAGCAGGTATTACAGTTGAGTGCACATACCTTTCCATGGATTGCAACATCTGTCACATGCAGTGGTGTATTTATAGCGAGAATTTTACTAACGCGCTATACATGTCAAATCGTTAGTTATACAACCAGAGGTATCTAAAGGGAGTTTTCATTTTCTTGAATTAATGCTCGTATGTTTCTAATCTTCGAATTGACCTCCTTTTTCAACTCTTAATCTCGACCCAATTCTTTGCGAATTCCCTCTACGATAGTAAATAGCGGGACAAACACACTTACATCACTACAAAATGCAAGAGAGTCTCAAATGTAATTCTGGATTTTTTTTATCAGCGCATATTTCTTTGGCAGCATATATTTGTTAGTTATAATACCGTATTCTATATCTTGAAAGTCAGACATAATTTGTTCAGGGTTTAAATTGTCAGACAATTTAATTTGTTTTTTCAATTTATAAATCTCGGATATAATCTTATCAATATTTTCAGAGTTCATTTTATATAATTATATATATTTCTAATATAAAAAATATATATTTTTTCAAAAATGAACCCCGTTCGTGGTAAGTTGTTGTATCAAATTACGTCAAGGGATATTATGCAATGATATGTGAACCCCGTTTGTGGAGGGATATTATGCAATGATATATATAGTTCACAATATGTAAATATCAATATATATGAACCCCGTTCGTGGTAAGTTGTTGTATCATCTTACTCACGCCAAGGGATATTATGCGATGATATATGAACCCCGTTCGTGGTAAGTTGTATCATCTTACTCATGCCAAGGGATATTATGCGATGATATATGATGATGAATCACGTCCGTGCTAAGGTGTTTGATCATCTTAGTACATCGAGAAATCGAGTTTTTATGGTAGTTGTATAATGAATGACGTCAATGATGTGGTATTTGATAATGGATGATAAGGGGATGGCACAAGACAATACTACATATAACATTAAATGAATGATGTCAATGATGTGGTATTTGATAATGGATGATAAGGGGACGGCACAACACAATACTACATATAACATTAAATGAATGATGTCAATGATGTGGTATTTGATAATGGATGATAAGGGGACGGCACAACACAATACTACATATAACATTAAATGAATGATGTCAATGATGTGGTATTTGATAATGGATGATAAGGGGATGGCACAAGACAATACTATATATAACATTAAATGAATGATGTCAATGAATGATGACACTCCTACATTCAAATTGCAACCACTATACCCCACCCACAAAGTCACCCTGGGTTGAATGGAAAAAATCATTCACACCACAGTTCGGTGTGGTTGGTATATGCGGTTGCAATTTGAATTTCGGAGGTGCTCCCCCCCAATTAAAACCATCTTTCGGCGCCCTTTGGCAATAATGCCTCCTACGGGTTTCGAACCATGACCGTCAGTATAGCACCGCAACACGTTACCGATTGAGCTAATGGTTCTTATACAAGCATATGCGCTTGTATATAATATAAACTAATACAATCAAACATGAACAGATCTGATGTACATCAAACACATATGAATTATAGATACCACAGTCGCATTATTTTGAATTTATATATTCACTAACAATATAAAGCAGAGCCGAGCATTTGTAAACACTGCATATTTGATTCATTTTCAGATAATTGCACTAACTGTTTTACATGTGCAAATCAAACGCAAACAGATGCGACACGGGCGGTTATACCTGTAGACCACCGATCAATACTAGCTCAGGCTGACTGTACTGTACAATGAATGATGTGGAATATATAGGACATGAATCTATATATCTTTGTTATATTTACTGACAATATTAAAGCAAAACCGAATACTCGAAAGGAAAAAAAAAGACAAAAAAAGAATACAGCCGTTTGTAAACACTTCGTATTTAATTCGTTTCCTACAAAATAGATTATACTTTCGCTGAGAATCGTGACAGTTAAAAATAAATCGGAAAATCCCATTAAGATCTGTAACTCTTTCATAAGCCGAAACATATACCTGGACGAGTTATCTCCCTTAATACCAAATAGTATAAAACACGATTAGATATACGAAAACTGAATCTTGTTGTTAAAACAATTTGAAAAAGCGAAATTTTGTATTCCATCTGCTACAAAATATATCGATGATGAGCAAATAACAAAATACCTACCGGCTGAGGTCATAGATTGAAATATTTTTTCTTCATTGGTTACTGTATTAAATGATTTTACAGGTCTCTTCCCAATTGATTTACAAGTACCAGTCTTTCATCGTTTTAAATTCTCACTCTGTGTAACAGCATCTAGATTATCAAAAAAATTATCAGTCTTAATACTATTTAAATGATCGATAACAAAACCATCTTCGATCAATCCTTTATACACTTCATGCACGAAACGATGGCAGTAATATTTATTCTTGCCAGCGCATAACATCAAATATCCCTGATTAGACACAAAACCAACTGGCTTCTTCAATCTGCGTTTTCTGAGAATACCATCACGGGACGCTTCGTAGTTTGCAATCACGGGGTGCGGTTGGAATTCTTGGTTCATTTATATACTATATTATTGTTTGTCTAATTAATTATTTGGTTGAAGTATGATATTACTTGAGAATCTCCCAATATAATCTTGAGGAGTTCTTATAATTTTGTTCTTGACAACATCAAGGACAAAGGTAGAGTCATTGATGGAATTCTTAGTGGAATCTTTGATTCTCTTATCATAATAACGCTTCAACTCTCTGTATCGTTTGCCACCACAACTGAGACACAATTGTGATATTCCTCTCACCCCTACCCCACATCGTAAGCAGGGTAAAGGCCCATAACTCCCGTTGCGAACGCTTTGCATATGATACCCACAGAACTTCTTTCTGCATGATTTGTTACACAGGGTTACTGATCCAATCATAAGCCATTTGCAATGATTCATTATATAATAAATTCTCTATTTAAATACTTGTCTTAATTATAGCATGAAGGTGTTCGAGAGATTATCGAAAATTAAGCCCTGGAAAAATGCTAAATTTAATCTCGATAGAGTCTCTGATAAACCAAAGAGTCTAATAGGTGATAGAACTATATTGGGTAAAATCCGTGATTGTTTTAATGAATTCAAGCACGATGGAGCATCTCACTGTTGGTCAACATTTCGAATTGATGGTAGCGTTGATGCTACCAGGAATGACGAAAACGCAGCCAAGATAATTTCACATCTTGGTCAAAAAAAGTATTTTTTTTAGAGTAAAATTCATTATTCGTTCGGAAAACCGAGATTGGATTATCAGAGATAAATTCGAACCAATCTTGAAGGATAAAAGAACCGTCGTTGTGAGTCAAGATTCCAGACCAGGAATTCTGACTGGAATTGATAAACCATGCTACGAAAGATCCTATTCCGTAACAGCAGTTGTTTATGGGATATATGCGTTAAATGATAAACCGAATATTGAAAAACTAGAACCCATGAAACTGTCACTGTTAACTTCGTCATCGACTTCGTCAAGGGTGAATTGTGTAGCAGAACGGATATTAGAACACTTCACAAATGCGCTGTGTGGAAACAAATTGACTGATCTAAGACGCAAAAAAATAAATGAATGGGAATTAACAGTTAGGAAAAACGGAGCATCAATTCAGGATATAGCCAAATTAGAAACATCATTAAAATTCCCAATAACCGTAGCAACGATAACCGGTGAGATATTACACGAATCGAAATATAAATCAAAAGGAGCCCCAATCAAAATTATTGATCATAACGAACACGCATGGACATCTGCAGTAACAATATTCCCGCGAAATAGAACAATAAAATATATACCCATGGAATTTTCTCCAGAATTCTCTGAGAAAAAATTATTTGATTTTATTTACCAGTTGAGTAAAAACGATCCTGTGTCAGTGTGGTTACTTCACAGTGCTGGAAACCCCAAGGGTTGGATTCGAACAGTTTGTAAGACCCAATGGAGAATTATACCGTAGAGAAGCACTCCATGACAAGATGAAAAAACTAGCTAGTAGTTTCTCAAAGAATTTCGACGACGAACAATTATTAACAAATTGCTTTACAATTCCGTCACTTGCAGCTCATTTTGTGAGAAAGAGAAACTCGTGGAAACCAACGCGAGCTGAATTTTTATCAGACATCAAATCAAGCTGCATTGAATATAACCACGGTGGATTATGGAATACAAAATACGACCCTAAAACTATTATTTTGGTTGATATAGTCGAGTGTTACCCAGGGAGTTTTCTCGGGTACGGAGAATGCGCTAAGTACTTTAAACGATTTGGACATCCCACCCATGAGATGGCCCGCGTTGCGATTAATGGACCACTGCCACATTTTGATTTAACCGGATTCGCTCGTGTGGTATCATTTGAATTGGCTAAAGGACTTCATCTGTGCTGTTATGTTTGGATTGGTAGACACATGTTTGAAAAACATTGGATGCCAATAGTGCTGTTACGGTATATGATTGATTGTAGCATGTTGATATCGCTGATTGTCGGTGAAGCAATTATATCATATCACGCGCAAACTGAAGTCTGGTTACCACAACCTGATCTAGATAGTATAATCAGCGAACAACGAAAACAATTCCCATCCCTCGACAAAGAATATATCATGAATTGGTCCAAACTGTTATTTTAAATCAGAAACAAAGATGCAAAAGATCTCGGTAGAAGAATAATTGATAAGTTCATTCAAGGTGGTAAATAAGACAATACAAGATATTCTTCACGGTTGATTATCGATAGCGCTGAATATGATTTTATAATCGCGGATGTAACATCTAAGGGTATATATGTCGATCGTAAAGACGCTTTCTTGTCCGACGGAACGAAATTGGGTACAATTGTTACTTACAGCGATGGACACAGTCTTCAGTATACACATTTGAGGGCATCTATGCTAGCTTATGCTTCTATCAATTTATTTTCGATGATAAATAGATTTCCTGACACCGCAGTTAGAGTTGCCACTGATTCATTTTACATAGACATGAAACACAGCAACGCAGTAGCTGAATTCACTAATTCCGACGAGAGTTGGGGATCATGGAGAATTAAGTGGGAAATACCATGTGATTATTCAAAATCAGCAGATGTTACGATTGAAGATAAATATTTGAAAAGCAATCAGTGTTCAGAACTATCTAATGCACTGCAGATATCTGATCCAATATGCAGATATAAAACAATTTAAATGGTTGTGGCGGGTCAGGAAAGACGACTCGTGCGATTGAGTTATTTCGTGGTAAATCAAACATGATTGTACTAACACCAACACACAGACTTGCCAGAGAGATGAAACAACGAGGAATTAATGCTTGTACTTATCATAGTTTCTTTCGATGGAAAGGTGACGAATGGACTCCTGATCGAATGGGTGAGAAATTTATTCCTGAAGTCATAATTTGGGATGAGATATGCACGGTGTCTTTAGATGTATTACAAAGATTTCTTGATTGGTTATTGCACGAGAACACAAAAGTAATAATGTGCGGCGATCATGGCCAACTACGTCCATTTGTCGGTTTATCCCCACATGATTGGCTAAAGAATTTTGTGGACTATTATGAAGAAATTAACACTGATCATAGAGCACTTGATGAACAATTACGCGAGTTCAAAAAACTAATCAGATTACAACAGGATAGAATCCAATGTGAGATAGCGCGTGAAATAATTTCAGAAACTCCCATGAATGATTTTTGGGAAACGTGGAGACCAAACGATTTGATAATCGCAAGTAGAAAGATAGTCAGGGACACACTTCAGATGAAGTTATTTGAAACGCATTAAGAAAAATTTGCAACACTTCAAGTGCCGCTCTGTTATAGGTCTTCGGATACACGAAAACAGAATATCGAAGTTGATATTCCAGGACAACGTGAAAAGCAGAATTTAGTGTTAAATGATATTGTGCTGGTTGATATCAGCATCATCGAAGATGCATTACGCGCTGATAAACGCGGTATTATGATTCTTTATCGTTGATAGAACAGCACCCTGAAATTCCTTGCCAGGATCAACTTGTAATAGATTTGGCCAGCGCAGAGGACCCCTTCGATAAATCCTTTCAAACGCAGAGGCCACTTCAGTTGATGATTTTGTTTTTAACGGTTCTGCTTGTTTGTATCGACTTGCAACATCAACTATGGTTAGCACGTATTTGTAACCACCATCATGCGGCAGAAATAATATATCAGCTTGATGAACCTCATTAGGAACGGTCACATCAAAATGCGAGAAATTAATTTGTTTAGGCGGCGGTAGATAAATTTGCCATATCAACTGTTTGGATAACCAATTAGCCCCGGTGGTATATTTTACCTTCTCGGCGCTAGCTAGTTTACCAATTGCTGCTTTACCCTTCCAGTATCCTTTTGGATAATAATAAATAGATTCCATGTTGTTATTAATTACCAGCACCTAACATCAATTTACCTTTCATCGCTGATTTTACTAACCATTAAGCCAATTTTTCTTTGAAAGATTTATCAGTGATAGAATTTAACGCGTGAATCGATTTCACATCTGCGATATGTCTGTGTTGCAAATTACTGCTTTTATAAGCAACATCATGAGCATGACATGCCTTATCAATGGCGTTTATTGGATATTCACCCGGTCGGGGTTGGTTTTGATCATGAAGTCAGATATCGAGTCTGGTCCCAGGCCCACAATAATTATATCCTGGAAGGTGTTTTTCTCCTGAATACTTCGCCCATGGTGTTCTTGGTAGTTTAGTTAGCTTGGCTGCAATATCACCTCCTCGTTGTTTTTTAATCCCTTTGATTTATGAAGGGAAACAAATCTAAATTTCTTTGTACTGCATTGTACACACTTACCAGAAAGTGCTGATCTGTTATTTTTAGTTGTAATCGTCGTCAAGTCATCTGTGCCAGTACGCGCCTTACACTTCACACAATATAGATCCATAATTTATATATAATAACATGAATGTAATTGATTATTCAGCTACTCGACGACGAGAACCTATTAAACACCATGCGATGTTGCCGAATTCAATTAGAATGATTATAATCGGACCATCTGGTAGTGGCAAGACACAATTGTTACTTAATTTAATAACGAGATGGATGAAATGGGACAAGTTGTATTTGGTAGCTCCAAGTCTAGATGATCAGCGATGTTACAGTGTATTAAAAGATTTTAACGACAAAGCGGTAGAAGAATCCAGCAAGGATATTATTGAGTTTATAACTGATATCGATGAAGCACCGAGCATTGATGATATTGATGGAGGTATTAACAACTTAGTCGTATATGATGATGTGATGTTAGACAATCAAAAGAATCCCGCTAGGATATTTTCTAGAGGTAGGTATAAAAAAACTGACGTGATATATGTTACTCAACGATACACACAAATTCCAAAGGTGATCAGAGATAACTGCAATATTCTTGCCATATTCAACGGAGTTGATACACATACGCTACGAAATATTCACCAGACTTGGTGCAGCGGTGATATGGATTATAATCTCTTTAGAAATTTCTTTATTCATGCTCAGTCAAACCCGCATGGATTTGTAACGATAAATCTACACGACCCGAGATCAAGATATCGTGTCGGACTTGATAAAATATTCAGTTAACCCATAGCAGCAGAGGGGGCGGCGACAACGACAATGGCGTCGACGAGCAAGCATTGGTTTGCCTCATCGATGCCTTTTTTTATGATTTCGAGGAAGCCTCAGTTTACTGAATCGATGCCTCCAAATAATGTTTGTCCGATTTACTTTTCGAGGAAGCCCTAGTTTGCCGAACAGACGCCTATAAAAAGTTGTTCGATTCGCCCCCTCTGCTGCTTATGATATATGATACAATCCTGGGATAACAATAATATCCTGGGATATAGTAATGTTGTTCACAGTTATTAAGCTTTCCTAAAGATCAATTTATATTTTCTTTCCATTTTTTGGGGCCAGGATGAACTCACTTTTTAAACATTCACATAGTGTTAGATTACAAAACATGCATTTTTTAAATCTAAAAATGTCTCTCTTTCAAGGCTGTCCAAAACCATCAAAGTTTTAAATGATGATCATGAAGAAAACCAACAGATGTATCACACAAATATGAACATTCTTAAAAATTTGCATGTAAAGTCATTTCAATGCACAGAATACAAATTCTAACTTTAATTTGCTGTGGGAACAACATCATGAATATAAATTATGTCATGTTTTCTTTCAAACCTTTAATTCTAAAGTGTTCTATAGCAATATATCAACGAAAGTAACATTTCCTTTTACGGTATATATATATTTAAAAAAAATGGGGTAATTGCAACTGTATATTAAAAATTTGGTATGGTAGTCACTTACCAGTGGGTCTATAATAGTTCAACTTATGTTATATCGACTCATCTCTGAATGAACTTTATAGGAAAATTATTTATTATTTATTTTCTGAAAAATGGCATATATTAGAATCCATATGTTGTTAATGACGACATTGAGTCCAATAGTCACGTGATTACACATAACTCCAGAAGTTGTTATCAAAATATTTAAATTTGTAGAATTTTGTATTCTTTTGTTTGTGTATTTTTATTGCAACCAGTATACAGCTTTACTTTTTTAAAAACTTCTCTAGAACTGTTGAAAGTGGGGGTTGTTAGATTTGTGTACTCGTGCCACTAGCAATGCAAATCACAAGTACCATGGAACATTTCATCAACAACTTACTTTAATTGTGTCTTTCCGCAGAACAAATACATGACAGTTCCTGATAAAATAAGTTTCATATTCAATTTTTGCTTGTATCATTTGATTTGAAAAGTTTAAGAGGTTTTGTTATTATTAGGCCATCCGGTTATTGGCAATGCTTTGCCACTACCATGTTAGAACCTGATAAATTTAGCTCACGATCAGTTTAGTTTATTGTATTGTTGCTTGCTACAGTGTTTATACTTACACTCTGAGACCATACAGCTCGCCGACAGAGCTAAAAAAACTAAGAGGTTTTGATCTCGTGCTGCATATATTGGTCCCAAAACGTATTTAAAGAATTTTCAAATCTGCAGCATTGTCTCTCGTCCTAGTTCGTTACACTGGATGGCTAAGCACAACAGATCAGCCTTCCTCCGCAGTAGTGGCACTAATTGGTAGAAGCCTAGCCGCATGTGTACTGCCCTTGAATTTAGATGATGGTGCCAGCCTGAAAATGTATAACATATAACGAAAAATTGATTTGCAAACGTAATAACTGTATATACCAACATGTATAAATATTAAAATTATATTTTGAATTATGTCATGCATTTTAATAGAATAATGTTTTTATACTGTTATGCTTTATTGTTGCTGTGTTTACCTGCAACGTCGTTGTTCGTTCATACTTTCTGGCGATATACTGACCAGGCCTCAGCTGGAAACACTGGGTTATCCAGCCACTGTCTGTGGAGGTATCTGATAAGGGTCTGTGTAGCATGTGTTGCAGCCTTCATTTGCAGCATCTGCACTGCTTGACCTATGTGAGCGCTTGGCAGGAACTGAAGAGCCAGCACTTGACGAACAAAGGAGTGAAGGCCCTCTCGTCGCATGTACGTTTCTTCCAATCCAACCGATTGAATGTGCCGCATAAGGCCTGGGACCAGTTGAAGGCACATCCCTTGAGTTTGACGCCAGGAAAGGCCTCTCTGATGGCGATCCATGCAGCTGAAAATATGCAAATAAAAATCCCTTCATAATATTGTTTGTGTATGAACCGATTGTATGTGAAAGGTAATACGGTGTCATAATGATATTACGTGATGCCATTGCGGATATGCACTGTTAGCGTTGTTGAATAGCAATGTTCAATTTTCAATCTACATTAATTTTATTAATAAAGAGCTTACCTTTTTCGAAGTCCAGTACGAATCCTTCTAACGATATATGTCCCAACCTTGACTGCAGAGAACGAAACACCTGTAATCAAAGAATTGAAATGAGATCAGTGTTTGTATTGCGCTTATTATAATCAATTCTACAGCAGTTGCATAACGTCATTTACCTTACATTAAACAACATTCAACAATGACTCATGGAAAGAAATACAAATGCTGAATAAACTGTGTTGAACATTCAAGAGACATATGTTTCCTTCAAATTCGAGATTTCACGACATAGTCTCATCACAGAGAGTATTTATGTTCTTAGTTTTTTCTATCTAGCATATATCTATCCAATAAACATGCTGGAAATGTCACTCAATTTTGTAACAGGTAGAGAGAAAGAAAGATTTAATATAATGGCTACAGCCAGATGGTCTTGACTTCGTTTTCTGGCTCATTAGGCAAAACACAAGTGGCAACTGCTACTGTGTGCCATACCTTTTGATGAAGGCATGGATGGACATGAGCTGACCCTGTTGTCTGAATGGCTCAGCAAGGACCTGAAAGTTATAATCACACTTTTTAAACAAGGCTATTAATGCATATTATTATAAATTTCAAACCGACAAAATCTGTAGCTCAGCAATAACTGGTACTTGTACAGCAAAAACTAACGAATACAATGTAATGATTTACCTTAAATGTTTCATCCATGTACCACCGTTTCGCTTCTCGCAAAAGTCCTAACTGGTATTCAGTTGCCAGCAGGAAGTGTCGCTCCCCATCCATTCTGATGTCTGCTACCAAGAATTCGTGAGCGTTGATGAAGTCTTCATTGAGCTGTAAAAATCGATTAGTGTTATCAATATCATTCATGTAACAAGTTACAACTATCAAAAAGAAACACAGTTTAAACTATCAAAGTTTAATTACAAACTAGATATGAAACAATTGTTCTTCATCACCCCTCCCCCCCAAAAAAAACAACTTGATAGCAGACAATAAAATTAATGAGCAAACATTATAAAAGTATAAATCAATTAGTTGAAATTTTATAATAAAGTTACATCTAACTATAGATTTGTCTCAGTTCTATAAAAATCACAAACTTCAAAGTCCAACATTCTTGGCTCTTCAGGACGTAACTTCGCTCTGGTTCTATTTGCAACTCTTTTAAAAGCGCTTTCTTTGGGAGAGAGACTGTATATGGTCCCGAATTCTCCAAAATAGCGTCTTCTGTGTGAATAGTTGTTCTCTAGCAGCACGTCTCACCTTTGAGAAATAGGTAATGATGTCATGTCAGAAGGAGGTAAATAGAAGCGTATAATTAAACACTAAACATATATTTTATTGTAAATGCCACAAAAGCCACTAATATTATGAAAGTCACTTATAATTCATTCAATGAGTATTGCCTAAATTTAAGTATCATCACTATGTCAGGATTGAATATTTCATCAATGTTCATTACATGTAAATTTTGCTGTTCTAATTCAAATGTGCATTGATCTTGTACAAATTGTACAATTAGCTGCCAATGTAACATGCTATGCTGACAAAAAGTTACCTTGGCATAAACCTGTGCCTTTAGCTGACGGTCAGGAACAGTGGGGTGTGTGTGCTGAGCATAGCTTTGAACAAATAAGTTCCCTTGCTGACGTATTGTCACTGGACTTTTCATGTTGCAACTTCTTGAAGTACAGTGCCACAAAGTAGAGTTGATGTTGTCTCGCTACAAAGACAAAAATGCATGCATGTATCCCACATGAATAACCAAGACTGGATACCAATTGCCGCGATAAACGTTCATCAGAAACAAGATAGTGTTACTACTTGTCAGCAGCATTTCTGGATAAGCGCCATTAGTTTTATGAGAAATGAATAACCTCAATTTTTTCTTGGTTATATCTCTGTGTGTGTGTGTGTGTGTGTGTGTGTGTGTGTGTGTGTACAACATAAATACTCCATAAACACGATTTGATTGTTATTTACCTTAATACAAATGTTCTGAAAAGTCCTTGTGTCGCCTTATGAAGTTTAAACACTTACACTTAACTCCAGGAAAGGCGGGTCGATCTACTGGATCATCTTTGTCTTGATCTGTAACATCTATGGTCACTGGAACATGTTGTAAATGATTAAGGTATATTTGTTAAATGTAAAATTTGCCGTGATAAACCCTCACCATGAATAAAATAGTGTTACTCTTTGTAAGCAGCATTTCTGGATAACCATCGTGAATTTTTTGATAAAAACAATCTGTATTTGAATTGTTTATATATGCAACACTATTGGGTTCGTCGGCTAGTCGAGTTCACCTATCACCGAAATGGTCATATGGGTAAAAATGATTTCTTATATTTTAGTTGCTATATATCATACTTGATTCAATTCCTTGCATGTAAAACCGATTTCCCCTCTGTTATTTACAGCCTCCCTGTACGCCATATAATCTTCTTCAATAAATGTTTGCGATTCGTACTCTGTATGATGTTCAATAACAACATGCAAAGGACAAAACAGTCACATGAGATGTAATTCAACACACGAAGCTAGATATCGCCATCATTAGAAGAGAACTGATTTCATTGTATTAAATAAAGAGAATTTTCTTAACCAAAGAACTATTTCTTATTTAGTGTGCGCTGTGTTGTAAAAGTCATCAAAATGCAAAAGTCACATTGATAAATATTAGCAATGGCATGAACTACCATCTTCATGTTTCCTTGCAGTTTTTGTGACTTCAAGAATTGGTCTATTACATAAGAATAAACTTGTTTACTCGTGCTCCTTATTTCCAAGTGAATGTGAAGATTTTGACGCATATATATAAAGTTAGTGTATAAGCATGTGTTTTAAGCATTACGATTGATTCACCTAATATGCTTGACGGTAACCAATTCTATGTTATCAAATATACATTGGGACCCTGCTATAACATGGTAGTTGGGAGCCATAGAATCCGACTGTGTTATGAACCAAACCGTGTTATAAGCAACCATGTACAATACCAACACATTTTTGGATTTAATTGGGGGGGGGTGGGGTACATAAAGACGGGTGCGAAAATGCATGGCACAATTACCATTTTTGATCAATATATATTAAATGAGAAAAACATTTGCTGTGCTAACAGAAATTGCAGAAATAATATATTACTTTATTCAGAGAACCATGCATTGGTACATACACGTGTCTAATTTATATATATATGTATAATCTATTGCATGAAAAGAGTATCAACACCGTGTACTCACCAGCGAATCTTGTAACATACATTGAATCCATAATACAAATATTTCCATCGAAAATATCCACACACGGATGTAAAATATTCAATAATTTTGTCACAGATCATTATGTGACTGAATTCAATGAAAAAAAAATAACAAAAATTACGTAATGGGTGTACGTAATGAATGATGAAATAGTACATGTCCGTAGTTTAAATAATGGAAGCAAAAGTGTATTCTTATAACAACTACATGTACATCTCAGGAACTTTCTGTCTCTGAATTCAGTCATTGTAAATTTCAGCACATTTTCCCACCCAAGCTGCTAGTCAAAGTCCTTTGAACTTGCCGCCCAGCTATTGCATCATGTTCTTTAGATGTACTCTAATAAATACAGCAGGCAGATCTGGCTTTATTTTAACCACTGAATTATGTCACTGTAAATATCAGCACAGCTAAAATGAATAAGTAATCAACACTAACTTTGTCTCCCAGCTATTTTGCATGCGTACGGAGGACCCCGTGCATGGAGTGATTTATGTGTCCCAGATCAAATATTTGCATTCAATAGTTATTATTTTTTGAAAAACTCTGATTTTTAGCTGCTTTCTGCTAATGTCACGTTTGCTCTTGGCAAAGTCAATTATAGTTCTCAGTTGCAGAATTCGAATTTACTAGTCAACAGATTGCATAAAACAACACCGCCAAGCCACGCACACATGTTGGCGGTTTTTTGTTTCTTTGATGCTGTATAAATCGTTTCCCCCTGATTTGAACAAGTTTAGCTCGGCAGTTCACTTTGATGATAAACAATGTACTTAAATTAATTGATTTATACATTCTGGTGATAATCTTTTATCAACCCCCGCATTGGCTGTTGCTTAGTTGTGTATGAAATTAAGAGAACATATATCGGAGATTATTAGAGCAACGATTATATTCGGAATGCATTCAAGACAAACACAAAGTAGACACGATGGCTTCATTGCTCAGGGATCAGTAATAATAATATTGACACTTATGAGCTGTCATTCGTATTTCCAATGTTTATTCTGGCACAAAACTAGAAGAAATTTGTTAATTTTTTAAATTTTAGGAGCCATACAACGATTATTTTATATTCGATTTTGTGTGTGATTTCCTCCCCAAAATGATAATACATTTTCTACACAGTTTTTTTTCGCACTTTTTAGATGAGTATGAGAATGATAATTAAACTCTTGAGGTATTTTATTTTTCATGCTTAAAAGATTTTTTTTTTGGTCTTTGAGAATAAATTACCTGAAATTTCGGGAGCCATGCCACGACAGTGTTATATCCGAATTCATGTTATAACGGGGCGTGTTATAGCGGGGTCCCACTGTAGTTGATATTGGTGGCAATATTGTATATTACCTTTACAGCATAAACATGGTCTTATTAATATGAAACTTTAGGAATATATTTAAAAGTGTACTTACTAGTGCTGCACGTGCGATGTTGCCAGAACCCACACACGTCACAAGTAATCGAATGCTGTCGTGACCTAACTTCTCGAGCACAATGAATACTAATTGCTTAGCTTTCTTTTTATAAGTCAAAATAAATTGATGAAAACAGATAATGGTGAAACACGATGAAACAATAAGTACAAAAAATGTAATTGTGTGTCACTGAAACAAATTGAACACAACAGGTAATTTTATAAAACAATTTTAAAATTAAAATATATAGATTGTAATAAAGTTAGCATACAAATAAATCCATAAGCATCTGAATCTGTGTCAACTGTAAAGACTTTGCCATTTATATAGATATTACATGTTGTAAGTATCTTAGTATTTGTTGCTGCACATGCACATTCCCATGAGAATATATATTTTCTGGACCTATAGGAAGTTTACAGATAATCGCCTGGGGTAGTTTAGTAATGTCTTGGTAATCATTAAAAAAACCTGTTAAAATCATATAACATGTCAAGTGCTTTTGAGACTGGAAGCATGGGAAAGAGTTGTGATTGTAGAGACTTGTATTTGTGTCATAATTGTGATTATCAAACTATGCTGACATATTAAAACAATCTTAGACAAAACAGGTAAAGGAAGTGTGAAAAGTATATGGTGATCGTATATTCTTTTGTAATATTGCTACTACAGTTTGCGTAATCATTAATGGTGTGCTGTTTGCTATCCGTGCTTTATTTTTTCTAGGTGTTAATCATTATTAACCAGTGCTCAGTTTTGACAGCTCAGTGGTTTAGTAATACAGGTAAAAATGTCATTGACATGGAAGTGAATAGATATGGGTATTGTAGAAAGCTGTCTTCTTTCTTCTTCTTCTGCTTCCTATTATTATTATTATTATTATAATTATTATTATTATTATTGTTATTATTATTATTTTTTATTAATCGATCTTGTAAACGGTACTTTTTAACCCGAGCTATTCCGTCCAGGTCCTTTCTGACCCAGGTCTTTTCCATCCAGGTTCTTTCTGACCCGTTACTGGCCTTTTTGGACTGAGCCTTTTTGACCCAGGCCTTTTTGGTACCGGTCCGTTTTGACCTGTTACCAACTAAAATCCAGTATGAACCACTGAGTGAAGCATATTTTGAGAATCTTACACTCATGACTGATATTTGGATTTCCTTAGTTTTTGTGAGTTGGAGTGAGCAATATCTCTGTTTAATAAAGCCAGGCTGTAAGTGGAAATCATGAATTTGTTTCTCTCCTTTGCCAGTTAGGCTTCCTAGAAAAACAAAACCAAGCTAAGTTTCATGAGAATGTGATGAAAGTGACATTTGTGTGGTCTCACATAAGTTCTCTGTTTATCAAAACTAAGGAATATTATTTTAGGGACTAATAATTGTAACTAAGAAATGTGGTCCATATCATTACCAACTGACATTAGAATAAGCTTCTACAATTAGGATGAATAATTTTCATTTTTCTTGAGTGTTTGTAACACCTGGAATCATCAGTTTCTGATTCCTGAAGAGGGTATGGGGAAATTTCTGTAGAGTTTCCCCAGAGGAATGTGGTGTAACAACACTTGTATCCACATTTGAATTTCCAGTAGGAGAGAGTTGTACATGTTAAATACTCGTTTTGGGGTGTTAATAGCCTGCCAAACTATTCTGATTTTTCACCATCACTTGTTTAAGAATAAATTTCAGCAGCTAGAAGATGAACATTAGTTTCATTCCATTCTTTATGGTTAGGTCCCTGAATAGTATACCATTTATGTAACTTAATAAAAAGACAGTGTAATCGTTTCTTTGTATATGTTTAGAAAACTATGTCAACATTTTTGGATTATTTTAAGTGTTAGCAATGAATAACTTAACTCATCAAATTAAATGTTGGAATTATATCTTTGCTCAAAAACTGTATCCTTGTGTAATCTGTTATAGGCATTGTATTTTTAATTAAGTAACCATGGACATGTAATTTTTTTAATAAAAAATTGTATACCTGTGGATTTAATGCAAGTTGACATAATACCAATATTTTGTATTGTGTTTCAGGAAAACTCTGTAAAAAGCCTCAAGTTCCAGTCAATGGTATGATCCTTACAGTAAAAGAGAACTTCTATTTTGGTGAGGAAATTCTATACATCTGCAATGTAAGCTATAGTTTTTCTGGTAGCACCCAGAACTTAACCAGAGTGTGCAACAGTTCTGGATTATGGACAGGAATTGACCCAGTGTGCACAGGTAATTGATTATATATACAAAACAAAACAAAATCTTATGAGAACAAACATTTTCCAAGTTAAAGCCTATTCAGATCATAAGACCTTGAATTTAGATCTCTGATAATAACGTGTGCTTTAGACTTTAACTTCTTCCTTTGTATTGTAAGAACTTGTAAATTATTGTGTCAGCCTTCCCGTGCTAAAATGTTTTTGCCAAAAAGCTAATAGTTATCTGCCCACTTAGCATGCAGTTAAATTGAGTGATCTACCATTGATACTGGAATTAGTACCAAAGCCCATGAAATTGTCAGTTACTACTACCATTCGTATCTCTGCAGAGAGGCCTCACAAAATCCATACAAGCAGTTTGGATGTTTTCTACCTCAAAACATGTTGGAGGAGTTCTTCAAATGGAAGTATACTCCATCTATAAAATTTCCAACTTGTAGTTCCTATCATCAACAGAAAACATTCCTGTCTTTGTTATCACTTTGCCATCTGCACAATAGGTGCCTGTCCGGTGCTTGATGTAGAAAACTAGTTTTGTTTTGCCATGTGACTTCTGCCAAGTCAGGATATATACAATTGTTATTTTGTCTTAGCATCTAATTCATAGTTTACAGGGTTCGAAACTAACTTTTTTATTAACTAGTCAAGCAGACTAACAGGACCAAAGACATTCTCAAGTCCGCAGCAAAATCCATTAGTCCATAAATTAGAACATTCAACTACAAATGAGCTTTTTTTTCATCCTCCATTTTTGAATGCTCTCTGCAGACACTGCAAAACATGGTATTTACTTCGGGTTAAGGTTAAGCCAGGGCCAACCTCATTTCCACTTCTCTAGAAGAGTTCGGTTCCTACTTTCTTTATCATACTGTTTATCGCATTCCCTTTTGTTCTCATTATTGTCAGTCTTCTGTCTTTTCACCGGATTTTCCACATGCATTAGTTTTGAACCCTGGTTTACACTTAGTTATTTTACCTATATCTGAGTATTTGCTACAGGTGATATGGTCTCTTAAATAATGGATATTGTAGTCTCAGTAATGATGTTTCATTTCCTTTTTAAGTGTAAGTTTTGTGTGCAATGCAGAAAACTCTGTTACTTTTGCTGTGGCCAGATAAGTACAGGTAAGTTGCCAGTACATATTTACCCAATAGGATCCAGCTCATACATGCATTACTAGAAGTGACTGTAATGGTTCAAATTGTTTTTGATATTTGCGCAGCACATTCTGTCATGGTCAACATGCCATGAACCATTAAGATTGATGTATGGACTAGGCTTACAATAACTTGGTAGTTTGCATTTATTAACCTTTCTGGTTTTGGTGGCATAATTGAACTGTAATTAGAGTATGTTCAATAACAGTGAGAAAGATATGTTTCTGTAAGGTCATGTAGCAGAAAGCTAAGTTGAGACAAGCCAGAGGAATTATTCTGACTTTGACACAGATTCAAGTCATGTCTTGACATGCTTAACATCAAGGTCAGATTTACTTTGCTCACCCATTTGTGGAAAATCAGATCAATTCCCTCTATTCCATGCTCCCAATTTTTATCCTCCTTTACATGGTAGAGGGCCCTCTTTTCTGTTCCCCTCCCTCATTTTCCCATGACATCTTGTATGCACCAGTCTTGTTTTAAAGATATGGCAAATGTAAAACTTCCTTCACTTGTGCAGTCACCTCAGACCATCTTAAAAAGGAGGGAGACTGCCACTCTACCCCAAGACTGTTGAAAAAGGTTAAATGATCCAATTTGGTAATGAAGACAGCTAGCAAGGCTAGCCCAATACTGTCCCATTCTTTGGAGAATTTGGTAATGAAGACAGCTAGCAAGGCTAGCCCAATACTGTCCCATTCTTAGAAGAATTTGGTAATGAAGACAGCTAGCAAGGCTAGCCCAATACTGTCCCATTCTTTGGAGAATTTGGTAATGAAGACAGCTAGCAAGGCTAGCCCAATACTGTCCCATTCTTAGAAGAATTTGGTAATGAAGACAGCTAGCAAGGCTAGACCAATACTGTCCCATTCTTAGGAGGGGTATGCCTAGTAAGACAGTCATGTCTCCCCTCATGAAGGGGTTCAGGATGGTGATTTCCATTCTGGTGGACTCGATCAAGATACCAGGAGACCTGGTTATGGCAGTTTCTTTCCATCCATTCAGGTGCCCTGCTCCTTTCTACTAGATAGGGCAGGTTTTTGATCAAGAATAAGTCTGGTTATCCTTCCCCTTGCCTTGTACCATGTGTTTCTTAGTTGAGGAAACTAGAAATTTACTTAGGAATATTTTGTTGTTGTTGCTGAAGGCAAATTAACATTTTACTCGAGCGTAGTTTTCTTTCTGAAAAGAAAGTATAATAGTTTCAACCAACGTTCCCTCTAAGCTGCGTGTTGTGCGCGCAGCTGCTCAGGCATCACTGCGCAGCTGAATTGTCAATCCAACCTTAAATGTTGCTTAATCCAATGTTAAATGTTGCTCATCTCTGTAATGCTTGCACAATGCAGTGAGCACTGCACGCACATCTATCATTTACTTAGAGGGAATGTTGGTTTCAACCTCAGCACAGATGTAATTTTTAAGTTACAAGTCCAAATACTGCTGGTATATTTCAGCTGGAGTTGGCAGTCTCAGTTACAGACTTAGGCCATATATTGAATGTGTTGACTTAATGATTGACAGGTCACCATTGTTAAAAGACTTGTGATGCTTTTATGATGAAAATGGTTCATGTCATGTATTTCCCAGCAAAAGTGTGCCAGTTTTTTCCTTATTTCTGTGTTCCTTCATAACAGGGATAACATTCCTCAAATTTTTGAACTCACATAATATCTTGTAAGAAATCATGCTGGTCAGTTACCTGCTCTTGAAGTAAAAGAAACTCAGCAATTAATGTCTGTTACGATTTTCATCTCAGACATGGATGAATTATTGAGATCAAGGATGTACATGTACACTGAATGTCTGTTTATTTTTTTTAGACTTCAATGCATTTTGCAAATATGGATTTTCATAGACTTTTCCATAATATTATGATATTATGGCTGCTTTAATTTTCTGTCAAAAATCTTAAGTCCATTTATATGACAAATGATTAATGTTTCAATAAAAATGATGATTTACCCAGAGTATTTAGCCCAGCAATGTTGTTTTAAGCAATATTGTGACATCGCTAATTCTTAAAAATAACAGTGGAGTGATTAATCAATATAAAGTCACACAGGCTGATATATTTGAATACAGTGAATACAAACCAAAATAAGGTTTGTTTACACATCAATTCACCTCATATGTCTTCACCAAACACAAAGCCTTGCTTGAGAAAACAAACGCTTCATTCGCATAGTTGAATAGCCACAGTGATCATTTCAAGCAATATGAAACCACTGTTTAACTTGGAAATACAAGGTTGTTGACCACAGAAAGAATTTGACCATTTATTAGATAACTTGTATAGAGGAAACTTCATAGGCCAGGTATACTATACCACAGGTGATTGCAATATATTATGGCAGGTTTTTCTCTATTATCATTTAAATATCACATTACATCCAAAATTTGTCCAAATAACACACTTTATATTGATTGGACATTGGAATTTGTCCTGATAGCATAGTTTATCTTGATTGGACATTGGAATTTGTCCTGATAGCTTAGTTTATATTGACTGGACATTGGAATTTGTCCTAATAGCATAGTTTAATATTGATTGGACATACAATCATTAAATTTCAACTTTCTTTCGAGCAGGATACTAGCAACTTGGACCAGGTGTTCAACATAAAATTCTTTTGACCACATGCTTAACATAAAATTCTTTGGATCACATGCTAAACATAAATTCTTTTGACCACATGCTTAACATAAAATTCTTTGGACCACATGCTTAACATAAAATTCTTTGGATCACATGCTTAACATAAATTCTTTTGACCACATGCTTAACATAAAATTCTTTGGACCACATGCTTAACATAAAATTCTTTGGACCACATGCTTAGCATAAAAATCTTTTTCATGATTTAATGCATGAAATAATGATGTCTTGGACTTTTTTCCCTTTATATTTAAAAACTATGCAAACATGCAGCTTTTGCAGAGTCATCTTCATTTCAGTAACATTTTATGTTCTAACACGTCTAAGTTGTTAAACATTAAGGGATCATGTTTTATTCATTATTACTAGAAGGTGTGTCACACCTCTGAATTTAGTCCCTTTCTTCTTGGTCAGTGTCAGTATTTTAATTTTTATTCACACTTTCCCTTCAGCTCTGTAATATTCAAATCCATCAGAATTAAGGAAACTGCACATAGTTGTATGCATCATCGATAGAAAGTATAACATTTATCACATTTGGGTTCTTTCCTTAAGGTTAGAGTCGTTGTTTATGCATGGGGTTATATTAAGGTTAGAGTCATTGTTTATACATGGGGTTATATTAAGGTTAGAGTCAATGTTTATATATGGGGTTATATTAAGGTTAGAGTCATTTTTTTATATATGGGGTTATATTAAGGTTAGAGTCAATGTTTATATATGGAGTTATATTAAGGTTAGAATCATTGTTTATATATGGGGTTATATTAAGGTTAGAGTCCTTGTTTATATATGGGGTTATATTAAGGTTAAAGTCATTGTTTATATATGGGGTTATATTAAGGTTAAAGTCATGGTTTATATTTGGGGTTATATTAAGGTTAGAGTCATTGTTTATATATGGGGTTATATTAAGGTTAGAGTCATTGTTTATATATGTGGTTATATTAAGGTTAGAGTCGTTGTTTATATTTGGGGTTATATTAAGGTTAGAGTCATTGTTTATATATGGGGTTATATTAAGGTTAGAGTCATTGTTTATATATGGGGTTATATTAAGGTTAGAGTCATTGTTTATATATGGGGTTATATTAAGGTTAGAGTCATTGTTTATATATGGGGTTATATTAAGGTTAGAGTCATTGTTTATATATGTGGTCATATTAAGGTTAAAGTCATTGTTTATATATGTGGTTATATTAAGGTTAGAGTCATTGTTTATATATGGGGTTATATTAAGGTTAGAGTCATTGTTTATATATGGGGTTATATTAAGGTTAGAGTCATTGTTTATATATGGGGTTATATTAAGGTTAAAGTCATTGTTTATATATGGGGTTATATTAAGGTTAGAGTCATTGTTTATATATGGGGTTATATTAAGGTTAAAGTCATTGTTTATATATGGGGTTATATTAAGGTTAAAGTCATGGTTTATATTTGGGGTTATATTAAGGTTAGAGTCATTGTTTATATATGGGGTTATATTAAGGTTAGAGTCATTGTTTATATATGGGGTTATATTAAGGTTAGAGTCATTGTTTATATATGGGGTTATATTAAGGTTAGAGTCGTTGTTTATATATGTGGTTATATTAAGGTTAAAGTCGTTGTTTATATTTGGGGTTATATTAAGGTTAGAGTCATTGTTTATATATGGGGTTATATTAAGGTTAGAGTCATTGTTTATATATGTGGTTATATTAAGGTTAAAGTCATTGTTTATATATGGGGTTATATTAAGGTTAGAGTCATTGTTTATATATGGGGTTATATTAAGGTTAAAGTCATTGTTTATATATGGGGTTATATTAAGGTTAAAGTCATGGTTTATATTTGGGGTTATATTAAGGTTAGAGTCATTGTTTATATATGGGGTTATATTAAGGTTAGAGTCATTGTTTATATATGGGGTTATATTAAGGTTAAAGTCATTGTTTATATATGGGGTTATATTAAGGTTAAAGTCATGGTTTATATTTGGGGTTATATTAAGGTTAGAGTCATTGTTTATATATGGGGTTATATTAAGGTTAGAGTCATTGTTTATATATGGGGTTATATTAAGGTTAGAGTCATTGTTTATATATGGGGTTATATTAAGGTTAGAGTCATTGTTCATATATGTGGTTATATTAAGGTTAAAGTCGTTGTTTATATTTGGGGTTATATTAAGGTTAGAGTCATTCTTTATATATGGGGTTATAGTATTGGTAGAGTAATTGTTTATATATAGGGTTATATTCAAGGTCATGATCTCAGGTCCAAATTTGAGTCATCTTGTCATTGTAGAATATGTGTTGCATTTTGGGCCCTATTTTCCAGGTCATGATGATAATTCAGTAGGTTTATCTAGTTTTCTTTACATTGTAAAAGTTATTTGCGGTGCAGGGATGAAATATAGTGCATTTGTGCTTTTCATTATATTAAAGATTTAAGTTCAAAGGCACTGGTCAAATATGTACAATTTTTGCACTTTTAGTCTAGTTGTTTAAGCCAGTATTACAACTTAATTTTTCTAATGTCTGCTATTAGGGCTATCATGTTTGTAAAAATGTTTAATATGCAAAATACTGAGACAGATTTCAATATCATTGAGTTTGTACATTTTGTATTTGGGATGAACATGTGTACTTCTTTAATTGTTTTCCATGAATAGTAAATAGGAAAGTGAATATGCTTTATTGCCCTTTTGAATACAGAAAAAGAAGAATTTTTACTCATCCCCAAGAAAGTATGGACCAAAAACCCAAGAACCTATTGGGAGTGCTGGATAAGATTGGCTTGGTTTGCCTGAATATTATGTAGATAGTACAAATGTTGACAAATCAGACCTTCATAAGAACATTTTTTAAGTTAAAATAACTTTTCTACATTTTTGCTATCCATGGATGGCCATTTCACTTTGTTCCACTAGAATGCAGTACAGAAGTGGATTAGCATTCCTTGGTAGGTGAAGATACTTTGACTTCAATGAACCTTGAGTAACTGTACTATGTAAATCTTGCACAACTGCCAGATGTTTAATTTGAAAGAGTTGTCATGTTCTACTAAATAAAATCACCATTCTTGGAAGGGTTGTTATTTTCAATACTATTTTACATTTCAGCCTTGTTCTTTTCTTGCAAGTGACTGGCTCAGAAACGTTGATACACAGCAACAAATATGGTGAAATATTCTAGTATACATGTTGCTGTGATGGTTTGATATTGGCATAGGTGTGTTCATTTCATGGCAAGCATAGGTGTGTCCATTTCATGGTTGGCATAGTTGTCTCCATTTCATGTTTGACATAGTTGCCTCCATTTCATGGTTGACACAGGTGTCTCCATTTCATGGTTGACATATAATATATCCATTTCATGATTGGCATAGTTGTCTCCATTTCATGATTGGCAAAGTTGCCTCCATTTCTTGGCCATTTTATGGTTGGCTTATAGTATATCCATTTCATGGCTGACATAGGTGTATTCATTTCAAGGCTGACATAGGTGTATCCATTTGATGTTTGGCCTAGGTGTCTCCATTTCATAATTGACATAGGTGCCTTCATTTCATGGTTGGCATATAGTATATCCATTTCATGGTTGTCATAGGTGTATCCATTTCATGGCATAGGTGTATCCATTTCATGGTTAGTATAGGTGTGTCAATTTCATGGCTGGAATAGGTATATCCATTTTAGCCCTGCTGTAACCTATATCCATTTTAACCCTGCTGTAACCTGGATATCCAGTTGGCTATTGTTGATATTAACATATTTATCCATTTCAGTCATGCAGCGGCCTGTATATCCAATTGGTTGTGGTTTGATATTAGCATGTTTGTCCATTTCAGTCAAGAAGTGGCCTGGATATCCAATTGGTTGTGGTTTGATATTAGCATGTTTGTCCGTTTCAGTCAAGAAGTGGCCTGGATATCCAGTTGGTTGTGGTTTGATATTAGCATGTTTATCCATTTCAGTCATGCAGTGCCCTGGATTTCCTGCTGTTACAAGGGGACAATTCAAGGGTTCAGGACGCATCAGCTTTGGAGAACAAGTCAACCTTGAATGCCAATACACAAACACAACTTACATCAACAAAACAATTATCTGTGGCTATAAGAATGGTACATTGCAACTGTTGGGGGATAGCATGACATGTCCAGGTCAGTATTGTTACGACTCTGTGGTTTTAAAATTAGTCACAAGAAAGAACAAAAACCATCAAATTTTGTAAAATTAATAATATTACTTACCTGCCTAAAATACTAAGTGAAAATGTATAAATAACATACAATATAGTGAATGAAGTCCTAAATGATTTGTCAATTCCAAGTGTTTTGTATAATTCAAATGAGTTCCAAATGTATTCCAAATGACAGTCAGTGATTTCCTAATGTATCAGCAGTACAAAAGGATAACTTTGATATAATCCAAATATGTCTTTAATTGAATTCACTGTCCTTCTGTACAGTTATTCCAATTAAGCTCTTAATATTTTGAGCACTGTCATTCCAACGAATTATTAAATAAATGAATTCCTTTAAATATAACTTTGAAGACTGGTGTTTACTACTAAGAATGCCAAATTCTGTGTAATAATTATCTTCTATTGGTTACTCAAACACTAAAGAGAATGCAGTAAGGGGCTTGAATGAATCATTTTTGCATTTTGAAATCACTCTATCAGTAATTGGAGCAGTAATCAGGACTTGGTCATCTTGGCCATTCACTAGAGCTCATGTCCTTGTCAGATCACGTGATGTTTGCTTGTATTAATAGTATACAACTCAACCTTTGAATGAATCTATGCACTTGATACATGACTCCTCTTTAAAATGCAAACTTACCATCATTGGGTAAAATCAGTATTTAAATTGTTACTAACTAAATATCCCTGACAAAACTATTGCTATGAAAATAATACACTTAATATGAATATACATACCATTATATTATTTGTTCCATTGATGTTTTAAGATTAGTAGACAAGAATATTGTTCAGTGGCTGATTATCTAACTACTTATTTAAAGACAAAACAATAATCAATCTGTGCAAACAATATGACCCCATCCTCAATCCAAAAATTTATGTACATACATGTATACTAATGAAAATGTAATTTGTCACAAGATCAGGAAAATGTAGGCCCATAAAATTGACAGTATTTGTGATAATATATTACTCAAAATTTGCTTAATTTGCACTTCATTTAAACTGTTTTTTTACTTAACAATTTCACAGCAATTGATTGTGGCCCAGTTACAAATGTGCTGCCCAACGGAGCAAGCAAATCAATATTTATCTCATCAACCCTCTTCCTGGACAGACCTAGCTTTTCATTCAGCTGCATGCCTGGGTATGAAGCACGAGGACAAAGTGAGTTTGGAGGCATGATCGTTACATGCAAAGAGAATGGAAGATGGAGTTTGGGCAATCTTACATGCATAGGTAAGTCTACTTCATAGACAAATGTTAATCTGTTGTAAATGAGCGTATCAGTCCCATATTTTAAATTCCTTAAATTCCTTGTATAAGTACATGCAATTGTCAGAATGAGACAATATATCATTTTAATTACCATGAGATTTATTGTTTGACCAAGACAAAAGAATTGGTTTGACAAAAGAATGTAATGTTTTAAAGTCTGAATGTTAAGTCTTGGGACACTATAAATGTTGGTTTTTGCTTCATATCTCAGTGTATTGATTTTGCTTATCCCTTATATGCATAATCTTCATCATGGGAAAATACCCCCGATCTATAAAATTGTTTCTATTACAAGAGTTATTTACAGTTTGTTCTGGTGCACATTTTTGAATTATCTTGCATTATAATATATCACCCCACAGGGGTATGAGTGTACTAATTTTGTTGAGAAATAGGTTTAGCTAGTTTATTTAAGTTGTTGTTGTAGGGTTTAGCACGATTTTTCAGCACATGATAGGCTATACATGGCGGCCAGTATTAATGGTGGAGTAAGAACCTGGTAAAAATCCTGGAAAGAACCACCAACCCATGAGAAGCTACTGACAAGCTTTCTAACATACCCACATTGGCCGCATCTGAAACTCGAACACATGCCGAAAGAGGTGAGATGGCAGTGATCCGTAATGGAGAGCATTTTAGACCACTTGGCTACTCAGGGGCCCAGTTAGTTAAGTATCCTTATCCTTGTAAGATTGGGTCTTCAGACTCATTTTGGATTCATTTTATTGTTCATTTATTGAAGCTTTTTCTCTTGGTTATGATCAAGAAGATTTCCTAAAGATTTATCAAGGGCCAAGACATTACTAGAACAGCAGTGGGTGGTCTCTCTTCCAGCACACACACATTGTGACCATTGTTTGCTGCATCTGGCTCAAAGGCTCAGTTGCTGTTTGACCTACTAAAGCAGCCACTTTGGATGCTAATATGACACGAGTGGATATGTATATGGGGATGTTTGGCTTGCCAGAGTTAAAACACTGGAAACCTTAAAACAAAAAGGACAGCTCTCTAGTAACTGCATCCTCACATGCTGACTTCTTTTCAGCTGCCTAGCTTAACCTGTTGGAGTAGGGAACAAAGTCACCAATTACCCTTCATCATTTGCTGCAAGTATTGTCAAAAACATTTTGGTGTGTGTTATTCTTGTTGATGTGCCACATCAGCATAGCTTCTCCACCTCTCCATAAATGTTGCTTTGGACACATCCAATGTCATACATGAAAACAGTAAACCTTATAAGGATCTGCTCCCCTGGACATGTTGACTCCCTTCAGAAGGTTGATTCCCTCTGTGGCTTTTTAGGATTTGAGAAACCAGCAACACCAGTCCTTAGCATCTGCTCCTGGCCCTGCAAAATTGGTCAAAAGATGAAATCATTCTGACTGGCCACAGGGTTCATTGACTAAAGTCTTTAAGGCCATAATGGCCCAATCATGGAAACAACCATGTGACAGTTGGGTCAGAGAAGGGCATTGTGCAAATGCCCAGGGGAGGAAGTTCATGGGTCCTAACCAATTTCCTAAGGACAAGGGCGGAGAACCTCATGGATTCATTATCCCTTCTGCAGTGCCCCTCCTTCTTCACATTGTTTCAGACTAAACATTTTTTAGAAGCTTTGGATTGCATAATGGTTGATGACTAGATCTTTGATACATTGATACATTATTGGTCTAAGTGAATCTTCTTTGGAGTGTGTGATCAAAGCCAGATTTTGGCAATCTCACACTGACTCCAGCTTTTATCTTTGCTTGTTATCTCTTCTCCAAAATGAAATATAATAATAGCAGTTAGGACTTGGCAATAATAATAATGAGGACTTTGTATAGCGCCTAATCTTTCAAAGCTCTAAATGCTTTACACCATCAATAATGATATGACTACACTACAGAACAACAAATTACTAAAACAATGAAATTGGAAAACATAAAAACATGCTGAAAATATAAAAGATACAAAATATGATTAGGTCACTAAGTTTGTCCCTGAAGTCGAAACAGGTGAGTCTTGAGAGCACTCTTAAAAGGGACCACTGTGTCTTTGTGTCTAATTTCAATGAGCAATTCGTTCCTCGTCGCCGGGCCCTGGTATGCAAACGAACGTTGTCCATATGACTTTGTTTTCACCTTGGGAACAATGAATAAACAATTATCAGAAGAAGAGCGCAAGGATCTAGCTGGTGTATACACATGGGTGAGGCTGGATAGGTATGTTGGGCTGGAGTCTGTCATTGAAATATAGCACAGAGAACAAATTTTGTGTTTGATTCTGTATTGAATTGATAGCCAGTGTAGGGTATAGAGCAGTGGTGAGGTGTGCTCTGATCGAGGTACTCTAAAGATGATCCGTGCAGCTGTGTTTTGAATTTTTTGAAGTTTCTGGAGTAAATATTGTGATGAACCAGACAGAATTGAGTTACAATAGTCCAGTCTTGAAAGTACTAATGAACACACAAGTGTTTTTGTGGCATCAACTGAAAGATATTTATGAATGGAACTGATGCGTCTCAGTTCAAGATATGCAGCCTTGCAGATGTTCATGACATGTTGGTGCAATGTGAGAGTACTGTCTAGAGTAACACCTAGATTCCGAACTGACTGTGAGAATTTAATGCTGGTGTTGCTGATATTTATTGTCTGAGGTAAAGGTTGTGAATGAGAAAGTCTTTATGTTGTGATCAGAATAGCCTCAGTTTTATCATCATTCATCTGCAACTTGTTACATGTCATCCATGATTTCACATCCGAAATGCACTTCTCTACTCCATGGATGGTAGTATCAACTTCAGTTTGGTGGCTAGACTTGTATATTTGGGTGTCATCAGCGTACAATTGGTGCAACACTGGGTGATGATTTATGACACCTGAGAGCGGCTTAGTGTACAGAATGAAGAGAACAGGTCCAAGAACAGATCCCTGTGGAACACCTCAACATATGTCAACTGGGCTGGAGTGTATTCCATTTGCAGATATAATTTGTGTCCTGTTGACTAAGTAGGACTTGAACCACTGTAAGGCTATATTCTGAATGCCAAATACATATTCATGGTCTATTGTGTCAAATGCTGCAGATAAATCCAGGAGAGTGAGGACTGTAATCTTTCCACTATCCAAAGCAGAGAGAATGTCACTAAATACTTTCAGAAGAGTAGTTTCCGTACTGTGTCGAGGGCGATATGCAGACTGTACATTACTAAAAAGACTGTTTGAATTCAAATGAGATACAAGTTGAGTTAGAACAACCTTTTCTAAGATTTTTTATATGAAAGAGAGATTAGAAACTGGGCGGTAGTTCTTTAAATTGTTATGGTCCAGGGTTGGTTTTTTCAGCAGTGGCTTTACGATTGCAGTTTTGAAAAATGATGGGAATTACCCTGATGAGAGAGAGATATTAATAACATCAGTTAGTGAAGGCAATATTGGTTCTAAGCACTCAAGCAGCAGTGATGTCGGAATTGGATCAAGTTTACAAGACTTGGGTGCACTTTTCATCATGATTGTCCGTACTAAATCTATAGAAACAGGTTCAAATGCTCCTAACGGTTGTCGCTGAAATTCTGCATCATACCTGTATGGTGACGAATCAGTTTAAATTGTGCTGTCAAGCGAATCTCTAATGGTTTAAACTTTGTCATTGAAGAAATTTGCAAATTGGTCTGGTAGGTCGATTGGAGAGAAGATCGTTGGAAGTGTTGTACATTTGTTCCTTGACATTAGTTTGTTAGTTATCTTAAAGAGCTCTTTGCAGCTGGAACTCTCCATAATCTTAGTACTGTAGTGGGATGATTTGGCTAAATGGACTATGTTTGTGACGTTCTTCAATAAACGGGCAGCTTATAGTTCAGCATGTTATACTCTGCTTTGACATAACTGGTGGCACCACCATTGATGTCAGAAAACAAAACACTGGTGGCACCAACATCGATGTCAAAAGACAAAACACTGGTGGCACCACCAGTGGTGTTATAAAACGAAACATTGGTGGTACTGCCAGTGATGTCAGAAAACAAAACACTGGTGGCACCAACATCAATGTCAAAAAACAAATCACTGATGGCACCACCGGTGATGTTATAAAATGAAACACTGGTGGCACTGCCAGTGATGTCAGAAAACAAAACACTGGTGGCACCACCAGTGATGTCAGAGAAAACAAGACACTGGTGGCACCAGTGATGTCTTAAAACAAAACACTGGTGGCACCACCAGCAATGTCAGAAAACAAAACACTGGTGGCACCACCAGCGATGTCAGAAAACAAAGATTATAATTTTGGACAATTTGAGATTAAGTGGCATTTCTGTTAGGCTGATCCCAAACTAAAATTGCAAGCTTGTTTTAAAGCTTGCAGCAAGCTTGAGCAAACTTATTTTTGCAAGCTTGTTTTTGGAACATTTTTGAAAGCTTGTGCAAGCTTATTTTTGCAAGCTTGCGCTAGCTTATTTTTGCAAGCTTGTATTTGGAACATTGCTGCAAGCTTATTTTTGCAAGCTTACTTTTACAAGCTTGCACAAGCTTACTTTTACAAGCTTGCACAGGTTTATTTCTGCAAGCTTGCACAAGCTTATTTTTGCAAGCTTGCGCAAGCTTATTTGTGCAAGCTTATTTTTGCAAGCTTGCACAGATTTCTTGCTACAAGCATGTGGGCTTTCAAACATCAGACATGATTGTTATCTGCCGTCCCCCCCCCCCAAAAAAAACCTGAAAATATTAATGGGTGGGGATGACCTGTACTACGTTGCAGGTTTCATTGTTTTATGCTCCCAACTGCAAATGCAAGTCCTCAAGCATTCAGTTTTCTTATGAACTGACCAACTACATTTACATCAACTTTCCATGCATTCATGCCATTCCTATTTCCACACATTATTAAAACCATTTTTAAGTTTATTCAAACTTTTGTGTCCTGGTCTTTCAGTAACTCTAGAGTAGATGCCATGTTTTGCAAATATAAAGCTAATTAACTTCAGCTTTGTTGAAAAATCACAATTAAAATAACATTGAGCATTATAAAAGTAACAACAAACAAGTGCAGTACATGATATCAATAGGACTTAATGCCCTACAAGTTGTAGCACATTTATTGTTGACAACTTCATTGAAGCAAGCTTCAGTAAGACAGCTACTAGGGCTCTCTTCCTAATTCCTTTTTAAAATGTTTCAAAACAAAAGCATATCAGTTATCCTTTGTGATTTTAATGTTTGGAAAACGTGTGCAAAATAACTCACCAGCAACACTAGTAACTGAAAGAGGAAGGTTTAATTTCGATCAAATTTTATTAAGGTTCTCTCTGGTATTTAAACACGTCACAAGTTCAGGCGGAGTTGTGTGTGATGTAGCAAGAACCTGATGTTTATTAGCTTTTTCGTGCACCTTCATGCCTGATAGTGAAATCACATTACATAATTTGCAAAACGTCAAGTTTTCTCTGTTAGTATATGGCTTCACAAATCTATGTCCTTCCAGTTGTTTCCTTCTCTTTCCTGGAGAAAATTCTGAATATTCCTCTTTCCTATTTAACATGATTAGAAGCTGAACATTATGAAGACGAGATACTTCAACAACGGTAACTATTTGCGAAATTAAACATGGCGGATAAAGACATGCATGGTAGCCTCGATTTCAAATGAACCAATCGTATTCTTATATACATGCGATACATTCTATTAAAATAGAACCGAATGCATGTTCTAAACTGAAAATTCCAAAGAAATTGTTATTATTTATTTTAATTAAAAAACATATTTTTTGCGCCCCTCCCCCCCCCCCCAAAAAAAAACGTACACCTGTATTCAGGTCCAAATGACGGGAGAAATACAGAAAAAAACAGGACAGTTGGCAGCTATGCAATTGTTAGTTTCTTGGGGGTTGGCTTGATCCTGTGTGGATAGCCTTGGACAGCAGCTGACCCTGTGTCAGGTATATCTCATATTCTGGTACAAGTTTGATTTTCTTATATGCCTTTTTTGTGGAATCGCAAAGTTAAATTATGACTTATTAAATGTTGAGAAGGTTAAATGTTTCTTGACCTACCTGCATATTTAATGATTAAATAATGTAATCTTATAGTTGTAATGTAGTGGGAAACAAATCTGTTCAGCAAAAACATTATGATAAATTTCATTGTTCAAGTTTATTCATTCACTGCAAGCTTACCCATGGTTGCAGAATTTGCACCCTAGCTGCAATAATGTGCATGTTAGTTTGATAAATGCATGGTCTCAATCTTTTACAAGAATGGAAATATATGAAGAAACTTATTGCAAGCTAGTTTAAATTTACTTTCTGAAACATACAAGAAAACTTGTGCAAGCTAGTTTTACTTTCTGAAGAAAAGAAGTAAGCTTGCGCAAGCTAGTTTTACTTTCTGAAGCAAAACAGAAACCTGGTACAAGCTTGTACAAGCTTGTTTTATTTTCTGAAGCAAATAAGAAACCTTGTACCAGCTAGTTTTACTTTCTGAAGCAAATAAGAAACCTTGTACAAGCTTGCGGTTATATCTAGCTAGTTTGCCTTAAGCCTGCACTTGCTTGTACAAGCTTGCACAAGCATCTATATTAGCTTGTAAAGATCAAATTAGCTTATCGCAAGCTTGCTGCCAACTTTGGTACTAAGACTCTTTTGCCATAAGCTTGCGGCAAGGATGCATTTTGGTTTGGGATAAAGCATCTGCTGAAGAAATCAACACTGGAACATAATGGTTTAAAGAAGTACTGCCCAGTTTCTAATCTCCCATTTATATAAAAATCTTAGAAAACGTTGTTCTAACCCAACTTGTATCTCATTCCGATTCAAACAGTCTTTTTTTAGCAAAATGCAGTCTGCATATTGCCCTTGCCACAGTACTGAAACTACTCTTCTGAAAGTATTTAATGACATTCTCTCTGCTTTGGATGGCAGAAAGATTACAGTCCTCACCCTCCTTGATTTGTCTGCAGCATTTGACACAATAGATAATGATATACTACTTCACCGTCTCCACCATTCATTTGGCATTCACAGAACAGCCTTGCTGTGGTTCAAGTCCTACTTAGTCAACAGGACACAAATTCTGTCTGCAAATAGACTACACTCCAGCTCAGTTGATCTATGTTGTGGTGTTCCACATGGGTATGTTCTTGGCCATGTTCTCTTCATTCTGTACACTCAGCTGCTCTCAAGTGTCATTAATCATCACCCAGTGTCTCACCAATTGTACGCTGATGACACCCAAATATTCAAATCTAGCCACCCAATTGAAATTGATGCTACCATCCAAGGAGTCGATAGGTGCATTTCTGATGTGAAATCATGGATGACATGTAACAAGCTGCAGGCGAATGATGATAAAACTGAGGCCATTTTGATCACAATGGAAAGACTTTCTCATTCACATCATTTACTCTGGATAGTACTCTCACATTGCACCAACATGTCATGAACATATGCAAGACTGCATATCTTGAATTGAGATGCATCAGCTCCTTTCACATTGAACAATATATGCATACTTGGATGAGAATTGTACAGTATGCATACATGGATGAGAATACAGTAGTCCCCCTCTTATACGGCCACCCCTGCTGCACTGGGAGAGTGGCCTTATAAGATGGGTGGCCGTTCCAGAGGGGGGCTAAATTTATTATGAGAAGTGCATGTATATGTAATGTACGTAGTATGAAAGTTACATACTTTAAAACATTAAATATCTTCATCTAAATGAAACATTGATCAGTAAAAGTTGTTTTGTTATAATAACATTTATTTCAACTGAATATACATTACTATTTTTGGTTTCTTGGCGTAAGTGTGATGTGCGAGCGGGTATTGTTGTCATGCACACTGCAAATGAATTCAGAAATGTCATTTACATCTTGGTACATACATAATTATCTTTCCATTTTCCCCACCTTCTTATCCGTTATTACTTTGTTTATTCAAATTATTTCAACATAAACTTGTTTTTTGGAGTCTTTTCTACATAAAATTGTTCGGCATCCCTTCCCCTCCCCCGATATCATCGAGTAGAATAACCGATTTTCTTCGAAAATAATGTGTCCATTAACGTGATGACATTTTAATGTTTAGTAATGATTTATTCGGTTATTGCTGACTATGCGATTTAATTATGCAGACAAAAGTTGTGTCGAGTGTACGAAATACAGCCTTCGTAAAGGAAGCCATAATGTGTGGTCACATGATTTTTCCAGTCTTTGTCTGGTACCCTGTTGTTTTTTTTAAGGTTGTCTGTGTGTGCCAATGTACAAAATCTATTTTTAGTCTATGCTGACCTTGTTATGATTATAACAATTACGTCTGGTTATAATTATCAACGAGAAGAACTCGACATAGGTGTTAAACCCCAAACTCTATCATAACATTATTGAGCCCATTTCCTGTAAACATCGACTTTCATAGATAATGATATACTATAAATCTTTATTCGACACTTTTAACAGCAACTTGACACTCGGAGACGTGTATCTACGATAGAGATAATCAAATTTGCTTACCTTACGTCAAGATTTGAATTAATTATTGGTTCTGGATACATTTAAAGAAACGGAAGTGGCCGTTCATGAGAGGGACATTTTTCATTTTTTGTACTAAAATGCTGGCCGCTGGTCGTGTTAGAGGGGTGGTTGCTCTTGAGGGGTACTTTTGAATACAAACTCGTCGGTGCCAAGGGATTCTGGCCCTAAGAAGTGGGTGGCCGCTGGTCAGGGGGGGCCGTTCAAGAGGGGGACTACTGTAGTACAGTATGCTTACTTGGATGAGAATTGTTCAGTATGCTTACTTGGATGAGAATTGTACAGTATGTTCACTTGGATGAGAATTGTACAGTATGCTCACTTGGATGAGAATTGCACAGTATGCTTACTTGGATAAGAATTGTTTAGTATGCTTACATGGATGAGAATTGTACAGAATGCTTACTTGGAGTATCTATATTTTTGATCCATGATCATAGTTAAAGAAAATATGTCTTTAGGTTGTGGCAGAATTTATTTTATTTGCTTTATTTTTATAACACTCTCATAATACTTGGTATCATTAATAATGAAAATAAGACGATTTATTCTATGACATGCCTGCTTCCACCAGTGTCTCTTTGAACATGTTACCGACTTCAAAACTTCTGTTTCCATCCATTATTGAATTTTATGTGATATTTATGCTGTTTATATTTTGTCATTTTAGTGCTAGGAGAACATGCACACTTACAGATGTAAAAAATACTGATACCATAACCAGCCTGTTTTATGTAGCTCAAAAACTAAATATCTAATCCAGGTATAATCCATTAGCATCTTTGATCCTTCTCAAATTGCTTTTGATCACACATATAAAGCAGTGATTAATTATAGGCTCATGCAATTAATGTGCCATGCTCACACTCTTTGCAATTAATGTGACACTCTTGCAATTAATGTGCCATGCTCACTCTTGCAATTAATGTGCCATGCTCACACTCTTTGCAATTAATGTGCCATGCTCACACTCTTGCAATTAATGTGCCATGTTCACACTCTTGCAATTAATGTGCCATGCTCACACTCTTGCAACTAATGTGCCATGCTCACTCTTGCAATTAATGTGCCATGCTTACACTCTTTGCATTTAATGTGCCATGCTCACACTCTTGCAGTTAATGTGCTATGCTCACACTCTTGCAATTAATGTGCTATGCTCACACTCTTGCAATTAATGTGCCATGCTCACACTCTTGCAATTAATGTGCCATGCTCACACTCATGCAATTAATGTGCTATGCTCACACTCTTGCAATTAGTGTGCCATGCTCACTCTTGCAATTAATATGCCATGTTCACGCTCTTGCAATTAATGTACTATGCTCACACTCTTGCAATTAATGTGCCATGCTCACACTCTTGCAATTAATGTGCCATGCTCACACTCATGCAATTAATGTGTCATGCTCACACTCATGCAATTAATGTGCCATGCTCACACTCTTGCAACTAATGTGCCATGCTCACTCTTGCAATTAATTTGCCATGCTTACACTCTTTGCATTTAATGTGCCATGCTCACACTCTTGCAGTTAATGTGCTATGCTCACACTCTTGCAATTAATGTGCTATGCTCACACTCTTGCAATTAATGTGCCATGCTCACACTTGCAATTAATGTGCCATGCTCACACTCATGCAATTAATGTGCTATGCTCACACTCTTGCAATTAGTGTGCCATGCTCACACTCTTGCAATTAATGTACCATGCTCACACTCATGCAGTTAATGTGCCATGCTCACACTCTTGCAGTTAATGTTCTATGCTCACAATCTTGCAATTAATGTACTATGCTCACACTCTTGCAATTAATGTGCTATGCTCACACTCATGCAATTAATGTGTCATGCTCACACTCATGTCATCACAAGAAGTCTATTGAAAATGTACTATGCTGGAAGCATGTTGTGAAAAAGGCTAGACAATAAATATGTATGTCTGCAATTTTTTATCAATAATTTTAAATATGTGTGAGCTAGATTTCAGTCAGTGAAAAGAAAACTACTCAGTCTGGGAGGTTCAGATATATGCTTTAGTTGACAAAATGTGGATGGCATGCACTTGTGAATGGACATTCTTTGTTGCTTTGGTGATCAAAAGGTCATGAGTCTAGGTCATATACCTGAACCAAATTTTATGGATTGCTTACATTTTGTGTAATGAAAAATCCTGTTATTTTTGGGGTAAGAAAGTTTTAAGTCAAGTTAACTGTGACTGAAAGAAAAATATAATGGTTACTGCACAACAACATTAGTTCTCTATCAAAGACATAGGCCAGATTATGTTGATGTATTGCACTGGGTGTAAGGAAGGAGTATTGATTTGGGGATCAAAATATCAAAGGTCAGGGTCACTATGACAAGGAAAAAATCTTTTTCTACACATTTCTACATGGAGAGATAGATGGTGTACCATTCATGGTGCTTATCTTAATGCAGTTTAAAACTTCTTGCATTCTAATTTCTTTATGAAACCCTTCTTAGATCATTTTAAGTAAAACTAATTAGATAGTGAAATTTAATTTGTAGACTGGTTTGCTTTTGCATCTTTAGATGATCATAACAGAATTTATACTAATTTGTATTTTAAAAAATTAACATACATTTAGGTACTTTTGGGACACAGGTAATGGTGGGGTAGTGGGGGGGGTATAAATGTTACACTATAAATATATATATATATACATGTAATTATTTTACAGGTAAAACTTGTACTGACCCAGGAACCCCAGGAGGTACTGTGCAGAATGCAACCAGTTATGAGATTGGCCAGAAGGTTTTCTACAACTGCTCCAGAATTGGGTTTCAGCCTGACCCTCCAGGTCCAATAGAGTGTGTATATAATAATATCAGTGGCAATGCTAGTTGGAGCACAAACAGTAGACCAGTTTGTAAAGGTAATGTTTAAGAAAGAAACTGAACTGTTTCTTGTATTATTTCTATAATTTTTTTTTTACTTGAAAGTAACTAATGTCTCTTGGTTGTTATCTAACTGGCAAGGAAGTAGGCAGGATTTGATAGTCATATCATCTCTCAGTTGCTGTCTACCTTGTAAGGCTGTATGCTGATTCCTTGAAGTAGGCAGGATTTGATGGTCATATCATCTCTCTGTTGCTGTCTACTTTGTAAGGCTGTATGCCTTTTACTTGAAGTAGGCAGGATTTGATGGTCATATCATCTCTCAGTTGCTGTCTACCTTGTAAGGCTGTATGCTGATTCCTTGAAGTAGACAGGATTTAATGATCATATCTCTGTTGCTATGTACCTGATAAGGCTGTATGAGGTGTACTTGAAGTAGGCAGGATTTGATGGTCATATCATCTCTCTGTTGCTGTCTATCTGGTAAGGCTGTATGAGGTTTACTTGAAGTAGGCAGGATTTGATGGTCATATCATATCTCTTCTGTTGCTATCTACTTTGTAAGGCTGTATGCTGTTTACTTGAAGTAGGCAGGATTTGATGATCATATCATCTCTCTGTTGCTGTCTACCTGGTAAGGCTGTATGCTGATTCCTTGAAGTAGGCAGGATTTGATGGTCATATCATCTCTCTGTTGCCATCTACCTGGTAAGACTGTATGGTGTTTACTTGAAGTAGGCAGGATTTGATGGTCATATCATCTCTATGTTGCTGTCTACCTGATAAGGCTGTATGCTGTTTACTTGAAGTAGGCAAGATTTTATGGTCATATGTCTCTGTTGCTGTCTGCCTGGTAAGTCTGTATGCTGTTTACTTAAAGTAGGCAGGATTTGATGGTCATATCATCTGTCTGTTGCCATCTACCTGGTAAGGCTGTATGTTGTTTATTTGAAGTAGGCAGGATTTGATGGTCATATCATCTCTCTTCTGTTGCTATCTACCTGGTAACGATGTATGCTGTTTACTTGAAGTAGGCAGGATTTGATGATCATATCATCTCTCTGTTGCTGTCTGCCTGGTAAGGCTGTATGCCTTTTACTTGAAGTAGGCAGGATTTGATGGTCATATAATCTCTCAGTTGCTGTCTACCTTGTAAGGCTGTATGCTGATACCTTGAAGTAGGCAGGATTTAATGGTCATATCTCTGTTGCTATCTACCTGATAAGGCTGTATGAGGTTTACTTGAAGTAGGCAGGATTTGATGGTCATATCATCTCTCTGTTGCCGTCTACCTGGTAAGGCTGTATGGTGTTTACTTGAAGTAGGCAGGATTTGATGGTCATATCATCTCAATGTTGCTGTCTACCTGATAAGGCTGTATGCTGTTTACTTGAAGTAGGCAAGATTTTATGGTCATATGTCTCTTGCTGTCTGCCTGGTAAGTCTGTATGCTGTTTACTTAAAGTAGGCAGGATTTGATGGTCATATCATCTTTCTGTTGCTGTCTACCTGGTAAGGCTGTATGCTGTTTATTTGAAGCAGGCAGGATTTGATGGTCATATCATCTCTCTTCTGTTGCTATCTACATGGTAATGCTGTATGCTGTTTACTTGAAGTAGGCAGGATTTGATGATCATATCATCTCTGTTGCCGTCTACCTGGTAAGGCTTTATGGTGTTAACTTGAAGTAGGCAGGATTTAATGGTCATATCATCTCTATGTTGCTGTCTACCTGATAAGGCTGTATGCTGTTTACTTGAAGTAGGCAAGATTTTATGGTCATATTTCTCTGTTGCTGTCTGCCTAGTAAGTCTGTATGCTGTTTACTTAAAGTGGGCAGTATTTGATGGTCATATCATCTTTCTGTTGCTGTCTACCTGGTAAGGCTGTATGCTATTTATTTGAAGTAGGCAGGATTTGATGGTCATATCATCTCTCTTTTGTTGCTATCTACCTGGTAATGCTGTATTCTGTTTACTTGAAGTAGGCAGGATTTGATGATCATATCATCTCTCTGCTGCTGTCTACCTGGTAAGGCTGTATGCGTTTTGCTTGAAGTAGGCAGGATTTGATGGTCATATCATCTCTCAGTTGCTGTCTACCTTGTAAGGCTGTATGCTGATTCCTTGAAGTAGGCAGGATTTAATGGTCATATCTCTGTTGCTATCTACCTGATAAGGCTGTATGAGGTTTACTTGAAGTAGGGAGGATTTGATGGTCATATCATCTCTCTGTTGCTGTCTATCTGGTAAGGCTGTATGAGGTTTACTTGAAGTAGGGAGGATTTGATGGTCATATCATCTCTCTTCTGTTGCTATCTACCTTGTAAGGCTGTATGCTGTTTACTTGAAGTAGGCAGGATTTGATGATCATATCATCTCTCTGTTGCTGTCTACCTGGTAAGGCTGTATGCTGATTCCTTGAAGTAGGCAGGATTTGATGGTCATATCATCTCTCTGTTGCCGTCTACCTGGTAAGGCTGTATGGTGTTTACTTGAAGTAGGCAAGTTTTATGGTCATATGCCTCTGTTGCTGTCTGCCTGGTAAGTCTGTATGCTGTTTACTTAAAGTAGGCGGGATTTGATGGTCATATCATCTGTCTGTTGCTGTCTACCTGGTAAGGCTATTTGCTGTTTACTTGAAGTAGGCAGGATTTGATGGTCATATCATCTCTCTTCTGTTGCAGTCTATCTGGTAAGGCTGTATGCTGTTTACTTGAAGTAGGCAGGATTTGATGGTCATATCATCTCTTTGTTGTGTTGCTATCTACCTGGTAAGGCTGTATGCTGTTTACTTGAAGTAGGCAGGATTTAATGGTCATATCATCTCTGTTGCTGTTTACCTGGTAAGGCTGTATGCTGTTTACTTGAAGTAGGCAGGATTTGATGATCATATCATCTCTGTTGCTGTTTACCTGGTAAGGCTGTATGCTGTTTACTTGAAGTAAGCAGGATTTGATGGTCATTAAGAGCAGTAGGATATGCATCCTGATGACATTTTGAAATTGTACTAATTTGAAAATTGTGTAAAATCTGTGTATTTGAACGACAGTTATGTGTGTTTACATACTGTCAATTATGTATATATTTGTGTGTTACCATTAATGTGAAGAAAATGAAAGATTATGATTTTCATTTAGATAGGTTATATATTTGTGTGTTACCATTAATGTGAAGTAAATGAAAGATTATGATTTTCATTTAGATAGCTTATATCAGATTTAAACATGAAAAATAAGTGTACACATAAAACAGAGTGGCTATTTTCTTACTGTCAGGATTTTTTTATGTTATAGCACATGGTGACATATAAATTTGGTAATCAATTCAGTGGATATTTTCTAGCTTACTGGTAGTATTGTAAATTACATTTTTAATTGTCTGTATTCTAGAAATAGAAATGTGGTAATCTATGGCATGGATATATTCTAGCTTACTGGTAGTATTGTAAATTACACTTTTTAATTGTCTGTATTCCGAACATAGAAATATGGTAATCTATGGCATGGATATATTCTAGTTTACTGGTACCATTCTACATTACACTTTGTAATTGTCTGTTTTCCTGACATAGAAATGTGATAATCTATTGGATGGATATATTCTAGCTTACTGGTACCATTCTACATTACACTATTTTAATTGCTTGTATTTTTTTCTTTCAGACATCACACCACCAATATTCATAGACTGTAATGAAGATATCTATGTAGATGTAATGGAACAAGTTGTGTTTGGAAAGTCTTTTAATGTGACTGACAATTCTGGAGGAATCAGGCAGGTCACATACAACAAAGCTATTCGGGATGGGGATGTCATATCTGTATCGACAGTACTGGTTGTCACCGCCACCGACTTTTCTGATAATAATGCTACATGTGTGAAAAACATCAGTGTAAGAGGTAGGAACATTTAACTTTACTTACATGTAGTATACTATTGATCATTAACTTCTTGTATATAAATTAGGTAACCAGCAACATCATTTGGATAGCTTCTTCAGGTAGAGATTAAACTATTTAGATGATGATTCTGGAAAAAAATACCTCAGTTTTGATCACATGCATAGTGTAACGGATATTTTGATAAATTTCCAATAATTTTTTGAGGCTCAAAATATATGCATTTTCTTCAAAAGAGTCTCATCTTATATGGTGCAATGTAGAAACCCATAGTGTCAATTTTAATGATTTATCAGATCTCATAGCAAACTCAAAAACTGTTGGAGGTTTTAGGGACTCTTGAATGATATCTGTCATCAATGTGCAGAGTTGTTTGGGCAAAATTTAAAATCACTCAAGATTTAAAAAATCAGCAATGTGTGATAATTCCAGCAAAAATATTTGAAGTTACACATATATTTAATCATTTTGCACTTTGTAGTATAATTTTGAGATAAATCTTAACAGAAAAAGTAGTAACAAAGAAAATCCATTGAATTAAAAAGTTGGATACACAGTATGTACTATCTAACAAAATGCAATATCTCAATACCAAAAAAAGGAACAATAATTCAATCACGGGTTGACTACAAAAGTATGAAGGGAAATCCTGCAAAATATTGGTGGCAAAAGACATGGGGTTTTCCAGTAGATGCCTTGACCTTGAACTGTGCAGTCAGAAACATGATACTATTTCCAGTAGAAGACTGATTGTAGATGACATTACTGTCAATCATTGCAGGTATACCTGTCAACTTTCTCTTTGGGAGAAAAAAACTCCCAATTTTGGGGGTTGTTTCACACCTACCTCCCTATTTCATATTATCTCCAGAATTTTGCATAGAACTCCTGATAATTACATTTTTCTAAAGTAAATAGAATGTTAAGTTTAAAACATTATTCAATTTTTGAATGTTTCTAACCTTACAACAATATTAACTTTGAAAATAAACCACAACAAACAATAAACCACAACATTAAGATTGTCAGCAATTAGTTTCAATCCCATGAATGATCACTGCAATGCTGTAGGATCTTCATTCCCACCAAAGAAACTTACACAAGTGAACACCTGGCATTAATGTACCTTATATACAAATGTTAATTACCATCATTAAATTATAAGAAAGAAGAAACATACCACACAGCTTATGTGCCCTCAAAATATTGTTCAGAATGAATATGTTATTTAGTAAACAATGTTAAATGTCTTTTGAGTTGAGACTTGAAAAGGGATATAAAATGTGGGAAAATAAGTTGCCACAAATATGGTAGCTTGAGACTTACTATGTAGTTACAGCAAAATAGTGCATCGTTCATTTGCCAATCAATTGCTAGTGCTTACATCACAAGCTCTAAAGAACATGATTTCTTTGAATTTTGTTGGTGGGCTAGCCCTTTGAAAAGTTGACAGGTATGTGCAGGATGCAAAATTATAGATAACTTTGATGTCGATGTTGGCAGCAATGCACATAGTAGTGAAGTTTGTCTAGTGTGTAAAAATTAGTGAGTGCATCTAGTGTGTACAAAGTAGTGAAGTGTGTCTAGTGTTTACAAAGTAGTGAAGTGTCTAATGTGTATAGAGTAGTGAAGTGTCTAGTGTGCACAAAGTAGTGAAGTTTGTTTAGTGTGTACAAAGTAGTGAAGTGTGTCTAGTGTGTACAAAGTAGTTAAGTGTGTCTAGTGTGCACAAAGTAGTGAGTGCATATAGTGTGTACAACATAGTGAAGTGCATCTAGTGTGCACAAAGTAGTAAAGTATGTCTAGTGTGTACAAGGTAGTTAAGTGCATCTAGTTTGTACAAACTAGTGAAGTGCATCTAGTGTGTACAAGGTAGTGAAGTGTGTCTAGTGTGTACAAAGTAGTGAAGTGCATAAGTGTGTACAAAGTAGTGATGTGCATCCAGTGTGTACATAGTAGTAGTAAAATGTCTAGTGTGTACAAAGTAGTGAAGTGTGTCTAGTGTGCAAAACAAAGTTAAGTTTGTATAGTGCGTACAAAGTAGTGAAGTGTGTCTAGTGTGCAAATATTGTGAAGTTTTTGTAGTGTTTTCAAAGTAGTGAAGTGAATCTAGGGTGTACATCAAGAAGTGTGTCTAGTTTGTACATAGTGGTGAAGTGTCTAGTGTGCAAAAAGTAGTGAAGTTTGTATCATGTGTGTAAAGTTGTGAAGTTCATCTAGTGTTACAAACTAGTGAAGTCCTTCTAGTGTGTACAAAGTAGTGAAGTTCATCTATTGTGTACAACATAGTAAAGTGTGTCTAGTGTGTGCAAAGTAGTGAAGTGCATCCATTGTGTATATAGTAGTGAAATGTCTAGTGTGCACAAGGTAGTTAAGTGCATCTAGTTTGTACAAAATAGTGAAGTGTTAGTGTGCACAAGGTAGTGAATTGTGTCTAGTGTGCACAAAGTAGTGAAGTGAGTCTAGGTGTTTATGTTGTTGTTGTAGGGTTTAATGCCATTTTTCAGCACAAAATAGGCTATACATAGCAGCCAGTATTAATGGTGGAGGAAAAACCCAGGAAATCCCCCAGAAAGAATCACTGACCTACGCGAAGCTACTGGCAAGCTTTCTCACATGCTCATATTGGCCAAATCTGAGACTCAATCCCATGGAGACAGAGGTGAGATGGCAGTGATCCGTAACAGAGGGTGTTTTACACAACTCGGCCACTCGGGGCCCCTGAAGTGAGTCTAGTTTGAACAAAGTAGTGCAGTGCATATAGTGTGTAAAAAGTAACAAAGTGCATCATGTATTTATAAAGTAATGAAACAGGGAATGAAAGAAGTAATGGTCAAAACAGAGGAATTTGCAATGCATTGGAAATTGGGTTAGTAGAGACAGATCAAAGATAAAAGTTCTTCTCTAGTTTTTCTCTTTCTTCCCTTCTTCCTTCCTTTCCCCATACTTGTGTCAAGGTGGGAAGATCCAATCCTCTGTTCCTGCAGTAGTACATTTCTGGGGACCTGAGAAGTCTTGTCTTTACTGATCACTGTATGAGTCTTGGGGTCAATCAGTGTGGATATGGAAGAAACTTGCCAGTAGCTTCCTGTATGTCTGCATGTTTTTGAAACTCTGGGTCAATCAGTGTGGGTATTGACAAAAACTTGCCAGTAGCTTCCTGTGGTTATGCATGTTTTTGAGTCTCTGGGTCAGTCAGTGTGGGTTACGGAAGAAAACTTGCCAGTAGCTTCCTGTATGTCTGCATGTTTTAGAGTCTCGGGGTCAGTCAATGTGGGTATGGAAGAAAACTTGCTTGTAGCTTCCTGTATGTCTGCATGTTTTAGAGTCTCTGGGTCAGTCAGTGTGGGTATGGAAGAAAACTTGCTTGTAGCTTCCTGTGGGTTGGTGGTTGTTACAAGGGTTTTCCAAGATTCTTCCTCCACCAGTTAAACTTGCTGCCATATATAGCTTATTGTATACTGAAAAATGGCAGTTCTTCAGCTACTGTAAGGTAAGTCTATGTGTAGCATTTAGACCATATAGTTTGTATTTCTGGTGGTTGTAAAATTGAGCTGTTTTGTCATAATGGCATATTTTACATTTCTGCAATATTTATTTTATTAGGGACTTTAGAACTGTTGAAGAACTAATACTTTAGAACTTAAATTCTTGAATGTTTGATCATTTCATGTTCATGAACCACGCGTGGAATGTTCAGCTAGGCATTTTATAAATGGTCCATGACCAGGTGTTTTAGAAGAAATCACTGGATAATTCAATAAATATTTATCAGGTGTTTCACTTTAATAAAGATTTATATTTCACTAATAAATGAAATATAAATCATTAGCATTCTAACCATTTATGGGAGATAATTGTGTATTCCCACTAAATTCAATGAATTTGGGTGTTTTCAAAGACACTTCTAACCCCTTCTCATCTTATCTTGTCCTTGTATAAATACAGGTTATGAATTTTATATAAATTACACATGTAAATGGCTTCTTGTACGTTCTGACCACTAATAGACATTGCGATTAAATTAGTTTTTTTTTATTAATTGACTGGAACTCGTTAGCCTGCTGCTTTGAATCACCATATTTAGCACAGTTTGTTTAAGAGAAAATGTTTATTTGAAATAAAACATGAAAGTGATAACCATCAGCACAATATATCCCAAGTAGTAATAAATGCAATTTTTCTTTCAAACATATATTGTGAGCAGAATCTGTCATCAAATATGCACCAACTGAAAGCAGGTTTTAACTCATAGGTGGCCGTGTATTGTCTTACCAAATATGATCCACATTTCACTTAGCTTTTAAATAAAGTTTGTCCCAGATTTGAACCCTAGGCCATTTGTGTATAATGAATGATGCTGGAGAGCACAAAGAGCAAACAGAAAGCAAATTCCAAAGGAAATAAATCGGCATACCATAATTGCATAGATGCAGACTGCCAATGATTTAAATTCTGGGAAGGGAAAATTGAAGCATGGCCAAGTCTAAATTATGATGGCATTCACCCTGGGAATTAGGCTCTGGAGATATGTCCTTGAAACATCTTGTCAGTGTCCAATTTTTCAGGTTACAAAAAAGTTAATTTTTATGATCTCATTAGAATACACACAGTTGAATGTTTGGTACTAAATAATTCTATTTTAATGGATGCTGAATTTTTTTTTATTTACAAGGTGTGTCTGCTATATCACCATTTGCAATTTATGCAAATACACTCACTTACACATTTCTGTCTTCTAGCTGTGAAATGCAAGATCCATCAAACTTGGAAGTATTATTTCAGTCTTTTTTGATTGTTTTCTTAAAATAAGTAAATAATTTTTTTAAAAACTTAATTAAGTTCTTGTCATTGATATCACCTATTGAAATTGATTAATCTGTTTGGAAGTTATTACTTTGGATTTTTAAAAAGTAATTATAACATCTTTGTTGAACTTAGTAGTAGTGTCCAATAAATACCTTTGACTTGAAACTGTACTGTAATATGAAACTTTCAGCAAAATGACAATGTCCATTAGATGCATGTTCAACTGACAACGAGGTGATCATAAGTAATAAAACTTTCTGCCTTATATAATTTGTTAGCTTTAAGGAAATATTGAAGTAGATATTAGATTTTTATTCCTGTATTCATCCTTTCAGCCATTCTCTCTGGTTTTATAAATGCTAAGAACAAGTTTTGTTTTTATGGAAAACGGGGAGAGAGCTTGGAGATAAAAGTTATGCTACGACAGAAATAGTCTTTCAATGAATCATGCTGTTATATCATCACAAAAATAGTCTCTTTCAATGAATCATGCTGTTATATTATGATAGAAATAGTCTCTTTCAATAAATCATGCAGTTATGTTATAACGGACATAGTCTCTTTCAGTAAATCATGCTGTTATATTAGAAGGCTCACAGAGGTCAATGAATATTTCCAGTTTGATTGAAGGCTTACAGAGGTCAATGAGTATTACTAGTTTGATAGAAGGCTTACAGAGGTCAATGATTATTACTAGTTTGACTGAAGGCTTACAGAGGTCAATGAGTATTACTAGTTTGATTGAAGGCTTACAGAGGTCAATGAGTGCTACTAGTTTGATTGAAGGCTTACAGAGGTCAATGAGTGTTACTAGTTTGATTGAAGGCTTGCAGAGGTCAATGAGTATTACTAGTTTGATTGAAGGCTTACAGAGGTCAATGAGTATTACTAGGTTGATTGAAGGCTTACAGAGGTCAATGAGTATTACTAGTTTGATTGAAGGCTTACAGAGGTCAATGAGTATTACTAGTTTGATTGAAGGCTTACAGAGGTCAATGAGTATTACTAGTTTGATTGAAGGCTTACAAAGGTCAATGAGTATTACTAGTTTAATTGAAGACTTACAGAGGTCAATGATTATTACCAGTTTGATTGAAGGCTTACAGAGGTTAATGAGTATTACTAGTTTGAAGGCTTACAGAGGTCAATGAGTATTACTAGTTTGATAGAAGGCTTACAGAGGTCAATGAGTATTACTAGTTTAATTGAAGGCTTACAAAGGTCAATGAGTATTACTATGTTTGATTGAAGGCTTATAGAGGTCAATGAGTATTACTAGTTTAATTGAAGACTTACAAACGTCAATGAGTATTACTAGTTTGATTGAAGGCTTACAGAGGTCAATGAGTATTACTAGTTTGATAGAAGGCTTACAGAGGTCAATGAGTATTACTAGTTTAATTGAAGGCTTACAGAGGTCAATGAGTATTACTAGTTTGATTGAAGGCTTACAGAGGTCAATGAGTATTACTAGTTTGATTGAAGGCTTGCAGAGGTCAATGAGTATTACTAGTTTGATAGAAGGCTTGCAGAGGTCAATGAGTATTACTAGTTTGATAGAATGCTTACAGAGGTCAATGAGTATTACTAGTTTCATTGAAGGCTTACAGAGGTCAATGAGTATTACTAGGTTGATTGAAGACTTACAGAGGTCAATGAGTATTAATAGTTTAATTGAAGGCTTACAGAGGTCAATGAATATTACTAGTTTGATTGAAGGCTTACAGAGGTCAATGAGTATTACTAGTTTGATTGAAGGCTTGCAGAGGTCAATGAGTATTACTAGTTTGATAGATAGCTTACAGAGTTAAATCAGTATTGTTAGTTGGATAGAAGGCATACAGAAGTAAATGAGTAGTTCAAGATCTCAATATTTTTTTTTTATTGGTAGTGAAATATTTAATAAAACAAATTGCCCTGATTATGATTTGCTCATTTCATTGCAGATAGATCCCTGAAGCCAATCTTAACCTGCCCAGATTACACAGTTTTGAAAGTAATGAACTCCTCTTCCACCATCTACAATGTACGAGACTTTGTCAATGTGTCAGCTGGGAATATAAAAACTATTATTCCTTCAACAGTTACTATTAATTATACAACTTACTTGTCGAACAACATGATGGAAGTCACAGTTGTAACTGAAAATAATTTTTTCACAGAGAAGGCCTGTACTTTTTTGGTCTCTACAACATGTAAGTATTTTGTGTGTGTGTTTGTGTGTATTCCTAGAAGCCTCCAAATCAGGGACAGAATTAAAGGTTTTGGCATGTTAACATTTGTTTGTTATGTTAAGAGACCAAAATATTTTCCTAGGTGTTTTCTCCATGGACAAGAGGAGTTAAAACTGGCATACAGTGTATGTGATGTTGTGCATTATGTCACATTATAAACCATGGTTTTGATCTTGAAAACATTACAGGATTATAATAGTGATCTGTATATCTTCGTTATTACATGGTAAGATTTTTGTAATAGGCTTGAGAAGAAAAACTACTAGATAATTTGAACATTGCTAAATTATTCATGCCCATTTTATGTTGGGTACAATATGTAATGGTGTTGTTCATCCATTCGGTCGCCTGAATCCTTTTTATACATATTCATAAGGATGTGGATCACTTTTCCATAAAATTTGTGAACAGGTTTGCTTCCAGAACATACTAAACTGTTATGAAGATCAGGACTTGAATACTTGAATTTAAATTAAAGTGAAGATCATAAAAAGAATCAAGTAGACAATATAATTTTCTAGAGAAAAACCACATAATGACATTTAAAAAATGACATTAGTCAGGTAAGCCCAAACTCCTACCCTCTGCTACAGGTAAAGGGCAAGCACAAAATACAAATGCAATATACATTCAAGTGTGTTAATAGTGCTGTTAATATGAAACCCTGTGGTGACTTGTTGATCAAGCCTGTATGGTAACGGAAAGCCATGATTGTGCAAGGTTCTTACAGAGGAGTGATTTGTTCCACATTTTGGAGTCACCAAACACGTAGCACCAATCACTGATCGGTGTTTATTCATCAGCAATCATTGATAGCAACATGACCCAGCTATAGCATGCTCTGTTAAAACAAAAATTCAAATATAAAACAGTTGTGCATTATTGGCTCCTGAATTTTCTTATGCATCTACTTTTCTCATTCCTCCAAAATATATTATTTCTCAGAAGTACAGAAAGTAACATGTAAAATGCTTATTAATATTTTTGTGGAAGAGATCGTGTATGAATTCTAACATAAGATGATCGATCATGCTATGGCTTCTGCAATTTCTTTAATTAAAAAGAGAAGTTTTTATTTCTTGTTAAAAGTACTAAAAATAATGTGTGAAAAGTTTATTCAGGTATCATGCTGAACTATGTAAACATCGCAAATTGTGATTTATACTCCTTATTTATGACAAAATATGCCATCTGGTGAATTTTTTTCCCTATATTGTTAATACACCGCTCCCTCGATAACTCGCGAACCCGCTTAAAACGGGGTGTCCGGCGTGGATCCCGTGTTTTTAAAAGAAAATATTTTTAAAAAATTAAGAAAATCGCGATCAGAACTGGTGAATGAAACCTTGATATATCGCCCGTTTTATCGTCGAAAATGACGGTTAGTGCCCGAAAAGTTAGAATCAAGATCGTGAAATTTTCAGGTTTAATAAGAAATCACATATCTTGTTAGATTTTATCGGAAAAAATATTTTCTCAGTTCACAATGTGTTGCAGTGTAAGCAGTATAATCGTTGCATGTTCTCTTCAAATTCAAACATGAAAAGAGTCAATTGACCGTCACATCGATGCCCACGAGCACATCTGTGAGAACCTAATTAAGTGCCAGCTGCATTTTGATCGACGACTTGGGGAAGTGTTTGTTGCATTGTAAAACTCAATTAAAATAGACCTGCTTTGTTTTATAAGGCGGTCTTTTGTATCAAATCCGGTAAAAAACGTACAATACAAAAGTTCAAAGGAATGCAAATCCTGCATGCATAAACTCTTGTGGTCAATATCGTGTCTCAACATCAATCAAATTAGTTGAACCAATCGAACACGGTTTCAAATAGTATGTACTTATTGTCATTAAAGTATATATTAATCAGTAATTTATCCTAATCATTTGTAAATGTGGTCATGGAGATCAAGGGAATCAAGCGAAAGGCGTACTCGGTGATTGAAAAGCTGACTGTCATAGAGAGAGTTCGTAATGGTGAATCAAGATCAAAAGTTTGTAGTGAACTTTAACTTGCTGAGTCGCCACTCAGAGGTTGGCTCAAGGATGAGCAGAAATTTCGGGATTATTTTGCATGAAGTTGATTCTGATGATGGATTTAAACGGAAACGGGCACGCACTGCAAATGACACAGAATTAGATGATGCTGTGTACACCTGGTTCACACAGCAATGTGAACAAGGTGTTCCGATTTCGGGAACAATTCTCAAGGCCCAGGCAGAGAAAATGGCAAAAACTATGGATACTGATTCAGATTTCATGGCAAGCCATGGATGGCTTTGAAGATTCCAGCGCCGACATGGAATAAAACAAAATTCGTTGTCGGGAGAGATACTCTCAGCAAATCAGGCGGCCGCATCTAGTTATCCCAACCAACACCGAGAGATACTGACCCTTGATGGATATACAGACGACCAAGTTTATAATTGAGATGAGGCTGGTCTTTACTATCAGATGATTTAAATATTTTTTTAATATTTTTTTTACATGTCTGACGTTTAGACCCATTAAATTCATGGTTGGCAATGGTTTATCTTTGTAATTTGTCTTTTTCTTGTACATTTTACTCTATCTATCTATCTAACTAATCAATCTATCTATCTATGTATCTAACTAGTGATAGCAGAATTTTATTTTTTAGAGCAACACAAGTTTCGACGTTGTCGTTTTTCGATATGAATGTTATCTTTTTGGATAAAATAAATCTTGATTCATTTTGAACAAACGATAAAACTAGAATATATCCAAATCAACACAAAAAGCAGTGACGTAATACACAATGTGTTTAGCGATACACATGTTAAGAGTACTGATACCTCGTGGAATAATGTTTGTTTTTACGATCTTTTCAAGATATTTTATCCAGAAATTAAAGATAATTTAGAAAGAAAAACGAAGAACACCTTTATAAATAAATATTTATTCAGTTATTTTCAGCACGGTTATAAAACGAGTATTTAACAATGCACCCCCCCACACCTTTCGCCTCTCTCTGTCGATCTCCCATCTCTTTATTAGTTTTTTTTTTATAGGTCCCTCGGTAACTCGCGCCCTCGCTTATAGTGCGGTCGATGTTTTTGGACCCCGTTGTACACGAGTTATCGAGGGATCGGTGTAGTTTAAATTTGTATGTACATCCTACCTTAAGATTGAAGTGAAGAAATTCAAGGGCATCATGAAAGGAAGATGCATACTTGATTTAAAATGGTTTGGAATTGATCTATTCTTCTTTGTATTAATTGATAACCCATCTTATCAGTGCATTGTTATATCATAATCTGCTTATCCAGACATATGGCCTGGGTACTGTATGCTGTGAGATATCTGCATTATTTTCTTTTAAAAATTTTATTTCAATATTTCTAGTAATGGAGGTGGACCAGATTAAGCATTACCTCATAACTGGATCTCAGAAAAAATAGTTTTGGATTATCTGCCGCTTGATAATAATTAATATATTTATTTTGACTGACTTCTGTATGTGGATGGTAAGTAAATACCTCTTCTTTTCACACGTAGATTTAATCCTTCAGAACACGCATATTTTCTTTAGTAATCCCTGTCAGAACAGAGCACCTTTGTATTCATTGTATATTGGCCTTTTTTTAAGTTCTGACTTGTGCAATGAATACAGCATCACTCTGCCACCATAAATGTCAGAAATAAATCAGAAATAAAAAAACAACGGAGATCTACTTGTTGGTTTACTTATGTTTCCAGGACTAGTTACAATTTACCAACTTTTGATGAAAGAAACAGCAACTGCTGCAATTGAGCAAATGATGGCAAATTCTTTTTGTTTTTAAAATGTACCCATAAACAAATTAGTTTTGCTGAAACTTTGAAAAAAATAGATCACCTTTGGAGCACCAATAATTGTGTATGAATACTAAACATGTGGGGAAAAAATTAGTCTCAGTGTTCTACAGTTCTTTTGGTCCTCCAAAAATTGTCCTTTAGTGGTGACTTCAATAACACAATTCTTTTGGTCCTCCCAAATTGTTCTTTAGCGGTGACTTCAGTAACACAATATTGTTGGTCCTCCAAAGTTGTCCTTTAACAGTGACTTCAATAACACAATTCTTTTGGTCCACCAAAATTGTCCTTTAATGGTTACTTCAATAACACAATTCTTCTGGTCGTCCAAAGTTGTCCTTTAGCAGTGACTTCAATAACACAATTCTTTTGGTCCTCCCAAGTTGTTCTTTAGTTGTGACTTCAGTAACACAATTTTGTTGGTCCTCCAAAGTTGTCCTTTAACAGTGACTTCAATAACACAATTCTTTTGGTCCTCCAAAATTGTCCTTTAATGTTGACTTCAATAACACAATTCTTTTGGTCCTCTAAAATTGTCCTTTAATGGTGACTTCAGTAACACAATTCTTTTGGTCCTCCCAAGTTGTCCTTTAGCAGTGACTTCAATAACACAATTCTTTTGGTCCTCCCAAGTTGTCTTTTAGCATTGACTTCAATAACACAATTCTTTTGGTCCTCCAAAGTTGTCCTTTAGCGGTGACTTCAGTAACACAATTCTTTTGGTCCTCCCAAGTTGTTTTTTAGCATTGACTTCAGTAACACAATTCTTTTGGTCCTCCAAAATTGTCCTTTAATGGTGACTTCAAAATTGTCCTTTAATGGTGACTTCAATAACACAATTCTTTTGGTCCTCAAAAATTGTCTTTTAACAGTGACTTCAATAACACAATTCTTTTGGTCCTCCAAAATTGTCCTTTAATGGTGACTTCAGTAACACAATTCTTTTGGTCCTCCAAAATTGTCCTTTTTATGGTGACTTCAATAACACAATTCTTTTGGCCCTCCAAAATTGTCCTCTAACCCTTTGAACCCTAATCTCCCCCATATTTCGGCATAATAACCCGAGCCTCCCCGACAATTTTTGACAATTTTATAAAAAGTAAAATTCTGCAAAATAAAAGTAATATTATGCCTTAGAATGATAATCCACTATGATATAACAGCAAATATCAAATTTTCTCTTTTCAAACATTCTTATAAAATGCTTTTTATTACTATGTAACAAACTGTCTCGAAATTTTGTTCATGTTGTACCATTCATGCAAGATCTATATTTCACTGATCATCTAGCGAATAACATAACACAGGCCAGTATACCTTTTGGTCCTCCAAAGTTGTCCTTTAGCAGTGACTTCAATAACACAATTCTTTTGGTCCTCCCAAGTTGTCTTTTAGCATTGACTTCAATAACACAATTCTTTTGGTCCTCCAAAGTTGTCGTTTAGCAGTGACTTTAATAACACAATTCTTTTGGTCCGCCAAAATTGTCTTTTAACAGTGACTTCAGTGACACAATTCTTTTGGTCCTCTAAAATTGTCCTTTAATGGCGACTTCAATAACACAATTCTTTTGGTCCTCTCAAGTTGTCCTTTAGTGGTGACTTCAATAACACAATTCTTTTGGTCCTCCCAAGTTGTCTTTTAGCGGTGACTTCAATAACACAATTCTTTTGGTCCTCCAAAGTTGTCCTTTAGCGGTGACTTCAGTAACACAATTCTTTTGGTCCTCCCAATTTGTCTTTCAGCATTGACTTCAATACACAATTCTTTTGGTCCTCAAAAATTGTCCTTTAATGGTGACTTCAATAACACAATTCTTTTGGTCCTCCAAAATTGTCCTTTAACGGTGACTTCAATAACAATTCTTTTGGTTCTCCAAAATTGTCCTTTAACGGTGACTTCAATAACACAATTCTTTTGGTCCTCCAAAATTGTCCTTTAATGGTGACTTCAATAACACAATTCTTTTGGTCCTCCAAAGTTGTCCTTTAGCGGTGACTTCAATAACACAATTCTTTTGGTCCTCCAAAGTTGTCCTTTAACGGTGACTTGAATAGCACATGCACCCTTCATTAATTAGTTAAAGCAAGATGTATGAAGAAAACAGAAAATGCTCCACACCTTCTTGAAGAACATGATGAATTATTCATAGTATTTAGAAACAATGGAGTATCATTCATAATTCTAAGAGACTTACAGTAAAGTTATAGAAGTATCTAATTCAGCAATGTTTCTTGTGATATGGACTATTTCTATATGGAACTTTTGTGACAGCATATAACTTTTTTACAGGAACATATATTGTTCAGCTAATTCTTCTTTAAATACATGTATTTAAGAAAAAATAAACAAGTTTTCTTAAATTTGGGCACTTTGACACATGCATATACATATTTTGTCATAATTCCCCCACCCTCCCTCCCCCTCTCTCTCTTTGGTCACATAAAGGCTTGGAAATACTTTTTTTTACTTCTGCAAAAGCCTTCATGAACATAAAACACCTCAAAACAAACAATATTTAGGATACCAAATGTTCATGTCTTTTAAGGGTTTCATTGTGTGTTGAAATGGATGCAATGTTGTAACATTGATACCAAGGTCAAGCTGTTTTGCCCAAGCCTTGAGTGGCATGTGGGGATATGCAGTAGCATGTCATTACCTAATTCTAGTTTATGTTGGGTCTAACAGGGACTACAGTTGGGTTGAGTTCTTCATGAATAACATGAGTTTGAATAAAAAAACAAGATGCCAGTGTACCGAAATTGTAAACCTGAAAAACTTGTAATACCATTTCAGAGAAGCAAGTTGTCCTTGATAGTCTAATGAGAAACTTATAAAATGTGTAGCAATTGCTGTTTGCCATCAACATTGATTACTATTTGCTATTAATGTTGAGTACTGTTTTCCATAACATTGATTACTGTTTGCCATCAACTATTGATTACTGTCTGCCATTAACATTGATTACTGTGCGCCATTAACATTGATTACTGTTTGCCATTAATGTTGAGTAGTTTTCCTTTAACATTGAATACTGTTTGCCATTAACATCTTTTTATGGTATAATATACAGTCAACTCCACTTAACTGCACATCGGTTAACTGCACACTTCGGATAACTGCACGTAGTCATGTCGGTCTTGTTTTTTCTCCAATGCTTTTCAATAGGAACAAACTTCGGATAACTGCACTTCGCTTAAATGCACACTCCGAATAATAGCACGATAAATTTCTGCCCGTGGCACATTATTTATTACAATTTTACTCTGGTTAACTGCACAATGTATAGTCATGATCAGTTATTGTCACTCCACTGTTGTAGTGCTTCAAACAAGTTGACAAATAAGCCGGTAAATGCGACTTTGTAAATGATTGACATGTAAAGGACGCCTTAGGTGGTATATACATGTATATCCGCGCCCACTAGAGAGCAATAGTGTGGGGAAAATCATAGTACATGTACAGCATGGGAAACATTGCTCTAAACCATTCGGACCAACAAATGGATGGTTGGAAAGATGGAAAATGCGCAACGGAATTCAATTTAAACGACAACACGGCCAAAAAACCCGGATGCAGACGACTTTGGAGCTGAACACTTTTTCTGCGGGAGATGACCCATCAATGTCTGACTTCGAATAACTAGCGATCTATAGAATTTCTTGAAATTCGCTATAATTCCTTGATCCATTGGTTGAATCAGTTAAGTTGTGTTTGGAGGAAGGAAAACAAGCTTAACATTTAAGTAAAAGTTGAAAGAGTGGATTCTAATCGTTGTTTATATTTATTCTTCACATATATTTGTGCCGTACTGATTTAAAGCTGTACTTCGGTTAACTGCACACTCCGGTTAACTGCACTGTCTCGTGACTGGCCCGAGGGTGTGCAGTTAACCAGAGTCGACTGTATGCAAAAGTTAATAGTAAAAGTATTAATAGAAATTTTACCTTCTTGTTCAATGAAAGAGGGTCAAAATGATTGAAAGATGAACAGTGTTAATTTAAACAAAATATTTGATTTTTCAGTGTCAGCTTGTTTCCCTGAGATAATCCCTGATGATCCCCATGGCAATAAGACCGTTTCTGGACTGTCCCCTGGTGGTGTGAATGTCACCCTTATGTGTGCTGATGGGTATGGGTACCAAGGTGGCCAAGTGACACAAGTTGCAGTGTGTTCCATGGGTGGACTGTGGACTCCAGTTTTGCCACTACAGGCTTGTATCAGTAAGCCAGTCCACTAATTACTACATTGTAATTGTATTTACAAGTAAAAACCCAGGTTCACAACTTCTTTCTAAAAATGTATTACTTTGTAATCTGACTTTGAAATGGCATATCAATTAAACCAACTAGGAATGATTTTGCATTATTTTGAATAACTTCCACCCAGATACTCTAAATTTCATGTGATTCCAATGTCACTTTTCAGCATTTAAATCTACCCTATTGTATACAACAAGACCTGCCCCAGGCCTATTGTCTCGCTGTCCCTGAATAATGGTTTATTGTAGTGGAATAGATTTATCATTGTGGTTAGCATTTAAATTGGTTTCAGTGAATCCTAAAACATGTATATTATTTTCCCTTGAAGACATCATTAACTTATCTGATCTATTTTTCCTACTATACCTTGTACATTTAAGTGGCATGTGTTAAAACCTTTTGTATTTTGCTTCATATAAATTATATGTATGTCATCATTCAATGGGGTACTTACTGAGATTGTCTCTATGTTTCTTTTATCATTCTGACATCCTATTTCCATATTTCAATGTTTATATATATTATCATCTTCAAAGTCACATACAGACCCAGAAAATCCATTAACTTTTGTATTTACAACTGTGTCTATTTAATTGTTATAGTCAAGAGTCTCACTAGGTACATTCAGAACTATATATATAAAAATGAATGTTTGTTTGTTTGTGTCATATGCGTTCTTATACCGTTCATCTGATTGCGATAAAACTTTGGTGAGTTGTTGTGCGCACACCCGCGAAGGTTTCTGAATTAGTACAACCATTTAAATTGTACAATTAACAGATGTGTGTATTTCATATAGTTTTGCGACATTTACCATGTGTTCACTGTGAACTGTAGGCGCTTTAGATACAACACATGATTGAACAGTAGGCGCCTTAAATACGTCACGTGATCGAACACGGTCTGGATTGGCTGAAACTATGATGACGTAAATCAACAGCTGTATGAAATTCATAATCGGTAGCGATACCTAATTTCGCGTGTCTTCGGTGTGAACTGTAGGCGCCTTAGAAACAGATGAGCAATGGGAAGCAAGATTGGAAACCGTTCCAGTTCGCACTGCTCAAGCCTGATCATCTGAAACAGACGAGCAACGGGAAGCAAGATTGGAAACAGTGGCATTGCAATGCATGTCAGGATTAAAACACAAACACTTTCTTTCTTTGAGTGGCATTGCAACGCATGCCGGGTACTTGCTAGTTTGTTATAAATGAAGCACTGGCATTCTTCTCTTTGCCAGTTTCCTAGTACTATAATACATTGATTGACAGTCTTTGTTAGATGTCAGTGATCTATACAGGTGAGCACTTTAAACTATTTGGCCACCCTGGGCCAGTGCACAGAAACGGAAATTTTGGGGAAACAGGACAAACTCATCTACAGAGCAATCCTATGTTCATGGTGCGACAATGAAAACAAATTTCATTATTATAAAAATTGCATTCATTCTCACTTTAACATTTGAAAGTGTAGAACCTATTTATACCCCAAAACACCTGCAGCAAAACAGAATTATGGGCTACTTTGCTGAAAGTATTTCTATGGAGACTGCCATAAGCTCTTGACTGTTTCTACATTGAAAAAAATATGACACTACCTACATGGTCTTGTTGTCTTCACAAAGAAATTTTTGGAATTATATTGGAGGCCATTTCATTTTTGGGATATTACATGGATTACTAAAATAATAATAATAATAATAATAATAATAATAATAATAATAATAATAATAATAATAATGAGGACTTTGTACAGCACCACATCATTAGAAGCTCTAAGCGCTTTACAACATATATAATGATATGACTACAAAACAAACAACAAAACAAACACCATGAAATCAGAAAACAAAAACGTGCTGAAAATATTTAAGGTAGAAAACATTATTAGGTCTTTAAGTTTTTTCTTCCAGTCAAACAAGGTGAGTTTTAAGAGCACTCTTGGAAGGGATCACTGAGTGTTGCGTGCTTAGGCTCGAATAAGCAGCAACATAGAAAGAAGTGAAAATAACAATCTTGTAAAAATTTAACAAAAAATTTATTGAGTACAAATATTTTCATAAAAGAAAATATTTAAACTTACGGTTTTAGAGAATCAAATTCAAAAATTAATCCAAGAAGAATTCACAATATAATCCACTAGTGGAATTGCAAGAGTCCTGATAATAAAATGTCTTAATAGTTCCCGGTTCGAATCTTGACGATGTAATCCAATATGGACGACGATGTCACGTGATGAAGTCAGTTTTAGTTTTATAATAATTCAAATGAGCACAAGTAATTTCAAGATAAATAACACAATACATTCCTCTTGATCCCAAATGAATTAAAATGATTTACTCTAAAACACACATCTTTGTATTCCAAAGCCCAGACTAACTACTGAACTGTTAGTTTCTAAAACACAGCTATATACTGATTCTCTCATAAACAGGAAGGGTTCACATGATTTTCTAGAAGGTCACAGAACGAACCCATGCTCGCAAGGTCATGTATACAATATGATGTAGAAAGATGTCCTTGGAATCAACCAATCATTTTAGGAGCTTGTTTACACTCTGAAGCAAGGTCAGAAAATGAGGTTAACATCTGATGTTTACTTGTAGAGTGAAAATTTCTAGAAAAATTTCCCAATGAATGAATTTTAATCCAAAATGTCAAATTTTAATCTAACAAAAATAAAGAAATTATTTAAATCAAATATATGTAACACCTTCCCCCATAAAATAAAAAGAAAGGTTTATATGATAAAACTTTCTTTTTACCACAAACCAATTTACACCTGAGGTTAAAAAAAAACTTGTATAAATTACAGTGTATATGATATAATATATTGTTATACACTGGAAAGAGCATTTACAATTAAATTACTATTTTCAGGCACAGGGAATTTAGAAATAGCCTCAACCTTAGCATCTATTGGTTTCACTTGTCCACGTCCCACAAAATGTCCTAAGAAAGTCACAGTAGCACGGCAGAACTCACTTTTAGATAAATTAACTGTCAAACATGCATCAGTGAGTCTGTCAAAGAATTTTCAAATTGTTGCTAGATGTTCTATCCAGGTGTCGTTGTAGATGATGACATCATCTAATAGGCATCACAATTTTCTAGATCAGAGATGTTCATATTCATGAGACGTTGAAATGACCATTTCATCCCGAAAGGCATTACTTTATATTGGTAGAGTCCATCTGGAGTCACAAATGCCGAGATTTCCTTTGCTTTTTCCGTTAGTGGAATCTGCCAAAATTCTTTCAGAAGGTCAAATTTGGTGACATACTTGGCATTCCCAATTTTATCAATACAATCGTCAATTCTTGATAATGGGAATGAATCTGTTTTTGTCACACTGTTCACCTTCTTATAATCAGTGCACATACGGAAAGTTTTATCTGGTTTTGGAACAAGTATGCATGGTGAACTCCAATTACTTTTACTGGACTCAATATAATCATTATCCAGCAAATATTGAATTTCATTTTTTAAGTATTCCTGTTTGAGTGGATTCATCCTGTATGGATGTTGTTTAACAGGTTTGGAATTTTCAATTTCAGCGTCATGAAAAATTTTGTTTGTCCTTGTAGGAATATCTGGAAATAAGTGCTCATATTCAAATAATAACTGTTTCAGTTCATTTCTTTCTTGCACTTGTAAATGTGAAAGTTTCTGGTCTAGACTTTTTCATAATTTCTGAATTACAAAGATTCGTCATTTCATTATCAGTCATCATTTCAATATCAGTAGAATCTGATGATATTCCTTCACTGAGTGGGACAGGTACAACTAAATTAATTACATGTTTAACATAGCTATCTCTTTCAATATACTGGTATTCCTATAATTTATTTAGATCCCAGGAGCACTAATACTATTATTTAACTAATTCATTTTCTTCTTAACTTTGTAAGGGCCGTAATATCTAATCTGAAGAAAAGTATGAAGAATGAACAAGAGTGACACAACTCCATTATCAGACTCAAAAGTTCTCTCCATTGTAGTTCTTTCAAACCATAGTTTCATTTTTAACTTGAATTGCTGCATGCCCAATTCATACATAACTTGCTGGAAAATTCCAGACATGAAGTTTGAACCTTGATCAGACTGAACAGATTTGGGAAGGCCATACTGAGTAAAAAACTTTATCAAAGCTTTTACTATTGCTTTAGATTTTATATTCCTTAACGGAATTGCTTCTGGAAACCTTGTTGACGTACACATAATGGTCAACAGGTATTGGTTACCTGACTTGGTCTTGGGTAAGGGACCTATACAATCTACCATAATTCTACTAAATGGTTCGTCAAAGGCAGGAATAGGTTATAGATGAGCCTTAGGTATCTTCTGATTGGGTTTACCTACCATTTGACAAGTATGACAAGATCTACAGTATTTGGTAACATCACTTTTGATTTTTGGCCAATAGAAGTGAGTCAAGATCTTGTGACAAGTTTTATTAATCCCTAAATGACCAGCCAAAGGAGTTTCATTGGCCAGATTAAGTATTTCCTGTCTGTAAGGTTTTGGAACTACTATTTGATAGTTCACCGACCACTCATCACCAGCATGTACCTTGGGAGGTCTCCATTTTCTCATAAGAATTCCATTTTCAATGAAATAAGAGACAGGAACTTCAGTGGCTTCAGTCTCGCTTATGGCCCTTTGAAACAAACAAGAGATCTCAGGATCTTTTTCCTGTTCGACGACACGTGATGGTTGTTTATCACCCTGATTAGAATAAAGAGAATGAGTTGTTAAAAGAGGATCACTATGATCAATACCTTCTGATTGATCCAAACAAGGAGTAAAAGTGACCTCATCAAAAGCCTGATCTATATACGTGTCAGCTAAAGGAATGCTGCTTTCATCAGCATCATTCTCAAGAGCTTTCATTGCCATAGCTATGGTAACTACACAAGTTTGAAATATATCAGGAAATTCTCTTTCAGTTGGATCAATTTTCAGATCCAAATTAGGCTTGTCATTTACAAGTGGATTAACCACAACCTTGTCTCCAGCTAAGTCATTGCCTAGCAATAAATGAATGCCCTCTACGGATAAAACCGAGATTGTTCCAATTGTCACAGGTCGTGACACTAAGTCTGATGACAAATTTACACAATGGAGAGGAACATTAACAAAGCCACACTCTACTCCCTGAATAAGAACACTTTCATTAGAAGAAGACTTCTCAGAAAAGGCAAAGTACCTGATAATAAAAGACTCTGATAAGCTCCTGTGTCCCTTAAAATTTTAATAGGGGTGGGATTGGCTGAATCACCCAAAAGTGATATAGAACCCTTCGATATGAATGGTTCATAATTCTCCATAATAAAATCAGACTGGGATTTATTAGACCCAACAAATGTATTGCTTTCAATACATGACTGTGACCTTGACCTCTTGGAAATAAGAGCATTTGGAACAGGTCTGTCTTGATTCTGATGCCTATTTGTCAATTTGTAGCAATCAGAAATAACGTGTCCTTTTTTATTGCAATAGGTACACGTTGGAAGAGACAAGGATCTAGAATCAAGCTTCTCTGAAGTTTGATTTTTGAAAGTTGTGCTAGTTTGAGTTTTAAAAGGGCTTGTATTAGGCTGAAATACTTTTCTGCCAGAAGACTGTTGAGTAGAAGTCTTATTAACAAAATTAACTTTATGTGCCAAAGAATATTCGTCAGCAGTTTGAGCAGCATTTTCCAAGGTTTCAATCTAAAGCTCATCAAGATAAGACTTAACATCACTATGGACACAGTTTTTGAACTCTTCAATTAATATAATTTGCTTGAGATTTTGATAATCTTGTTTGACTTTCTTGGCTAAGCACCATCTATCAAACAACTGCTCTTTTTCCCTAGCAAATTTGACATGAGTTTGTCCAGCTTCTTTTCTGTAATTTCTGAATTTCTGCCGATAAGCTTCAGGGACCTACTCATAACCCCTTAGAATGCATTCTTTAACCACATCATAGTCACCACTTTGCTGAAAAGACAGTGAAGTGTAAATCTCACTAGCCTTACCAGTAAGTACACATTGTAATAACTGAGTCCAATTCTCTCTTGGCCACTTTAAATTTTCTGCAACTTTTTCAAAACGAATGAAGTATTGGTCTACTTCTTTTCCTCTGAAAGGGGGCACTAATCTAATATTCCTTGCTAAATCAAAATTTAAATTTGGATTTTAAGTATGATGGTGATTTTCACTTGCCAGCTCTATTTCTTTCATTTTAATTTGATGTTCCTTTTCTTCCTTCTCTCTCTCTATCAATCCGCATCTGCTCTTTTTCTAATTCAATTTGCCTTTCTTTCTCCTCTCTCTCTCTATCATTCCACATCTGCTCTTTTTGTAATTCGATTTGCCTTTCTTTCTCCTCTTTATCATATTGTAATTGTCTTTCTTTCTCCCTGTCCAGAAATTCCAGCTTCTTGAACTCTAATTCCATCTTGAATTTTAATCTAATCCCTTTAGTTTAATGTCAGAGTCTGATGCAGACTTACTGACCGAAATCAAAGCACTTTGTTCCAAACATCCTTTTCTATCAAATATTGGACCAAATCTTTTTGATATCTTGTTTCGTTAAAGAAGCCTTGACTTCAGAAAGATCATATTTTCTGGCAAGTTGAATCAACTCATCTTTTTTGAAAAGATCTAATTGCTCCTGGGTAGGATTAGAAAGAAATATTTCTACTTTAGATGTCATTTTAATACAAGCCTGTCAGTCTCACTAAAGATTTAAAATTTTCAAAATCTAGGGGAGTTCAAATTTAAAACAAAAGTTTTCTGAGAAAAATTCTAGCCAAATTCCAATTTATCTCAATCCCGGACGATAGCTCCCAATTTCTATGTTACGTGCTTAGGCTCGAATAAGCAGCAACATAGAAAGAAGTGAAAATAACAAGCTTGTAAAAATTTAACAAACAATTTATTGAGTACAAATATTTTCATAAAAGAAAATATTTAAACTTACGGTTTTAGAGAATCTAGTCCAAAAATTAATCCAAAAAGAATTCACAATATAATCCATTAGTGGAATTGCAAGAGTCCTGATAATAAAATGTCCTAATAGTTCCCGGTTCGAATCTTGACGATGTAATCCAATATGGACGACGATGTCACGTGATGAAGTCAGTTTTAATTTTATAATAATTCAAATGAGCACAAGTAATTTTTAGATAAATAACACAATAAATTCCTCTTGATCCCGAACGGATTGAAATGATTTACACTCAAACAATAAAACACACATCTTTGTATTCCAAAGCCCAGACTAACTACTGAACCGTTAGTTTCTAAAACACAGCTATATACTGATTCTCTTGTAAACAGGAAGGGGTCACGTGATTTTTAGAAGGTCACAGAACGAACCCATGCTCGCAAAGTCATGTATACAATATGATCTAGAAAAATGTCCTTGGAATCAACCAATCATTTTTAAAATACAGCTCTAATGTCCTTGGAATCAACCAATCATTTTAGAAGCTTGTTAACACTCTGAAGCAAGGTCAGAAAATGAGGTTAACAGCTGTTGTTTATTTGTAGAGTGAAAATTTCTTTAAAAATTTCCCAATGAATGAATTTTTAATCCAAAATGTCAAATTTGAATCTGACAAAAATAAAAAAATTATTTAAATTAAATAAACGTAACACTGAGTCTTTGTGTCTACGTTCAGTGGGCAATTCATTCCAAATTGCTGTGCCCTAGTATGCAAAAGAAGGTTGTCCATATGACTTAGAATATGCTCAAGTCTAGGTCCATTACCAACCATTTTTAGCAAGGGACTCAATATCATCTACTGTTCTCTATGCAGATGACACAACATTGTCAAACATCCAAAACACAAAGCATGAACTTGAAAATTGTTTACTGAATGCCCTAAACAAACTGGACGATTATAGCACATGCAATGGCATGGTGGTTACATTACTGGTTAAACTAAAATATTACTTATCTCAACATAGCAAGAAAGGACAAATCTTGATAGTGATGAGTTATGACTGATATGGAAGGAAAAATTTTAAAAATATTGTCTTTTAAAGACCAAATCCATTTGAGAAAAGCGAAATTAATGTACAGGATATCCAATAATAGTGCTCCTGAAAAGTTACAGTCACTATTCCAGTATAGGCTACCTGGCAATACTCCACACATGCAATCCATGTCTACCAAACAGAATAAAATTCCCAAACCAAATAAAGGAATTTTTTTTGAAGAAAACGTTGCCTATATTCTGGGACTTTGCTTTGGAATAGTAATCCAGTTGAGATTAGAAATGCCCACTCTTATTTTCCTTCTTCCAAACCCAATATATCCATTGCTTCAGAGATGCAGCTAAAATAAATAAATTCCTTTGTATGAGGGCCTCAAGGTAGATTAGTTCTTAGCTAATTGTGTTAACCTCTTTAAATAAAGTCATTATTGTTATTATTATTATTATTATTATTATTATTATTATTATTATTATTATTATTACCTCATTCCATATTAGTTAGTTTTCTGTGGTCAGTTTTCCAGTGTTTTTCCTCTACAAAATATACTGGCAGTCATGTATAGACTACCATGTGCTGAAAAATGGTGATGAACCCATAAAACTAAAAGATACTCTGTTGCTGTGCATGTTTTTCATGATAATATTCTACTGGTAGTTTGGACTGAAGAATAAAATGTCCGAATAAAAGAATAATGCATTTTATCCCAGAATAGTTACATAAAACTCTTGATTACTGTAATACTTATTGGATAATTCAAATGATACAAAAATTATAATTAATTAATATGATGCAGCATATTGTCAATTAATGAAAAATAAATAGTCTCTAATTTTTGATTATCAAACAGCAGTTTTTAATTTCCTTCACATGATCAGTGCCTGGTGATCAATGATGACATCCACTGAAACTTCACACTTGACAGGTTCTCGTTAGTGCTCTGGTCCAGAGTTTCCCCTGAATCACTTTGTATTTTGCAAAGAATGGAAAATGTCAGAATGTTGTGATGACAGAAAAACTCTGCTCAACCTCCTTGCAAAGATGTTTTGACTTAGTTTACTAGTTGCGAGAGCTGTAAGGCTGAGTTGTGAAGTGTGTAAGGCTGCTGACTGCTCTCCATTATTGCTCTGTTATATTTACTCCATGGAGGAAGTTCTGGACTTGGACTTAAGATGTATTCCAAAGTCTAATCCTAAATGGTTCAGATCCCAGCTCTGTGGGTCATATCTTAAAGATCAAGGTCATGGGTTATTATCATTTTCCATGAAAATGTCCATCTTCAGTCTCAAAGCAAGATGAGATTAAGACATATGGTCTCCAATGTAAGAGCAATATGAGATTTAGAAATACAGTCTAACTTAAGAGCCCTGTGATATAGACCTACAGTCTAAAACACAAGAGTAACTTGATATTAGGAGATAGTCTCTTAACTAAAGAGTAATATGAGTGTGTGTGTGTGTGTGTGTGTGTGATTGGGATTTTTAAGTAAGCTTTTTTAAAAAATTCAATCATATCACTATGATGTTTGCAGTGTGACAGTTTATAGTAATGTCTAGCACTGGGACATCATGCTGCAAACATGTAGCATGATGTCCTGCCCAGACACATTATCCTGATACCAGTCCAACCAGTCCTAACACTAACCTCTTAATGCTGAGTGCCAAGCAAGGCACCTGTTAGTACCATTTTTGTAAGTCTTTGGTATGATTCGGCGGGGTTTGAACCCACAATCTCCCACTTCTGAGGTGGAAACTCTAACCACTAGGCTACTGGAGCTATGTAAGAGTAAAATGAGATTAAGAGATACTGTCTCCGATGTATGAGATTAAGAGATTAAGCCTAACTTAAGAGCAATATGAGATTAAGAGAGACATCTTGGTCTGCTTGTACATCATCACTAGCAGGTGTGTCACATACCACACTGGGGGTGAGGCTATCTTATAGGTCATGGCTACAAACAATATTTTTAATTTTCTGTGTGCTTTCCTTTTCATTGGACCCTGTCTCTCTTCAAGGTCAAGGTCACAAACCAATATTTTATTTTCTAGTAACATTTTACTTTCTACGCTATAACTTATTAGCTCAGTAAAATGAGTAAATAAAATTTGGCATACTTCTACATTGTCACTCATTGTCTTGCATTCCGCAAAGTGCTTTTGTTCTTCTTTATATCTGAAAAGGAATGAACTATAGTGCACTTGTGTTTGATATCATCTATGAATCTCAATCAAGGTTTGATATTTAAGGTCAAAGCCATTGACCAGTTTCTTCATTTTTTCCTGCACTTTAATTCTCATGCCCCTTGAGATAGACATGAAACTTGCTTGTCTAGTAACTCATTGATTCTGTCACAAGGGTCACAGACAGATTTCATAAGTATACAATTTGCTAATAATAATAATACTAATTTGCAAAGGGAGGCTTGGAATAAATTCTCTTTGCAATGCAAAAATAAATGTCACAAACAAAAGTAAAATAGAAGTTAATATGAACAAAAACAACCATAAGCTAAGTAATGTGGACATAGTATACAGACAGTTTATTCAGAGCATTCACCAACCATAAGCTAAGTAATGTGGACATAGTGTACAGACAGTTTTTTCAGAGCATTCACCATAAGCTAAATTATGTGGACATATTATACAGTTTTTTTAGAGCATTCCCCAACCATAACCTAAGTAATGTGGACATATTATACAGTTTTTTTCCCCAGAGCATTCACCAACCATAACCTAAGTAATGTGGACATAGAATACAGACAGTTTTTTTTAGAGCATTCACCATAAGCTAAGTTATGTGGACATAGAATACAGACAGTTTTTTAGAGCATTCACCAACCATAAGCTAAGTAATGTGGACATAGAATACAGACAGTTTTTCTAGAGCATTCACCATAAGCTAAGTTATGTGGACAGAATACAGACAGTTTTTTTAGAGCATTCACCATAAGCTAAGTTATGTAGACATAGAATACAGACAGTTTTTTTAGAGCATGCACCAACCACAAGTTAAGTAATGTGGACATAGTATACAGTTTTTCTAGAGCATTCACCAACCAAACACTAAGTAATATGAACATAGAATACAACAGTTTTTACAGACAGGATTTGCAGGGCATTCATCAACCAGGTACATGTATATACATTGCAAATTAGTGAATTAATGAAGTGGAAGTTTGAACAATTGACACTTTGATGTATCTGTCAAATCAAACAGTTTATGAGCCCCGAGTGGCCCAGTGGTCAAAAGCACTCTTTGTAAGATCACTGCCATCTCACCTCTGTCTGTGGGGGTTTTATTCTCGGGTTTGGCCAATGAGGGTCTGAGAGAAAGCTTGCTGGTAGATTTTCTGGGTTGGTGGTTCTTTCCCGGATTTTCCTGGGTTTTTCTTCCACCATTTATACTGGTCACAATGTATAGCATATCATATGCTGAAAATGGCATAAAACTCTACAACAACAACAAATTAGTTACACTATCATCCATTGAATTAGATCATTTATATTGGCACTTTTTCTAATTCCTTTGGGATTCTGTTCCTAATTAGCAATCCTGATTATTGAAAACTTGTCTTGAAGAGTTCTTTATTTGGTTTAGAATGGAAAGGTGGTCAGCTGTTATTGATCTTAATTTTGGAGTGTAATATTGTTTTCTGCCACGAAAGTTTTATGACATATAAGGGACCATATTGTTTGAAAATTTAGTAGCCATTCTAAAAAATATTTGTTGATTTACTGTTAACATTTTAATATTATTCATTGGTTTTGGGATGTTTTCAGCATTATCTAGGTTATCATTACATTAATCTAGGTATGGTTGTCAATGGTTCTTTGAAATGTTTATTGGATACATATGGTCTTATCTTCTTCATAACCACACATACGACTCAACTTCGTGACATACAATTGAGTGTTTTTTATCCATTGCAAATTGTTGTTAAACATTGCAGAATGACACTTCTCATTTGTAGCCAAATTACAAATAAACATTTGTTGACAAATTTAAATCAGCTTAAGATTTTAATTTTCATTTCCAATTTATTCTCATATTTTGGGTAGTGGTCATATTATTGTAATGTTGTGTGTATTTTCTTTTATGTCTATATATGTGAATCATTCACATGGGAGGATTTTCAACCAAATATAAAGGGTATCTTTTGTATCTCATGTCACATAATTAAATCTTTCACACATGCAAAACAATAATGAACAATATCAGTTTGTTCAGATTTGTCAGATTTTGCATGCCTTATAGCAGGGGTGGGCAAACTACGGGCCGCATGCGGCCTGCCAGAGTATATTATGTGGCCCTTAGCACGCACATGTTGTGATCCATCGTCGATGTTAATTTTGTTCAATTATAATTTCACTATATTTTTTAAATTTTATTCCGAGTATTTGATTCGAATCTAGGGATATTAAATTGGTTTTTAGGGCTCCAGAATTGATTAGTCATTAATCGTCAACATCCCTATTCGAAACTGCATTTCCACTCAACCGGAAGTGGCTTTTGTTCACATTTTGAAAGGTTTTGTAAAAATTGTAATTTAAAAGCAAATAGACGTTGATTTAATTATGAGTGCTGCCCAAAAAAGAAAGATTGAGGACGAATGTCGTGTTTTTAATGACGAAGTCTGCTTGCTGTGCCGTGAGTGTATGAGCGTCTTTAAGGAGTACAATTTAAAAAGACACCACCAAGCAAAACATTTGGATTTTGGAAAGTCTGTATAAAGCTGCGTTGAATATCAAGCATGTTATTGACCCAGTTGTCAGTGTGATAAACCTCATCAGAGCCAGGGCACTTAACCACAGACAGTTCAAGGCAATGCTTGAAGATTTGGAAACTGAACATTCTGATATTATCTACCACAGCAGTGTCCTCTGGCTGAGCCTGGGCAAGATATTGAGGCGAGTGTGGGATCTCAAGGAAGAAATAGTTATGTTCCTGGAGATGAAGGGTATTGATTGTGACTTTGTTACTAACATTGTTAATGAAGAGTGGAAGTCAGACTTCATGTTTGCCATTGACATTATGGAAAAGTTGAATGAACTGAATGTCAAACTTCAGGGCAATAGCTTGTTTGCACATGAAATGTATATGCATGTGAAATCATTTCAGGCAAAACTCTCCCTGTTCTCCAGGCAAGCAGGTGAAAGCAGGTTTTGCCATTTCCCTTTGCTGAAACAAAACCATTTCTGGTGAAATGGCTGACAGGTACAAGGCTCAGTTGGATGCCTTGGTTGTGGAATTTGAAAGGAGGTTCCAAGTCTTCAAGAACTTGGAACCACTCTTCAATATCCTCAGTTCGCCATTTAGTGCAGAAGCTGATTCAGCCCCAGAGGATATACAGTTGGAACTGCTTGACCTACAAGCAGATTATGACCTGAAGGAGAAGTTCAAGTCAGTTCTTCTGCTGGAGTTTTATGGATCTTTGTCAGCAGCAGCATTTCCACACTTAAAAACATTGCTGCCAAACTTTTGTCACTATTTGGGTCCACATACATCTGTGAGCAAGCTCTTTCTTGTCTGAAAATCAACAAGTCTAAGAACAGGTCGATGGTGACTGACAGCAATTTGAATGCAGTCATGCGAATCACAACCAGTAAACTGGTTCCACAGTTCAAGAACATTATCCAAAATGGTGAACAGTTACATACTTATCATTAATTATAATTGTACTCTGTGGTCAGATTGTATGTAAATTAAGTTCCTTCTTCTTCATAATTATTATGATAGGTAACGATAAACTTTTGTTGAAATAATTATGAATAGTAAAATCTTATTACCAAATTAGAAACTGTTTCAAGTTCGTATTTTAAAATATAATGTGCATGTGTAATACAGTGTGAATGTGAAATAAAATGACAAATACATTGTTATTATCATTAATTCATATTTTCATACGTTGTAAATTGTAATTGAAGTAGACAAAATATATACGCGGCCCCTCGATAACAATAAAGTTTTCAATGTGGCCCTCCGTAGAAAATGTTTGCCTACCCCTGCTTTATAGAGATTCATTCAAGTTCACTTAGTAGTACATGTCTTATGTCCCTTCATTGATCACTTAGTAGTACATGTCTTATGTCCCTTCATTGATCACTTAGTAGTACATGTCTTATGTCCCTTCATTGATCACTTAGTAGTACATGTCTTATGTCCCTTCATTGATCACTTAGTAGTACATGTCTTATGTCCCTTCATTGGTCACTTAGTAGTACATGTCTTATGTCCCTTCATTGGTCACTTAGTAGTACATGTCTTATGTCCCTTCATTGATCACTTAGTAGTACATGTCTTATGTCCCTTCATTGGTCACTTAGTAGTACATGTCTTATGTCCCTTCATTGATCACTTAGTAGTACATGTCTTATGTCCCTGTATTGATCACTTAGTAGTACATGTCTTATGTCCCTGTATTGATCACTTAGTAGTACATGTCTTATGTCCCTTCATTGATCACTTAGTAGTACATATATTATTTTCCTTTGTTCATCATTTAGTAGTGCACATATTCTGTCCTTTTATTCATCACTTAGTAGCACATGTATTATCTCCCTTTTATTCTTCACTTAGTAGTACATGTTATTATTTCTCTTTATTCATCACTTAAAAGTACTTGCATTAGGGGGCGCTCACCAGTTATTGTGTACTTTTCAGAGAGTGACGTATATGAGGTGAAGTTTTCATTTGTAACATGCACTTTAGAGATAATTATGGCATATTTCTATGCTACTTTGATGTAATGTGGCTGATATTTCTTTGCATACTGCACTTGTGGAAATTGTACATGATCTAAGCGCATGGTATAACAAAATGGATGCTCCCATGTGCTTGACAAATTAACCCGAATTAATCAGAAGTACTGTAACTTTAGCAGTTATTAAACTAGGGAAAACAAATTTTGCTGAAGTAGGCAATAACAGCTTCTGACAGTGCAATGAATGAATTACAAAATATCGGAAAAGTAAACAAATTTGTAGGATCGTTTTTCTACAATTTACCTCTGATGTCCAGAAAGTGAAAATGACCATGCGGAGCTAGCAGTTTTTTTCATGTGATCACATCTTAAGTTAGCCCAAGCTGTATACTCTAGAACCTAGTGAAGAAATCCTGGAAAATTCTTTTTCTTTAAAATTCTAACCCTATGCAAAGTACGAAACTGTAGAGCGCCACCATTCATCACTTAGCACATGTATTATCTCACTTTATTCATCACTTAGTGGTACATGTATTATCTCACTTTATTCATCACTTAGTGGTACATGTATTATCTCACTTTATTCATCACTTAGTGGTACATGTATTATCTCACTTTATTCATCACTTAGTGGTACATGTATTATGTCCCTTCATCCATCACTTAGTAGTACTTGTATTATGTCCCTTTTTTCATCATTTAGTACATTTATTATGTTTCTTCATTCATCACAAAGTAGTAAAGTAATACATATATCATGTCACTTTTTGGTAGTTTATATATTATGTGCCTTTATTCATCACTTGGTAGTACTTTACTGTTTATTCATCACTTACTAGAACATGTATTATGTCCCTTTTTCGTTTCAGAGTACACCAATCCATACTTTCAAATAAGAACAACGGTTGACTTCAAGCTTGGCACTTTGTCAAGGGATTGTAAAGAAAGCCATGACAGTCAACTCAGGACAAGGAACATCACTCTTGAGAATGAATTTTCACGCATATGTGGCATGCAGTGGACTATAACAGATTTCGTTACAACAACAGATGCATCCAAGGTAGATGATAATGACAGTGATCATAATAATTACAACAATTTTGGGCACATTTTTTATCAATACTAAATCTGACTGCCAATGTAATATTAATAAAAATCACACCAATTAGATCTATTTGTCTTGATGTATTGTATCATATTAAGGTTTTTAAAGCCTCCTCCCCTGTCTGCCATCATACTATTAATAATAATTACACCAGTTATGTCCATATGTTTTGAAGTAGTACAACTGGTATTATATCATGCCAGTATACTATTAATAATAATTACACCAATTAGGTCAATTTTGACATTGCACAGCCCATATCAAATCAAGTAGATCGTTTTTGATACAAAATAGAATAGGATAACAAAAAAATTATATTTTTTGTACGAAAAATCTGATAGATTTAATTATTTGTATGGCATGATGGTATACAAAATATTAAAGGGTACAGAAAATAACATGAAATATGGTAGTGTTGTTCTGATTATCGATTATAACCGAAAATCCCTTGGGCAAACCAATTCATCAAAAAAGATCATTTGGGCTAAAATGAATCCAGAAAGAAAGCAAGGAAAATTTAGCTGGTAATTTTAAAATATTATCTATTAAAGACCTTATCCATTTGAGAAAAGCCAAATTAATTTACAGGATATCCAATAATAGTGATCCAGAATATTTACAATCACTATTCCAGTATAGGCTACCTGTGACAATACTCCCCACCTGTGATCCATGTCTACCAAACAGTATAAAATTCCCACACCAAATAAGGATTTTTTTATATTAAAAATTTAAATACTCTTGCACTTTGCTCTAAAATAGTATTCCAGTCGAGATTAGAAATGCCCATTCTATTTCCTTCTTCCAAACCCAATATATCCAGTGGCTTCAGAGATGCATATAAAAATAAATAAATTTCTTTGTATGAGGGACTCGAGGTTGATTAGTTCTTAGCTAATTGTGCTAACCTCTTTAAATAAAGTCATTATTATTATTATTATTATTATTATTATTATTATTATTATTATTATTATTGCATTTCATATCCCCAATGTCATTACCTACTGACTGTTTAGAATTTTTGCTTTCTACATGATTTTAGTTTGAAAAATTTACCCCAATATGCCTTTCATCTAAAACTCTTCCAAATTTAATTACTGAAAGTAAGGGAACCTGTAGCCTTAGAAAAGATAAAAGAACTTGTGAATAATAATTTTTGCTGTAGTGGAAGACATTTGACCCCAATTTAAAGCTTCACCTATAAGCTTTTACAGATTTTGGATAATTTGATTATTTGTGGAAGACTTGTGCCTTTATCTTTTGAAATAAACTTGTATAACATTATTGTAGAATAGATCAAATTGATGCATTATAAGTTTCAGAGATAGGGTGTGGTCTTACAATACTTCATAAGCCTCCTTAGTGAAATGAACAGTAACAGGCCCATTTGGGTCTCTTGTTTGTTTTCCTGCGAAAGCAAATGTTACGATGAAAGTATATTCATTGTATCTGTTTATTAGCAGGAAGGTATATCTAAGTATGTCAAAATGTTACATTTAATTGTTATGTATATTTAATTAGTATTGTTTATAGCCTTTTCTCTTAATTATATGTAATTTATACTTGTATTTTGTAACTGACCTTTGTCCAAAATCAACTTAAGGACTACCTGCCTACATTTTTTTTGTAAACAAAGTAATACATATCAAATATACTCGTGTATAAGCCCATTTGTGTATAAACCAACCCCCAGCTAAATAGGTAAAAAAATTAAAAAGTGCATGACCCTCGTATAAGCCTACCCATAAGTTCTAGAATAAATCACAAGGTGCACAAAGTGAGTTCAAAAAACATTTATTTATGCAAATCACATTACTAAAATATCATCTTCATACTTTAAAAAAATGAAAATATGAATTCAAAGCAAATTTTTATGTTGAAATCAAAGCAATTTATCTTTAATGTTAAGTATTAATTGAAATTTTAAAAATCCTCATTCTAAAATCCTACGATTCCCATGGGTCTTTTACCCACTTTCGACCAAGTATATGTCTGGTCTCTTTTAATTCCCACCTTTTGTCATCTTTACTGCGCCTGAACAAACCCATTTGGACCACAACTTCGTAACTTGTCCTTAAACGGCTTGTTAAGACAGACATCAAGAAGTTGTAACACTGATGTTTAACATCCTGGTATCACAGCCAATGTTGTTTTCCTTTTCTTTGTGGCCTTTTTGACTTCTTCTGTTTTGTGTGCTCGAAACATGTCCCAGACAAGCATTGAAGGTTTCTGAAGAAGTGTACCTGGTTTTGTTCCATACTTTCTCCAACCATTCAATCATTCCACTTTTGTACATCCATCCCTTTTCATGTGTATGAATGATGACACCAGCAGGAAATTTCATGCTTTCTCAGCAGGTTCTTCCTTTTAAAAATGATAACAGGAGGCAGCTTTGATCCATCAGCTAAACAAGCCAAAACAACTGTGAAATGCATTTTTTCATGGCCAGTCATTTTTATCAGAATAGTTTTCTCACCAACAGCATTAACTGTTTTATTGCTTGGTAAGTCAAAGGTCAAAGGCATCTCATCCATATTTCCGATTTGTGATAGTTCAAACGAGCACTCCTTTCTGTGATTAATGATGAACTGCTGAATTGGTTTAATTTTTTTCTTCCAAGTCTTTTGGTAGCTTTTGTACTATCTTCGTTCACTACCTGAGACAGAAACCATGCCGGTTCATAAAACAAGAACACCAACCAGCTGATGCAACAAATTTTCAATTGCCATCTTGTATTTGTCATCTTTCACCATCTGCGTAGCACGCAGATGAATTGCAGTTCATGTGACATTGTATTCGTTTTGTCAACATTCACTTACAAAATCACTGAGTTATTTCTCCAATTTAGGGAAATAGGCAATCCCAGTTCGACAAGCCTTTTTGATTCTTGGCATTTCTTCTAATGCTGCTTTGCTTTTCCGACATTTCCATACTTGCTTCTTGTTCACTAAAATTTGCATGCTGCAGCACAGTTGTTATTTGCTTCTGCATATTCAATAACTTTAAGTTTGAATGCTGCATCATAAGCAGAACATTTTCTTTTACTTCCAATACTATTCATTTTATTTGATTGAATATAAACTTCTGGAATGATTAAACTGAAATAATTTCTTATAGTGGTAGTATGCTATTTATTCCTTATCCTGTCATTTTTTTCCATGGGTGGTTGGTTATCAATTTGTATTGGATAATTTTTTTTTAATTGTTTTGTCTTGGGAGGTAGGGTAACTACCGGTAGCAGGATTTAGTGGACCAAGATATGATTGGTTTCAGTGCGGATATTGTTCAAGTATTGTGACAGTTATAACTTTGAGCAGAAACCATGTCCATTACCTTATCTCATTAAACAATACATCTGAGAGTCGGTATTCATTAGTCAAGTCATTGGCATAATGCAACCAAAACAAACCCATTATCCCGGAAGCATTTACCACAGATTAAGCATACCAGTAGTTACTGTACAACACTCCACCGCTAACAAACCACTTTGCTTTACAAAAATTAAACAACAGTAGAAGATAAATTGTGACTGCCATTTACTTCTAAAACACCTCTCAAAGAAATCCCACAAATTTAATTTTTTACAATTGTTCACCCTGACTCGTATATTGCTACTTGCCTGTTATTTACCCTTTCCTAAGCATCAGCACAACAAACCCCTATGGAGCCTTTCGCTATTGTTCCTTAAGACTATCATACATGTATTTCTACTCTCGATACCAAAATGTTTGTGTTGTAAATACCTTCATTATCTTAACATGGCTTATACCTGAGTATATATGGTAGGTAATATTTCTATATGATTATAGTTTACGTTACAGAACATTATTAATGGCGGTAAACATGTTTATTTGAATTGAAGTCTCGGAGATTGGAATATTTTTGGGAAATTCCTAATCTTGTTCACAACTGAGAACTTTTTGGTAAGGAAACTGACTCACATCCTGGCTTTATTGTTGTTTATTTCAACATTTTTCATTCCTACCTTGACATTAAAGTGGAATCAGTTTTATTGTTGTTTATTTCAACATTATTCATTCCTACCTTGACATTGAAGTGGAATCAGTTTTATTATTGTGTTCAGTTTTCAGTTTGGGTGGATATCTTTATTTATTTAAATTAAATTATTTACTGGAGCTAAAAAGTGCAGAAGAATACTTATTTTACTAGAGCATTATATTTTGAAATATTGTGAATTCATTCAAGGACTATTTTGATTATAATATTGTTACATCAAGACTGTTAACACAGCACCACATTGCATGCCATTTACACATTAGCATATTTGAGACTGCAGGCACAACAGCAGATTTTTTGACGGAATTTCTTTGGATTACAAGTTGGACTTCTGATATATCTGTTATGTGTTTGGGATTCAATTCAAAATACTGTAAGAACGTTTTTAAATTTTCACATTATTTTAGTGGAAAGAAGTATTTTTTGAATTTGTTGGTTTTCTCTGGGTTTTTTTATACTTAATTTTAGAATATAGATTCCTAACGCAATTGCATGATCACTTTGATCTACTTTTCCTCAACTTTTGATTAGATGTGTGTCTGTGTGTGTTTGTGTATCTTTAGGATAAATAAATAGTGGCAGTATGTAATTACTCTCAATGAAAATAAAAAGTCACATCCTTTTAGAGAAATTTTGAAGATGTTACATTGCATTTTTTTCAGATCATCACTGCATTTTCTGTGAATCTTAATGATCTAACAGTAAATAATGATACAAGAACCGTATGTATAAATTACCTTCGTGCAAATTTGAGCAGTAGTCTGTCCACCAGCATTTTTGATTATGGAGACTTGCCTTGTCTTGGACTAAACTACACTTTGAATGTGGAGGCAGTGAAAGTGGAAGAGTCACCAGGACTAACCTGTGATCCTGATAAAACTCTTACAAAGACAGATCGAGGACTACAGTGCTGTAAGTACAAATAGTATTTATGTCAACATGCAGAGAGATTACAAAATAAAATTAAGAAACATTGACAGTCAATACATGTGATAAAACCTAAGTACAAATAATAGTATTTATATTGGCATGGAGAGAGATTACAAAATAAATTTAAGAAACATTGACATTGAATACATGTGATAAAAAAAACACCTAAGATAAATACAGGAAGTTTTCTTGAAATCCACATAAGAGCATTATCTTTTGCCAAAATTGTTATATCCTAACTTGCCTGTAGGTCCAAGTGAACCTTTCATATGGCTTTTTGTCTTTCATGTTATTAAGTTCATAATTATATGCCTGTACTTTCATCATCTTCCTTGAAAATGCTAAACACAATTTACACAAGCGTTGTAAAGGGTGTCCTGGTGTAAGTCACTTGCAGGTTTGCAGACCTGCCTACCAGTACAATTTTGTCACAAGTCTTATGAAAATGACCCTTACAATACAGACGTCAGAATGAAAGGAAAAAGTACAGAAATATGATTATTTTATAATGGAATAAAAGGAAAAACTAGGGAAATATGATTATTGCAATAAAAATCTCGATAATTGACTCATCTGTGTTTAATTTAGATCTGGGTTTCACATTAGCTTTAGTGGAATTAGAGAACCAGATTAACTTTACAGTAGTATCTCAGATACTTTAAGCTGCACACACTATCTGCATGACCAAATTCTTAATTATATAAATCTTTTTAAAAATGGTGTCCAGCTATTGATAAATATTAAAGATGAAAGGAAAAATTTAAGTCTCTTAAAAATGTTTTAATAATCAGAATCAGGTCATATGAGTAAATCTTTTCTATGAACAGTGGTAGGAATAATGATAGCTTGCTGGAGTGATAGAATCAGGCCAAATAAGTAGATCTTTTCAATGAATGGCAGTATGATAAATGATATGCTCGTGTGATAGAATCAGGCCAAATGAGATCTTTCCAAGGATTGGCAGTGGGATAACTGATAGCCTACTGGAGTGATAGAATCAGATCAAATGAGTTGATCTTTTCAATGAATGATGGTAGGATATTGACTAGAAAAATTGCTGGTGTGATAGAATCAGGCCAAATGATTCAATCACACCAGCAAGTTATCATTTAACCATTCCTCCATTCATTGAAAGGTCTTCATTATTATTATTTGGCCTGATTCTATCACTTCAGCAATTTTTCTAGTTTGCAGTAGAGCAATAGCATGTAATGAAATAAAACATTTATAAAACTAATCAAACAATTAAATATAAGTTACTGTCAGGCAATCTTCTAGTCTGCAGTAAAGCCAGTCATACTGGCAGATGATGAAAAGCTTGCTCTGAAGTCATGGGGCCATCATCCTCTCACCAAGCTGGGGAAAGCTAGCAGTGTAATATTGATGGCTATTAGAACAATTGGTATAATAAGTATTGGCAGAAATAATCTGTGCCGATGTAAATAAATTTCCAAAATATAATTTCAATTATGACATTCATCTTGAAATGGCTTGAATTTTAAATCAGAATTAAATAGTGGAAATTAAGGAATAAACATTTGATTTGGGGATTAATTGAAAGACAATATATTCTTAAAAGTAACTACTTTTTAACACACATGCTGTAAACAACTGCTGATGTTTGCTGAGAACTCTCAATTATTACATTATGTCCTCGATTTTCATTTTCTTCTAAACAAGAACAGTCGTACATGTTCTGTTGTATCACCTGTGAATTATTGTTATGACAAAATAATTACTTTTCTATATAGAATTCACATCTTTACTAAATAGAATGTTAAGTTTAAAAATTATTCACATAATTTATTGATTTTTTTTACCTATGCAACAATGCAAAAAAAAAATATAAACCAGAACAAAAAATAAGTCATAACATAAAAATCATATACAGTTAATTTCAATCCCAAGAATGATCACTACAAATGCTAAACTCCAAATGCTACAGCACCATTCCCACAAAAGAAACTTACATGAGTGAACATCTGGCATTTTTATACCATATACCGGTGTTAACCATCATTAAGTTAAAAGAAGGAATGATTAGAAATACATACCGCCACAGCAAATGCATCATCAAGAAAACTAATTCAGAAAACATGATTTATAATAAACAATGCTTTACTAGATGACAGTAAGGAAATATAGATATACAAGGAGGGGAAAATATTTGTTGCCACATGTACCGTACCATGAGGCTGGCTATTTTGGCACCTTCTGTTCAACAATATTGGGAATCCTTTATTTGCCAATTAATTGATGGTGATTGGGTAACACACAATAGTGTAGAATGTGGTTTCAGTAAATTATGATGGAGGGCCAAACGTGTTCATAACATAGTTGCATTGATAAGGATTAACTTTTTATAAATTACCTGTAGTCATGCTTTCTTGTTTGTTTATTTAAGACTAATCTTTAGCTATTTTTCAGTTTGACCAAAGCTGACCAAAATATGAAAATAGGGCAAGTCCTGGAGGAAAATAGGTTGCATCACAGGGCGAGTCTTTTTGCAAACTTCATGCATATTGGACCAGGAAAATGGATCAATATTTAGTGAAAACCAGGCTTTAAAAATGCCATGAAAAACCTCTCGCGAAAAACCTCCCAACTTTAGGTCCCAATGTCAATATTTTTTATTCAGTCTCCCTACTTGGCTTTTGAAAAGTTTATAGGTATGCCTTACACCTTGTTTTACAAAACTACGGTAATTGTGCTAATATTATGGAATACAAGGCAATTGTATGTGGAATTTTTGGCGGTGTGTGTGTGTGTGTGTGTGTAAAAATGAATCTTGTCCCCGGGCTCCAAACACTATAGCTACACCTCTGCGTCAGTGTACTGGTATGGTTACCATTTAAAATTCCTCTTATCACAATCCAGTTTCAGGCATTTTAATGATTAACTGTCCTGTACTGCTGTTGCAAAACGATAGAGAAATTCACTGACTGTCATCAAAGGAGACTTTGAAACATTGTTTGGAAAGTTATGATGTTTGTTCAGCCAAAAGACAAAACTAAAATTGATTGATCTTGTTCTTAGTCAATACGTATGAGAAGTTTAGCTTTTATTATTACCACTCTTCATGAGCATGTAAATTATGATGGTTATGTGCCTTGTACAATCAAATTTGCGTACCTTTTTAAAAATATTACGGTAACCTCAATTTGTAGGATCTCTTTTATCATTGAAAATGAGTAACTCATGAGAGGTGATTCATTGTAAATGAAAAAGCTATTAAGGACTTGCTGAAATGTTATCTAACAAAATACAAATTGGTCAAAGCAACAAATAAAAGCAAAATCTGCATCTTATATGTTTGGGAATAAATAAAGATTTAAGTGACGCTATGCACGCTTTGCACTGTGTAGGTACCGTACATTATATTTAGTACATGGTCTCTCTGGTAAACTCAACTGGCCCACGAATTATGAAGTCTATATTTACCTTTATTTATTTTTGTGTTGGAGAAATCAGAAAATATGCACATGCAAAATAATAACAAAATCAGTCATAGTAATTTATAACAGTTTAATAATTGTCAGGTCACCGAAAGTTACATTTTTAACATGCCTATGTCTTAGGACATGGAAAAAATTATTGTTTCTTGTTCCAAGATTTACAACCGTTACAGTAGTCAACAAAAAGACCTAAAAACAGTAAAGTTTAGACAATGGCCTGGAGATAAGCTGCCTCCCCCCCCCCAATTCCAGGCCTTTATTTATTCCAAAATTATTCAGCTTATACGTGAGTATATATACTGTGATAATGAAATAATTGGTGTCTGCAATTTTAATAATCGGCTATACGCAGTATCTGCATAATCGACTTTAATGGCTAGTCATGGGGACATAAACCTCCCACCAAGGTGGGAAAGGCAGCAGTGTAATATTGATGACTGGTCATTGGAAGATCAACCTCACACCATGCTTTTGTAAGCCAGCAGTGTAATATTGATGGCTGGTCATGGGGCCATCAACCATCAATTCAAAATTACATGTACACAATTATAAACATGTGTGGTCCTAATTTTGACATATCAAATTTCAAAACTGAAGAAGGCATGATATAGGGGACTTTAAACACAGCCTATAATTATTGGAGAGGACTTCACTCTAGTTATGAATCGTGCACTTAATACTGTGAATATAATTACCTGTGGCAAAATAAGCTTGATCCATAAGTAGCCATGACAAGCATTTTTCAGGATATTAACATAACCTTTGACAAAATAACCTTGATCCATAAGCAAAAAATATTTGCAAAATCTCAACGAAATTTGGTGAAATGCCATAATTTGGTAAACAAGGACATTTAGGTGAATTTCAAAGAAACTTCACAGAGGTTCTTTATTGAAAGTTTAGCTACATTTTCACAAGATTTGTGCAGTTAAAACTGAACACTTGAAGCATTTAAAATTATAAAATGACCAAGATAAAGATATCTCTAGAAGACACTGTTACAGGTCTGACGAAAATGTTATAAAACCCAATTATTTGAACCTGGGATTTGATTTAAAATTTTCTTGAAGATCTTAGCTGTTTCTATTAACTTATATACCGGTACCTATCTTTGTTTCAGTACCCTGTCCCCCAGGGAATTACATTGGACAGAACAGCTGTGTATCCTGCCCAAGTGGTACATATCAAGACATGTACGGACAGACAGCTTGCAAAAATTGTTCAGATGGCTATACACCTGCACCACAAAATACTTATTGTCAAAGTAAGTCCAATAGGAAAACCAATTAAGAGGAATTGATGATTTGCAAACTTATGTGTGTTTTATTATCAAAGTAAGTCCAGTAGGAAAACAAATTAAGAGTAATTGATACTTTGTAAAATTGTGTTTTATTGTCAAAGTAAGTCCAGTTGGAAAACATAGAGGAATTGATGCTTTGAAAAATTGTTTGTTTTATTGTCAAAGTAAGTCCAGTAGGAAAACAAATTGAGAGGAATGGATGCTTTGCAAAATTGTGTTTTATTGTCAAAGTCAGTCCAGTAGGAAAGGAAATTAAGAGGAATTCATGATTTGAAAAATTGTGTTTGTTTTATTGTCAAAGTAAGACTAGTAGGAAAACAAATCAAGAGGAATTGATGCTTTGAAAAATTGTGTGTGTATTTTATTGTCAAAGTACATCCAGCTGGAAAACAAGCTAAGAGGAATTGATGCTTTGCAAAATTGTGGTTTTCATTGTCAAAGTAAGTCCATTAAGAAAATATGAGGAATTGATGCTTTGAAAAATTGTGTGTGTTTTTTATTGTCAAAGTGTTTTAGTAACCATTAATACTGACAACTTGTATGTGTTTTAGTACCCATCAGGATTGACAACTTGTGTTTTAGTAATCATCAGGATTGACAACTTGTGTTTTAGTACTCTCAGGATTGACAACTTGTGTTTTCGTAACATCAGGACTGGCAACTTTTGTGTGTTTTAATAATCCTTAGGACTGACCACTTGTGAGTGTTTTAGTAACCATCAGGACTGACAACTTGTATGTGTTTTAGTAACCATCAGGATTGACAACTTGTAAGTGTTTTAGTAACCATCAGGATTGACAACTTGTAAGTGTTTAGTAACCATCAGGACTGACAACTTGTAAGTGTTTTAGTAACCATCAGCATTGACAACTTAAATGTGTTTAGTACAATCAGGATTGACAAGTTGTAAGTGTTTTAGTAACCATCTGGACTTACAACTTGTATATGTTTTAGTACAATTAGGACTTACAACTTGTGTTTTAGTAAACATCAGGACTGATAACTTGTATGTTTTTTTAGTACAATTAGGACTTGGAACTTGTATGTGTTTTAGTAACCATCAGGACTTACAACTTGTGTTTTAGTAACCTTCAGGATTAACAACTTGTATGTTTTTTTTAGTATAATCAGGACTTACAACTTGTATGTGTTTTAGCAACCCTTAGGACTGACAACTTGTATGTATTATAGTAACCATCAGGACTTACAACTTGTATGTGTTTTAGTAACCCTTAGGACTGACAACTATAATTAATTCAATTATTGTACATGAAATCAAATAAGGGATGCTGTAATTAACTAAACTTGTTTGTCCAGGAAATCCAATAGGGCAGGGGTGCCCAACCTTTTTATACCTGAAATCTACTTTTACACTTTGCACAATCAAAAGATCTACTGGGGGAAAAATAACCAATAAAGTACAAAAACAATAACATTTAACTCAAAGAAGTGTTTCATTTAACTTAATGAGATATTTGGCACTGGGAAGAGGATGCTAATTTGTCATAGTCAGGTGTGTAGCTGCTGGTGGCAAGTCTCAAAGGAGGTGGAAAGGTGCTCATCTGTCATGGTGGACCTAAACTTGGTCTTTATGATCTTCATATGGGAGAAGGCCAATTCAAAAAGGTGTGTAGAACCAAAAAGAGATGACAGGCAATAGGCACAACTTCTTATGTTAGGGTACTTGTCTTCAGAGAGCAAGGACCAGAATGCCCCCTTGATGTCTGCAGATGCTCTAGCCTCGATTTGAATATCATTTTGTAGAGTGAGAATTTCATTCTCCACCACAGCAGTATCCAGGAGAAAATGTGTTGCCATTTTTTAGACAATGTCAGCCACATCAATGTCTGGGCCAAATGGGAAACACATGTACATCACAACTGGCTCCAGTGAGGCAAAGTCTGTGAGACGTCTTTCAACTCCGCTGCAATGTTCTTAACTTGCTCAATGTAATGCATGCTTTCGAGTTGCTCTGCGCTTTTGCCCTGACTCTGAAGGTCTGCTTGCATGCTTTCAAAGTAGCGCAGGTCCTTGCACTAAAGCTTTGTTAAGAACAGATGTAGTTTGCGCTTAAACGAGTTGACAGCGCTGATCATTTCAGTTATAGTTTTGTCTTTTTCTTGCAACTGTAAATTTAGTTCATTCAATGTTCCAATCAAATCGGTGAGAAATGCCAAGTCCATTAGCCATTGTTCGTCACACAGCTTGTTGTGCAGAGTGTCTTTACTCTGACTGAGGAAATCTTTTACTTCTGGCAACAGCTCGGAAATTCATGCCAAAATCTTGCATTGGATGTTTTGCACAATGTCCTCACAACGCCTTGTGACAGTGTTTCTGGACAACTGGATGTCCTTAATCGCTGTAATTGTTTCAGATTTATTTTTGAAGTCCTCAAAAAGCGAGTCGGCAGCCTCCAAAAACACTTTCTTCACTAACTCAACATCTTTGAATGCATTTCTATGTTTAGCTAGTACTTGACTTACTCGATATGATGCAACAGTGGCTGCTTTTGCCCTTGTATTTGGTCTTGTAAAAAGAGACTGCTGTGCGGCTAGTTGAGATTGTAATTCCTTAATCTTACTTTTTCGTAGTTCACTTTTGGCTTGAAAATCCCTCTTGTATGTTTTGTGTGTCGTTTTGAAATGTCTCTCCAGGTTTTCTTTTTTTGCTATTGATATGCTAGTTTTGCATATCAAACACACACATTCTGAATTCAGCATTGTAAAAAATAATCATCTTGCCATTCTGAATGAAAATGGTAGTTTTTTCTCTTCTTACTCTCTGCAGTAGTAGCCATTTTCTTGCTCCAAATCAACACAAAATCAACAGCTTTCCGATGCCAATACTGCAGGACCACATATAGCCTACAGCAGGGATGCTATGTAGGCTACGCATATTGAGCTAATTGGCGCCTTATCGTGTTGTTTTTAAAATGAGGTGGTGTATCTGATTTGATTGTTTTAATTTACTGCTATGTTATAAGTGAACCAAGAGATGGCATTATGTGATCACATAGAATTAATTTAACAATAATACTGTCTAAGGGAAGCACGCACTTGAGATCGACCTGTAATCATCCAAAGATCGACTGGTCAATCGTGATCGATTGGTTAGGCACCACTGCAATAGGGGATGCTGTACTTAACTAAACTTGTTTGTCCAGGAAAGCCAATAGCAACAATGCATCAAGATAAACCAGAAATAACCATCAGCAATAAACAAGATGCATGGCAAAGCCATACTATGACAAAATACAAAAAGTGATGACTTGAACATGTAGCTTTTATCATAGAAATTGAATAATTGTGTTTGTAAACCAATTAAATTTGATAATCCTGAGGACTCTAGCATTGTTTGTATCTGTATTGTGCAAGGTGGAAAGATGGAGGTGTTTGTAAATATTCTTGGTTAATATTTTATAGAAAATGTGTAATTCGCTTATATTTGGAATAATCTCACTCCTTACCATGCATCCTGCTTTCTGGATGGGGTTTGGAATTGTAATGGGGAAACAATTTATATTAAAAAAAAATTATTGAGATTTTTCCATAACCCCTTTATGATTTCATCTAGAGTCTAGAATATAACATAATAACTTAGTACTCTTATCTCAGGACATCTTTTTCTCCTGAAGAAGCCCTGAGGTCAAGAATTTTATTCAGAAAACTTTTTGTCTGTGTTTTGGGTGAAAATCTTTGTCCATCACTTACAACAGACTTTATATATCATATAAAGTGGAATATTTTATAAACTTTGCATACTATTTAGGAATGAAGAGTGAACAAACAACTACAAATCACAGAATTGAAGTGGTATTGTATCCATGGCCTATACAATACACATACCTGACTCAAAAATACCTACTGGTTAGTGAAACTAGGGCAGAGTGATTATCCTCCCAATTTATGCATTCTTGCCATGTTTATTAACTGTCTGACATGTGAAAGATTATTCCAACTGGTTTCAACAACCATCATGTACATGTGAAAAATCTGTGTATTATGTACATCTGTGTTTTACATCATTGCTTTTTGTTTTGCTGATTAGTCTGGTTCCCATAGTGGCGTTTAATAGTATCCTGCCAAATCGGGAGTCTGTTAGCAGGGAACTAGACTAACTGTTGATACACCACCAAACAGAATACTTTTATTAAAAAACAAGTGACATTTATTTTGTGCGACAATCTTTTATATTTAAACTCAATTTTTGATTTATATAATTTTTACAATATTGTTGTTGTGTTTTCTTTGAAAGTAATAATGAAACTTCTTATCATCCTTGAGGATATCTCTTAGGGCCAGTTCAGGAATTCTCTGAAACTCGCTTGCCCACAATGGTCTGTATTTTTTTAACCAATTTTTTTTTTTTTACGAAGCATTCTTTTAGCTTGGTTGTCTTGCTATCTTTATTCACAGTTATTAACAAATTGGTTAATTTAAGGTAGTTTATGTTATTACACAAAAATATTTATAATTGTTTGATTGATCCATGAAGTGAGTTCACACGACATACGACCAAGTCACTAGATTTTAAGTTTGTAGCATTTGTGCACCTTTTAACTTTTCTTTTAATCTACCTCTTTTATTTGACTCAAAAGACATAATTAACAAGATAACACAATGAAGGCCTGCTTTTAACTCAGAATAACTGTACAAGAAATACTTCGGATCCGCAAGTCATTTATCAAAACACAGTTGGTACTTACTTTTTCAGAGAAATGCTTGTCGACATATCTGTTATGGTAGATTGACACATTTTACATTTAATTACACATTTTATTTATGATGATTGCACTTAAGAGGAACCGAAAGATATAATTAAAACAAAAGTTTCACTTAACAAAATGTATTTAATTGGTTTTTAAGTATTACTGCCTACACTAGGTGTAAATGACATTTTCATTGATCAAAATTTCCTTGAATATCTTTAATTTCGGTGAACTAACAACATCAACTTGAAAGAAAATGTAACCACTTATATGACTTCTTATTAAAAGCTGATAAATTCAAAATTTTGTTTATAATTTTGAAATCATATCTGGCGTTTTTTACTATAAAAATAGCAATATATTAACATTTCAATTACCAATTTTGATAGCAATTTTCTTAATGTATTTTAAGAAAAAGGGACAATTATGTTTGTATATTCAATATTTTAAAAAATTAGATCCATGCCCGACCCTAGGTTATAGGCGGGTTCATGAGTTATCAGGGCACAAGTTATCGAGGGAGTGTTATATCTAAATTTGTATAACTAGGCATTGGATTGGTTCAGATAGCCATTATTGTGCTGATTTGTTGTACATACATACACACACACACACACACACAAACATACATACATACATACAGTGGAACCCCACTATAATGCTATAATTGGGGCCCACAAAATTCGATTGCATTAATAGTGGGGTCGTGTTATTGTGGGGTTTTACATTATTTTCATTTTTTTTTTCGTAAAACTACTGCATTGGCATATATATGTGTATTCATGTGTAATGTAAAAAAAATTATGATATTATTAAAAGAATATTAAATGGAATCCATTTATAAGACTTGTTCAAAACAATGGACAAATAAAAAAAATGTATTGGTTATTACTTTGCATTAAATAGTTTTACTAATTTTTTTTTGTTTTTTTTTCCGAAATACATGTTGATCGATAATACCCCAACTGACGTTATATCATGAATAGGGTACCAACAACATTTACTATTCTACCTTAGTGGCATGCAGTTCATCCATAATGAATGTAATTCCATTGAAAGATTGCACAGATTTAAAATACTCAAATTTTGTATCTAAGATCATTGTGTCTGAATTCAATGTCCAATATATAGCATGAACAGAGAATGAACACCATTTATTTAAAATCTGATATAGTACCATCATGGCATGCAGTTATAATCCATAATACCTATAATTCCATTGCAAAAATCGCAAACATACTTAAACTATTTAATATTTTTGTCAATTCCATTTTGTGTCTGAATTCAAAGGGAAAAATTAACAGAAAATTAGGTTAAGAAAGACGAAGCATATGTACGTCTCATTATGTTCCAGGGTTTATGAATGGTGTCTATACAAATTGTAACCTTGGTTTTCCTTAATGGTAAATTATTTTTTTAATACAAAAAATAGGAAATTAGTGATGAGTTTATAAACAAACACCATACATATAAAATCTGAGAATTAAATGCAGCAAGTCTCTAATGTTCACGAGCCACTGATATAAATATTTTTTAAGCTGTATGCATGTACAATTTCATACTCTTTCATTTTCCAGCTAATAAAGTTGACATTATTTACTGGTCAAATGATTCCATCTAATAACACTGCCAAGTACAGAAAACATGTTGGCAGCTTTTTGTTTTTGTATGTTTATTAGATTGTGAGAATCTTGTATCAACAATTGCATTGTCTGCTGCTTTTTTGTGTATGCAGATAAAAAAGAAACACATGTTGGCTATTAATTGAAGGCAACCACAAAGACAATTTACTGTCTTTATTCATGGATTAATAATAAATAGCATTTCTGATAATGTTTATTTAGGCATAATAATAATGATAATAATAATAATAATAATATTAATGAGGACTTTGTATAGCGCCTAATCTTTTGAAGCTCTAAGTGCTTTACACCATCATTAATGATATGACTACACTACAGAACAACAAATGACAAAAACAAAGAAATTGAAAGCATAAAAACAGGCTGAAAACATATAAGATACAAAACATGATTAGGTCGCTAAGTTTGTCCCTGCAGTCAAAACAGGTGAGTCTTAAGAGCACTCTTAAAAGGGACCACTGTGTCTTTGTGTCTAATTTCAATGGGCAATTTGTTCCATGTCACCGGGCCCTGGTGTGCAAACGAACGTTGTCCATATGACTTTGTTTTCACCTTGGGAACAATGAGTATATGATTATCAGAAGAAGAGCGTAAGGATCTAGCTGGTGTATACACATGGGTGAGGCTGGATAGGTATGTTGGACTGGAGTCTGTCAGTGAAACATAGTAAAGAAAACAAATTGTGTGTTTGATTCTGTATAGAATTGATAGCCAGTTTAGGGTACAGAGCAGTGGTGAGGTGTGCTCTGATTGAGGTACTCTAAGGATGATCCGTGCAGCTGTGTTTTGAACTTTTTGAAGTTTCTGGAGTAAATATTGTGATGAACCAGACAGAATTGAGTTACAATAGTCCAGTCTTGAAAGTACTAATGAACACACAAGTGTTTTAGTGGCATCAACTGAAAGATATTTACGAATGGAACTGATGCGTCTCAGTTCAAGATATGCAGCCTTGCATATGTTCATGACATGTTGGTGCAATGTGAGAGTACTGTCTAGAGTAACGCCTAGGTTTCGTACTGACTGTGAGAATTTAATGTTGGTGTTGCTGATATTTATTGTCTGAGGTAAAGGATATGAATGAGAAAGTCTGTGTTGTGATCATAATAGTCTCAGTTTTATCATCATTCATCTGCAGCTTGTTACATGTCATCCATGATTTCACATCAGAAATGCACTTCTCTACTCCATGGATGGTAGCATCAACTTCAGTTGGGTGGCTAGACTTGTATATTTGGGTGTCATCAGCATACAATTGGTGCAACACTGGGTGATGATCTATGACACTTGAGAGCGGCTGAGTGTACAGAATGAAGAGAACAGGTCCAAGAACAGATCCCTGTGGAACACCACAACATACTTCAACTGGGCTGGAGTGTTTTCCATTTGCAGATATAATTTGTGTCCTGTTGACTAAGTAGGACTTGAACCACTGTAACACTATATTCTGAATGCCAAATACATGCTGGAGACGGTGAAGTAATATATCATGGTCTATTGTGTCAAATGCTGCAGATAAATCCAAGAGAGTGAGGACTGTAATCTTTCCACTATCCAAAGCAGAGAGAATGTCACTAAATACTTTCAGAAGAGTAGTTTCAACACTGTGGCAAGGGCGATATGCAGACTGTACATTGCTAAAAAGACTGTTTGAATTCAAATGAGATACAAGTTGAGTTAGAACAACCTTTTCTAAGAATTTTTATATGAATGGGAGATTAGAAACTGGGCGGTAGTTCTTTAAATTGTTATGGTCCAGTGTTGGTGGCTTTACAATGGCAGAAATTCAATAACATTTCTAGAACCTGGTGAAATTGATACATTTCAGAAGCCAAGCTTTTTAGAAACTATTTCTCATACTTTATCATATTATATTAGAATTCATACATGATCTCTTCCCCAAAATTATAATAAATTCTTTTTTCAAAGTGCAGAGAACAATTTCTTTTTGTAAACTTGCTTTTCCATAACAGTAAAAAAATATTGTTTTTAATAAAATTATAAAAAGGATAATGATTTCATAAGCAAACACCGTACACATGTTGAACTCGAGATCTAATTGCAGTAGGCCTGCAATGGTCACAAGTAACTTTCATAATTGTTTTAAAGCTGAATACATGTATAATTTCTTATCCTCACAATTTCCAGCTATTAAATTGGATATTATTTACCGATCAACTGATTGCATCTAATAACACCACCAAGCCCAGAAAACATGTTGGCAGCTTTTGTTTTTTGATGTTTATTACACTGTGAGAAGCTTATCAACCATCACATTGTTTGCTGCTTGGTTGTGTGTGCAGTGCAGTTATAGAAGAAACACACGTTGGCTGTTGTTTGAGCAATGATATATTGTACATAGAATGAAATGAAGACAACCACAAAAACCACAAAATGTTTATTTGGCATAAGACTTCAAGAACCTGGTGAAATTGTTAAATTCATATGTGAAATCTTCCCCAAAATGATAATAAACATTTTATACACTATTTCTTGTACTTAAATTTAAAAAAATTCCCAGTTCGAGAAAAATACATGTACATATATATTTTAAATTTCAGGAACCACACCTCGATAGTATTATATTCAAATTCAGAGGAGCTTTTATCTCCATACGTGATTTCTTCCCAAAATGATAATAAAACACATTTTCACTTACTTTGAAGAAAAACAATTGTGTGCAAATGAATATACAAAAACTTGGGAGCCACACTGCAACTGCATTATATCTAAATTCACGTTATTGCAGGGCACTTTATAGTGGGGTTCTACTGTACATACATACATACATACATACATACATACATACATACATACATACATACATACATACATACATACATACATACATACATACATACATACATGTTTGGTATATAACATCATTGCACATTGATAAGTTCTGCAAACAATTCCATTTTTTCACTGTTTTCAAGGGTTTTCCTTGTTTTTCCATGGTATTCCATCCTTTTCCAAATTATACTGTGAAAAAAGTACAGCAGGGTAATAGCTTTTGAAGTTGATTTTAGGAACAACAATTTGGACAATAATAGGAAGATTAATTTGTCTTTTATCATACATCTGTTATGACATCTTAGAAAATTAATGTTTTGTGGATTGTTTTTTTATGTCCAGTGACGGGACAAATTTCATTGGTCAAGATTGTATCTGTCAGTATTATATTTATACATAGTCACTTATTATAACCAGTTTTTCAACTTCATTGAGACAAGCTTTGTAATCACTTATTATAACTGGTTTTCAAACTTCATTGATACAAGCTATGTAATCACTTATCATAACTGGTTTTTAAACTTTGTTGATACAAGCTATGTAATCACTTATTATAACTGGTTTTTAAACTTCATTGAGACAAGCTATGTAATCACTTATTTTAACTGGTTTTTAAACTTCATTGATACAAGCTATGTAGTCACTTATTATAACTGGTTTTTAAACTTCATTGAGACAAGCTATGTAATCACTTATTATAACTGGTTTTACACTTGTCATGAGCTGTATAATTATTCAACATTGCATTTTTTTTTAAAAAGAGGGAGAACAAACTTTCTTTATGACATTATTTTCAACTGCATTATATTTGAATAATTTATTTTGGATTGGAACACAGTTGCTTTTGGATTGCAGACGTCAAGCTTGGACTTGACATCTTTGTCAGGATCAGCATTCAGTCACATGAAACGGTTGAGTGTCTTGCTTGGATTTCCGTAAAATTATTTATGGGTTGTGAAAATTATGAGTGTGATATTGAGATCAGCTATGATAATTTGTTAATGAATTTTAAACTTAATTCTGGGAAAGAGTATTTATGGATTTTAGACAAATTTCATATGTGATGCCTGATCAATCTCTTATCCATGACATCTGATTCTAAGTTCACTTGAATATGTATTGTTTTAATACTGATAATTTTGAATATTTTAATTCAGGAATATTGTAAGGTGTTTAATGTAACCTTTGTATTCTTTTGGTGTAGCTGTGAAATACATTTTGGCATCCAGCAATAAACAACACAGAAAAAGAAAGAAACATACTTTTTGTGACATGCTGCAAATTTGTGGGAAAGGAGCATCAGTTCTTTTGAGTGACTTTAGTTTAATTGATTTATTTATGTTTCAGAGCTGTGTCCAGCTGGATTTACATCCATTAATGGACTTCCTCCTTGTACACCATGTCCAGTGGACTATTACTGGAATGATTCCAAATCTTGTCTGACATGTCCCAGTAATTACAGCACAGTTGATATTGAAGGAGCAAAAGACCAGCAACAATGCAAAGGTAAGAATAATTAACACAAGTAATGAATCAGTTTTTAAAAACTTAATGAGCTTTGAATTTATATAATAAACCAGACCTTCCAAGTCAAAGTTTGAAGTGACATTTGTCATATGGCTGATCAGAAATGGAAGCCTCAATGTATTTCAGAGCGAGGCTTCCATCTATGGACTATATTAACAACAACTGGAAGAAAAGAAGAAAACTTTTCTGTTGATATTGAACCAGAAAACCCAAAGTTACATTATACATTACATGGCCATTATAAACATTCTGGATGCTGACAAGACCTTTGTACTGAAAACAGCCTGGTCTATAATGGGCTTATTATGGAATTTCCTGAATGTACAGGCACTTGCTCAGCCAGCTGCCTTCAAGATTGTAACCGATTGTACCCCTTTTTCACAGGCTGCAGAAACAGATGCAGCCCTTGTGCTGTGAGCCTGGAAAACTGCAGTATCAATACCAGACTTCCTCATGCTTTATCGACATTACTTGTGGGTGTTATATAACTAAAAATAGGCTTTATCAACATGACTTGTGGGTATTATATGACTAAAAATGGGCTTTATCGACATGACTTGTGGGTATTATATGACTAAAAATGGGCTTAATTGACATGACTTGTGGGTTAATATATGACTAAAAATGGCCTTAATTGACATGATTCATTGGTGTCATATGACTAAAAATGGGCTTTATCAACATGACTTGTGGGTATTATATGACTACAAAAGGGCTTTATTGACATGATTTGTAAGTATTATATGACTAAAAATGGGCTCTATCGACATGACTTGTGGGTATTATATGACTAAAAATGGATTTTATCGACATGACTTGTGGGTATTATATGACTAAAAATGGGCTCTATCGACATGACTTGTGGGTATTATATAACTAAAAATGGGCTTAATTGACATGACTTGTGGGTTAATATATGACTAAAAATGGCCTTTATCGACATGACTTGTGGGTATTATATGACTAAAAATGGGCTTTATCAACATGACTTGTGGGTATTATATAACTAAAAATGGGCTTAATTGACATGACTTGTGGGTTAATATATGACTAAAAATGGCCTTTATCGACATGACTTGTGGGTATTATATGACTAAAAATGGGCTCTATCGACATGACTTGTGGGTATTATATGACTAAAAATGGACTTTATTGATATGACTTGTGGGTATTATATGACTAAAATTATTACAGCAGAAGGATTTTGTTAAACTGAAAAAAATGTTGGATCAAGAATAGTACAAATCAATAGCGTATTACAAATTTTGAAAGATCCATTCTACAATGATTTAATACAGCATTCAGAATTTGTGGGCTTGAGTTTACAACCTTACAGCAAAAGTTAAACATGCTGTATACTAGTTAAAATAATTTATTTTGTTTTCAGTCTGTATTCTTGTATTAACCCGATATCGATTTAGATGATTTATGACAAGAATGTTTACTGCAGATACAGGTAAGTTGCCTTCAAGATTGTACCCAATTGTACTCCTTTTTCACAGGCTGCAGAAACAGATGCAGCCCTTGTACTATGAGCCTGGAAAACTGTGATATCAGTACCAGACTTTTTCATAACAGTCTTTATCTAGTTTGATATCATGCTAGTGACTGTTTTATGTGGAGATTGTGTGCTGATAAATATTTTAGAATTTCTCAAAAGTTTGGTCCATTGGAAATAACACTGTAAACAAGACACAACATAAAAAATTTTATCATAGGGATACAATTCAAAAGGGGCCCCGAGTGGCCAAGTGGTCTAAAGCGCTCTCCGTTATGGATCACTGCCATCTCACCTCTGTCTGTGTGGGTTAGAGTCTCAGATTCGGCCAATGTGGGTATGTGAGAAAGCTTGCCAGTAGCTTCTTGCGGTTCGGTGGTTCTTTCCGGTGGTTTTATGGGTTCTTCCTCCACCATTAATAATGGCCGCTATGTATAGCCTATATTGTGCTGAAAAATGGCGTTAAACCATAAAAAACAAACAAACAAAACAATTCAGAAACAAAAGTTTCCATATGTTTACCTGGTTTAGATTTGTTTAGCAATGAAGGAATGTGTATTTGTACACTGTTGACACCAATTTTCATACTATTTGTCTACAGAAGGTGAAGTGTCTGACACCTCTGTCCTGTTGACAAATCAAGCAGCATGACTAACTTCATAGTAAGTTCCTGCAGAGACATTTGGTCATTGCTATGTAAAGATAGCAAACATCTGCTTTGTTTTGGGCCATTTTTTGTGGCACTGCTCCCATCAGTTCATGTCTGTGGTTATTTGGCATGATAAAGCCAAAGCCAAATAAAGAACTCTTAAGAAAAGTTTCGTTATTCATAATAAATAAATTAGAAAAAATCCAAAGGAAATTAGAGAAAGCACAAATAAAAATGTACTTAATTATAATTATTTCAATGGATGAAAAGTGGAACCTGTTTGATTTGATAAATAAGTTACAACTTAAACGTATAAATTCACAATTCACTTTGTTGTCTCACTATTTTGTACTGTAAATAGACAATGTACCTAGGTGGTGTATGTTCATTGAAATTTCTGTTTATTATGTCCATATATAAATATTGCTTATTGTAAATTCTGTGTGTGTGTGTGTAACTAAGCACATGTATATATATATATATATATATATATATATTCTTTATGAAAACATGCATATATTACTATGTGTATTATTTAATGCAGGCATAGTGAATTAATGACTAATATGTGTATTATATATTGCAGGCATAGTGAATTAATGACTAATATGTGTATTATATACTGCAGGCATAGTGAATGTATAACTAATATGTGTATTATATACTGTATTCATAGTGAATGAATAACTAATATGTGTATTATATACTGCAGGCATAGTGAATGAATGACTAATATGTGTATTATATAATGCAGGCATAGTGAATGAATGACTAATATGTGTATTATATAATGCAGGCATAGTGAATGAATGACTAATATGTTTATTATATACTGCAGACATTGTGAATGAATGACTAAGATATGTATTATATATTGCAGGCATAGTGAATTAATGACTAATATGTGTATTATATAATGCAGGCATAGTGAATGAATGATTAATATGTGAAGTGGGCTTTGTTAAGTTTATTTAAATTGTATTTTCTGATTGACCTTTATCCAAAACTAAGTTGAGGCCTGCCAGACTAATGTATTTTTTTAACTGCTATTTCAGCTTTTTAAAAATTGTAGCATCTTTGGAATTTATTCAGGATACCCTAAATGTTTGGGCCTTGAACAGTATTCATAGAACTGTTTAGAATATTCTATAGGATTTAACTGACATTACAAAGTTCGTTTTGAAAACTTTGACTTTGTATTCTTGGGACATAAATTATTTGTCGAGTTTTTACGTTTGCAAATTTATGTTATTTAGATAAAGACAAGTTGTAATGACACACACACACACACAAATGGAGCCTTAACGATTTTAAAGTCCTATTTGTCAAATTAAGTCTTTCAGCAGGGTGGAAAAACCGAAACTATTTGACCGAAACTATTTTAAACTGCTACGGAGACCGAGTAAATAGACTGTTACGGAGACAAATCGAAATTGTTTTGCTAAAATCTTTTAGGATGAAAATCGTTTACGATTTCACATACAGACTAATTTTTAAACTCTCATTTCTTAAGTCAATCAAATTATTGGATTGGTCAGTGAGTTTAAAATTAATTCTCGTTAATGAATCATTATGACATTGCATATAGACCGGATTATTTGGATCTTCAATTATTAGAAATCCGGGTGGAGCCGTTGGTGCAAATGAGTATAAAATGTATCCTTGCTGGGCTTGGTTTGATCTTTTGAGATCTATTTGGTAACTTCCATCGATAGCGTCACATACTAAATTTACTGCAATCACCGAGGATATATTGACATTTTGAGGAGCAATATGCCTACCACCACCGTCTGGGTCATTATTATGTTTGAGGATTGTAGTTTGTGGTTGTGTTATTTTTTTCCATGTCTCGAATATCAGAGAAAAGTTTTCCGAGATAAGATCATTAACAGATGTTTTTAGTTCATTTGTGTTATATCCAGGAAACTTGAAATTGGGTTAATCAGCATCTGTTATATTGTATGCAGTTAGGAATTTTTGTTTATCTCCATTCTTGTCATTAATTATTACTTGGACTATTCATTTGTTAATATATTCCATGTCGGATACAAGCTGATTTAATATCCTAACATATTTTATGATCTCGATGCGTGAACTCACTATATCAAAAAGATGTTCTTGGAAACTCTGTCATAGTCTCTCTAGTTGTGTTTTATGTAATTGATTAGTCTCTTTAAAATAATCAATGACATTATTTAGAGTAAATGCAGTGGTAATGAATGAATCAAGAGTTTTCTCAAAAACAAAATCCCATTGCATGGTATTCCTATTGAATAATATAAATCTATCGGTTAATTTTGCATTTTTTATATCAGACAAGTCATCTCGATATGATGGAGCAATTTCGTGGTATGATATGATATCCATGACATAATCAGATTTTTTGGGTTCTGGTATTTGATAAGATATCTGAGGTGGGATTTCAGGCCATCTCAGTATAGTTCTTATAGAACTCTGATAGATATCTATGGCATACCCGGGTGAGTTTATCTCAATTGTGGATGATAGTGTTGGTTCATGAACTGTTATAGCGATTTTTTATTCTTTTCCCATAATGGATTTTATTCTGTGATGTAATTCGTTATTGATCTGTTCGATTTGGTAAGACCCAGATGGTAAGGAAACTATATTCCAGTCTGGAGTTCTGTCTTGTTTATTTTTACTCGCAAACACCAGGGAATTATTCGGTTGCTGACCACCAAATGGTCTTGATCTAATATTTGGTCAACTGTGGTATGCTCGTAATTTTGCCAGCGCTATCTCGCTAACCGGGATCGCAGTGGGAAAATTGATACTGAATTCAGGGGTGGGTGAGGTTATTGAGATCATGGTGGTGTTCGCTGGGGTGGTATTTCCACTATTCGTTGAAGTACTTCTTGCGATGTTGCCATTATATTCATGTTGTTTTTCTAAGTTTGACATCACGAAATCATAAACGTGAACCATTGCGGAAAACTTGCTATCGGATATTAATGTTTCATCGAGTGACGATGATATCATCGAGGATAATTGCGAGTACGCATTGGACACAACATGGAACTTAACTATGTAGTCTTGTAGTTTATGCTTACTACATGATGATATTTTTTTTTTTATTATTGAAATTATTCCCACGATTGTTGTCACCGCGGATATACAAATTGGAACAGCTATCGGGGCAACCATTGGCACCGAGGAGAGTATAATACCGGCTCCGGTAATTATGATTTTTATATGCGGTTTCAAGTGCTTCTAGTTTATTGATAGCGGTTTTTATCATTGTGAGCTTTGGTGTGGTTACCGGTGGATTTCTAAAGAAATCTAATATCGGTGCGTCAATTTGATCAATTATATTTTTTGGCAATTCGGTAAATTGCTCGAATTTAGTTCTGTAGTCGCTATAGTCTGATTGCATCATTGTCAACTTATCAATGGCGGTTTTTATGTCTGAGATTTTCAATGTGGTCTGAATACGTGGAACCCCAAAGAAATTATTTATCGGAGTTTTTAATTCCTCAAATTTTGTTATATGGTCATCCAGTTTTTGGTGGGAGTCCACAATAGTTGAAACGAAAACACGTGGTTTGAGCTTACCCTGATCGGAATAAACCGTGATAGTATTTTCCGCTACACCACGTTGTTTAACTAAAATATCATCAAGGGAAACATTACTCGTTTTCAGTTTACCCTGATGATCTTGAAATACGACTATTTCATTTGGATCCACACTTGCGAGGTTTAACATCTCGGATATTTCATCTTTGATTATTTTTTTTATATTCTTGGTTGCAGATATTTCCATGATGTTTTTTTTCTGGCTTGAGAGAGATCTTCCCCAAATATCAATCATTATATTCTTAGATCTCTCTAGAAAGCGATTACTCATATATTCGTGTACGGTTTTATCGGGTGGTTTAATTGATGATGAATGCACATAAGAAAACTTGGATCCAACAAGTGGATAAAGACCTAATGCACCTAAGAAAACTTGGATCCAACAAGTGGAAAAAGACCTGGCGAATTATGGCATCACCTCGGCACATGCCAGAGAAAATGCCATGTGGGACTGAAAATGGTGGAAAGAAATAATTGAATTCATCTGCACGGGCAATTTTCGAGCAGCACCCACAGTCTCCTATCAACTGCGACCACGCTGATTGGATGGAAACTGTGGGATCAAATTGAATTGAATTGAATTGATGATGAAATAACGTCGAGTACATTTAATACTTTTAGGCTGCATATTGGTGGGTCGGTCATTTTCTGTGTTGGTAGTGTGGAATACCAACGAGGGGTGTTTAATTGAAGTGTACAGCACATAAATTCTTTAGGCGGCGCTAACCCATATGAATCGAAATAAACAATTACACTCAGATCAATCGCATATGCAACCCAGTGAGTTCCAGGTCCGGTGCTGTTATCAAGATTAATGATACCGGTTTCAGCGTTGTTTGGTTGTTGTGGTAATTGATCTCTCATAAAGACACCTAAAGTTTTTTATCGCTAGTTTTTTAGAAGCATCGAGTAAATCAAAATTTGACAGAGGAGTTAGTAAACTGTTCCCAACCTCAGGCTGTTTTCGCTGTACCTTGAATGTGGAGTTCATGGTAGTGTTAGACCCTTTCCCTTTTTTTTGTATCCTCGCCCAGTCGCTTTCTTTAGTACCATCCCTGCCGCAGTACCAATGGCTCCGAGGGCTGCAGCTTTCGCCACCACAGGGGCCACGGCTGCAATTAGCGCTGGTAGTGCAGCAAGAAGTGGAAATATACCACCTGATTTTATCATGTCTTTGATCACAGACGCAGAGAGAGTGACGTGAACACCCTTTTTATCTTTGAAAGCATCACTGAAATGCTTAATCTGACGAGCTGTCAATGATAGTTTATTCTGACCACCAGACATCTGATTGTGTTTCAGCGATGTCGTAGTTCCACATTTTTTAGCTAATTCCGACTGCAATTTTTTAACTTGACCAGGAGTCAGAGTGACATGAACATGACTATATGACATTTTATTTAATAACAGATTGATCTAATCGTCTACAAATTTTCCTCTGGCGCATCAACTACCCTCATTTGTCCACCAACGCCTTCGAGTAGCATTGATTTGTCACTTGAGTATGACAGCAACTGCTCTGTAATTAGGGATAAGTGGAGCTGGAGCAACCGGAAGAGGTACATGAGCTTGGAAGTGTATATCAACGATGGATTGTCTGGTTAAATCAAGATGTTCCGATGAAAAGTAGTAGATGGGATATAGTTTTCTAAAATCTAACTGTGATATTTACAGACCAGTATCTCATATCACGTCCCATAAATGTCAGCAACCAATGATACATGCGTGCTATTTGGTTTTGTCCGTAATTAAGTAGTATATCCTTGGATGGTTCTTGTTGACCGTTTATCCTCAGTGAGACTTCAGAAACACAGAGTTGATCAAATATCATAAGGCTGCGTATTTGTGAACCCACTCGCATCTTATCCTGTAACGCAACAAATATATGTCGTGGCACAGAAACTCCTTGTTTTGATGCCAGGTGCCATGTAAATATATCATTAACAGAAGACTCCATAGTATCCATCATTGTCATTAGCCATGATAGCAATGATTTACCACCTGTATCCATAAATGATAGTAATTTTTCCTCTGCGGTGATTGATGGAGTCATTACTGGCATCCACAGTGAGAGTTTTGTTATATTCACCTTGCCACAGTCTGGATGTGCAGGATCTGCTGGAACCCTCCAGATTGCATCATTATCATCACCTTTTCGCACGAGTACTACTGTATCTTTTGCTCCAAATATAACTTTTCTAACATTTCTGCAAAATCCAAATATATGCGATAGTGGAATCGTGCATGAGAATAATCTATACCGTCCTTCCAACATTGATACGCATGTTGCAAATCCTAGGTTGTTATTAGGATCAGTATTTATAATCATATTTTCGATATCAGCATCATCAACAGGAAGAACAGCACGATGTTTTGGTTGTCTTATAATATATGGAGCCTGTCCAGCGTGATCAGTAATATCCTTAGCGAACATCATAGATAGTCTAGCCAATCTTGTATAATCATTGTTGTGGCAACATCAACATGACGTTCTATAGATTCAATGTGTCTTCCATCAATCATATATCAAGCACTCTCAAATAATGCCATAATACCATTATTGATAAAGCCAACTTGGACATTTGGGTCATATGGTGTATTAGCATCAACATTTGTTACGAGTTCTCCTTCTACTTCAATAAATGCTTCAGCGGGTAGAAAGTATTTGCTGGTATCTTGGACCTGAAGTTCGATTCTTGATCAACTGTTTGGTTGTATTGCATTATAAGAATAGAATTGATAATCGCATACGGAATCATCTTTGCACACTGGTGCATCTAAATCAAACGCTGTATCAGGGGACAATTTGAACATTTTATTATATATTTCTTGATCTAAATCGCGATCTCGATGACTTCGTCAGGCCACTTCCCACTATCATATTTGCAGTAATATTTCCCTGAGTGTCATTCAGTGATGCTATTTTTTGATCCACTGCGTCGTTTATTATTTTGCTAATACTCACAGGCATAATGTCCGTACATGGTAGTTGTTCAAGTGATTTTATCACCAATGGTGATTTCTTTCATCTTCAAACTAACGCTAGTAGTTTTTCTTTGGCTGCAGAAAATGCTTTACCGGCAACATCACCAACAGTGCTGATACCCTTATCACGAATAACATCAAAAGCTTTCATCAATAATTGTTTTGCGATTGGTGCTATTTTTGGAGCCATCCTTGTTAATAACCCTTCAACGACATTACCGAGACCATCTCCATAGTACGCGTTATAGACAGGCAGTCGTGAATTTACTACGTAGGTCATGGTTGGTTTGTTGTGGTTGTAGTGTATGATCATCTTATTTAAATGCTATTTATCTAATAGGATTTTCGATTTGTCACTATGGTAATCATCAACTAATTCATCTATAAACTCTCGATATACACCAATATCCATGATACCACCTTCAAATAGTCGTCTGCAGATATCAGCAGCTTCATTAATTATTTCCAGTGAGTTATTTCTGGCTTGTTTTTCCCCTACGAGAACTTTTAATCGTAATATGTCTCCGAGAATATTATTAGGAGAGCGAACAAGACCACTACATGAAGCTCCTCTTGGGGTTACACTCTGAGAAAATCCACTAAAGAATTTTTCACCAGTTGTACCTGTTGCACCCTGTATATCATCATCTTCATCTTCTTGATCAGATGGCACATACATTGATTGCTTATTATCAGGCTCCAATAATCTCAAACTTGCTAAATCATCGTCAGGTGGTGGTTTTCGTTGACGTGAGAAAGACATTTTCTTCGAAGATTGTTGTCTTTTTCTTTGCAATCTTTGCAGTTTTTGTTTTAGTTCTTCATATTGATTATACACTATACCCACCGCATCGAGATATCCCATGTATGATGTATTTGTTGTATCAGTTCGACTTGTGTTAGTTTTGATTTTATAAAATACATCAGCCCATTGTTCTATATTTTTAATATATCTGATGTGTTCTGGTTTCAACATTTTTCTCCTATTTTCATAAGTCATAACAACAAGCGCAGGAAGTTCTCTTGGATCAGTCTTATCGATTGCTATTAAACCCTCCTCAGTAAATCTGTCACATAATTCCTCGATAATTTTTTCACTGGTTTTTTTTCGGACATGTTTGAGGTTTTTGTAACAGTTTTGATGTTTGTTCAGTTTCCCTTGGCTATTTTTTCAAGTACTGGTAATATAGCTTTTTTAATAGCAGTAACACCTTTCTCAGTAGCAGTAACAACTTTCTCAGTTGCTGTAATTGTTCAGTGCTTGTTGCACAGTCGGTTTGAAATTCCTGATGTGCTTGTAATTTTCGTCTGACAGAGTCCTGTACGGGTAAAAATTTCTTTATTGCTTGTAACCTCTTGCGAGCTAGTCTAGTTGTTAAAGATTCTCCGATCATTATTATTAAATTGCTAGCAATTTCTAATGGAAAATCCTAGGAAACCCCCGAAAATTCTTTTGAATTTCAACGACAGTGTTTTCATATTACTTCCATGTTCATTGATGTGATCACCAGTGCAAAAAAAATAACAATGACCATATCTGTGTGATAGAATTTCAACCCATACAAATTGTCAAAAGGACTTTGTTCCGTGCGAGTAACCCATACCTGTCTTGTTTCAAAAACACGTAGACAGTGTACATGTAGTACAGCAGAGTAGTGTTAGTGTTTGGGGGATGTGTTATGTTACGTTGTTGGAACAGTCGAGAGAGGAAAGTGATGATCATTCACATTGTTTTCAAGTGTATTGTTCTGCTTAATGATATCTTTTATCATTTTAATCCTCGAATTTATTGTGCGTCTGACCTGGTATTGTTGGCAGAGTTCAGCTCTGACTTTTTTGACTGCTGTAAATAACTGATAAAATTTGTTTGTATCATTGCAATATGCGAATGATAATAGGATGGCACAACAATGGATTATAATAGGATGGCACAGGACAATACAACACAACAATAGATTATATAGGACTGCACAAGGACAATACAACACATACAAAGGGGCTATATCTACATTCAACTAAACCACTCTACCCCCACAAAATCATCCCTGGGTTGAATGCAAAACATTCACACCGTGTGATGGTGTGACATATAGTGGTTTTTAGTTGAACCTCAAATGGCTCAAAGGACAAAATATTATAACAGGTAGTTTTGTATATAAACCGACTATACATGGAAATCAATAGCAGTTTTGTGATTTTTACTCTCTCATGTACTTAATTGTGATTATTGACAACATCCCAACAAATCAGGATACTTGAAAATAGTATAAAAAAAAGCAAAGAATACTGTTGTTGTAAATACCTATTTATTTGATTCGTTTTCTGACAGAATAGATCATAAAGATAATATTTGATTATTCCCATGAGATCCGTAACAACAACAAGAGTTATCTCTGTACAGAATTATACACAAGCATACATGAGTTATTCCCCTTGGTGTTAGGATGTTTCATTGTAAATATTCAAAATGAATTGTGTTTTTAAATTTTTTTAAAAAAGCCGAATTATATATTCGTTCTGCAACACGTCAAATCGAGGGCATGCAAATATAAAAGTATTTGCCAGCTTCAGTCATTGGTTGAAATATTCTTTCTTCATTAGTTTCTATATTGAGTGACTTGACACATTTTGCAATTTTCAGGTATTTTCCAGTTAGTCCGCGTTTGGTATTTTCACTCTGAGTGATAGCTTGTAAATTCGATAAAGAATTATCAGTTTTTATACCATTTATATGGTCAATCACAAGACCATCTGGGATTTCTCCCATAAACACTTCATGGACAAATCAATGACAATAATGATTTTTCCCTCCATTAAATATAAAATATTCCTGATTATTAACTGCACCTAATGGTTTCTTCAATCTATGGTGTCTGACAACACCATCGCGAGATGCTTCATAATCGATGATCACGGGATCTGGTTGAAATTCTTGGTTCATTTATATACAAGATATTATTTGTCTAATTAATTATTTGGTTTAATTAATACTTGGGAATCTATCAATGTAGTCTTGAGGTGTTCTTATGATTTTGACAGTCAGGATCAGAGTTCTTGATGGAATCTTTGATGGAGTTTTTAATTCGATTATCATAATAGCGCTTAAGTTCCCTGTATCGTTTACCATCACAATTCAGACACAGCTATGACTTACCTCGAACACCCACCCCACATTGTATGCAAGGAAGTGGACCTAAACTCCTTCGTCAGACACTTTGTGAATGATAACCGCAGAATTCACATCTGCATGATTTGTTACAAACGGTTACTGATCCTATCATAAGCCACTTAGAGTGATTCATTATATATAAATTCTTTGTTTAAATACTTGTTTTAATTATAATATGGAGGAGTTCGAGAGATTATCGAAATTAAAACCCCTGGAAAAATGCTAAATTCAACTTCGATAGAGTATCCATAGATGTACCTGATAAGGGTCTAATAAGTGATAGAAGCATGATAGATAAAATCTATGAGGGATTAAACGAATTTAAGCACGATGGTGCATCTCACTGTTGGTCAACATTTTGAATTGATGGTGGCATTGATGCTACCATGAACGACCAAAGAGCAGCAGTGATAATCTCACATCTTGACCAAAACAAAGTAATTTTTAGAGTGAAATTCATTATCTGCTCAGAAATAGGAAATTGGATTATACACAACAAATTTGTTCCTGTATTAAAAGATAAAAGAACCGTCACTGTGAGTCAGGATTCCAAACCAGGAACGCTGACAGGGATTGACAAACCGTATTACGAGAGATCCTATCCTGTAACCGCGGTTGTTTATGGGATCTATCCGTTAAATGGCAAACAGAGTATTGAGAAATTAAAAAACAATGAAACATTCGTCATTGAATTGTGTAGCCAAACGAATAATGGAGCATTTTACAAATGCGTTGCATGGAAACAAATTCATGGATCTAAAGACAAAAAAAATAAATGAATGGGGGTTAACTTCTGGGAGAGATGTGCAACATTTCAAAATGTAGTCGAATTAGAAACATCATTAAGGTTCCCAATAACCGTAACAATGATAACAGGAGAGGTATTATATGAATCGAAATATAAATCAAAGGGAGTACCAATCAAAATTATTAACCATAATGCACACGTGAGGACCCCCGTGGTAACAATATTTCCTCGGGATAGAACCATAAAATATCTACCCGTGGAGTTCTCCGGAGAAGAACTCTCTGAGGAGAAATTATTTGATTTTATTTACCAGTTAAGTAAAAATGATCCTGTGTCAGTGTGGTTATTTCAGAGTTTTGAAAACAAAGAGTGTAAATTTGATCAATTTGTAAGACCCATTGGCGAAATATATCATACTCAATCCCTCCACAATGAGATGAGAAAACTAGCTCGTGATTTTTCAACGGATAACAACGAACAATTACTAACAAACTGTTTTACAATCCCGTCAGTTGCAACTCATTTCGCGAGAAAGAGAAATCTATGGAAGCACTGAATTTCTATCAGATGTGCAGTCAAGTTGTGTTAATTATGGACACAGTGGATTATGGAATACCAAATATGACCCCGAAAGTGTTATTTTGGTTGATATGGTCGCGTGTTATCCAGGGAGTTTTCTTGGGTACGGAGAATGCTCTGAGTATTTATTTTAAACGATTTGGGCATCCTACACACAAGATGACCCGTGTTGCGATTAATGGACCACTTCTCGATTATGATCTAACTGGATTCGTTCATGTGGTATCATTTGAATTCGCTAAGGGACTTCATCCATGCTGTTATGTTTGGTTTGGTAGACATATATCTGAGATACACTGGATGCCAATAGTGTTATTACGGTATATGATTGATTGTAAAATACTGATATCGCTGATTGTCAGTGAAGCAATTATATCATATTGGGTGCAGACTGAAGTTTGGTTACCACAACCTGATAGTCTAGATAGTATAATGAGCGAAAAGAAAGAAAAATTTACGTCACTTGACAAAGAATATATTGTTAGGTGGTCAAGGGAGATCTTTGAAGTTAGAAATAAACACGCAAAAGATCTCAGTAGAAGAATAATTAGTAAATTCACCCAGGGTGGCAAATATGACCACCAGCGATATTCTTGATGATTAGTTCTAGATGATGCTGAATACGATTTTATAATCACAGATGTAACATCTAGAGGTAAATATGTCAATTGTAAAGATGCTTTCTTGTCTGATGGAACAAAATTCGGTACAATTGTTACTTACAACGATAGAGATAATCCCCAGTACACATACTTAAGGGCATCTATGCTGGCTTATGCTTCTATCAATTTGCTATCGATGATAAATAGATTTCCTGAATCCGCAGGTAGAGTTGCCACTGATTCATTTCACATAGATGTAAAACACAGTGAAGCAGTGGCTAAATTTACAAATTCCGACAAGTGTTGGGGATCATGGAGAATTAAAAAAGAAATATTGCGTGATTATTCTAAATCAGCAGATGTTACAATTGAAAACAACTACTTGAAAAACAATCAGATATCAGAACTATCTAGTGCACCTTTGTGTTCTGATCCAATATGTAGATATAAAACCAGTTACCTAAGCTGTTGTGGTGGGTCAGGGAAGACGACTCGTGTGATCAAATTATTTTGATGGAAATCAAACACGATTGTGCTAACACCAACACACAGACTTGCAAGAGAGATGAAACAGTGAGGAGATAATGCTTGCACTTATCACAGCTTCTTTCGATGGAAAGGTGACGCATAGACTCCTGATCGAATGGGCAAGAAATATATTCCTGAAATTATTATTTGGGATGAGATATGCACAGTGTTGTTAGATGTATTAAAAATGTTCTCTACTGGCTAGTGCTAACGAATACAACTGTGATAATGTGTGGAGATCATGGTCAACCACCACTATTTGTCGGTTTATTTTCACGATTGGCTAAAGAATTTTGTAGACTATTATGAAGAAATTAATACTGATCATAGATCTATTGATAAACAATTAAGTGAATTTAAGAAACTCATCAGATTACAACCGGATAAAATCCAGTGTGAAATAGCACGTGAAATAATTTCAGTAACCTCATTAAATGATTTTTGGGAAGTGTGGAGACCAAGCGATTTGATAGTGGCAAGTAGAAAGATAGTCAGAGACACACTTCAGATGAAGTTATTTAACACGCATAAAGAAAAATTCACAACCCTTCCAGTGTCGCTGTGTTATAGACCTACAGATACACAAAGACAGATATTGAAATTGATATTACAGGACAAAGTGACAAACAAATTCTCGTGTTAAATGATATTGTGTTGGTTGATATCAACATCGTCGAAGATGCATTGCGTGCTGATAAATCCCCATGGAAGCTAGGATATGCAGTGATGATACATTCTTCGCAGGGATTGACTATATCCGATATGATTGTTTGGATTGTAGATGATCGCATCGAATGGTCAGATCTAGTTTACTTAGCAGTTTCCAGAGTATGAAGAATAAATCAACTTCAAAGAGTTATTTTAGATGCTAATGACACCACAATCAGAAAAACATTTGCTGGTTATAAACAACAGGATAAAAAAAATAAACGAGAATTCGATATTGATGCTGAATTTATCATTGCACTGAAACAACAACAGAATAATCACTGCGCAAATTGTAATTTTATAATGCGTTGGTGTTGGTTGGATAAAAATCCTCGCCAATTTACCGAAGACAGAAAATATAGCAGTGTTGGTATTCCCAGAGATAATGTGATGTTGACATGTCTTGAGTGTAACAGACACAGAGGTGCTAGTTAAGACCACGAGGTGGTAATTGAGTATCCTCGTGTATCACATGTAATTGTTCCCGTGTAAATCCACGCTGAGGAGCAGTTGAATCCAACAAAAAGATTACTGGTCAACCTGTGGATCTTACTATGCTAGATATTTTATATGCGGTGACACTCCAAATAGGATCAATAGCTCTTTTTGTACCGCCTTCAAGTTCTCCTGGTTCATATAAATATCTCACAGTGACATTACCCGAGTATTCGTTGTTTTGAAAAATTATTTCATGGTTTTTGATCACGAATTGAATTCTTTTTGATGGCATTAATAGGTTTCATATTAATTGTTCTAATAATTTAATTATTTAGCACAGTAATTACACCTGGTAATCTCTTGACCCATTCATGAGATCGTTTATCCTGAATAAATTCCTTCGCATATTGATATCCAAATAATTTGTTAGGTCAATTGTTGGTGTACGCATCCTGCATTTCACACAATATAGATCCATAATTTATTTATAATAACATGAATGTAATTGATTTTTCTGCGACAAAAACAGAAATACCAAATTCTTTTCACATGATTATAATTGGACCATCTGGAAGTGGCAAGACGCAGTTGTTACTTAATTTGATAACGAGATGGATGAAATGGGATAGACTATATTTGGTAGCCTCGAGTGCAGATGATCAGCGATGTTACGAGGTGTTAAAGGATTTTAACGAGAAAGCAAAATCGGAAATCGATGAGGATATTATTGAATTTATCGAGAAAGCAAAATCAGAAATCGATGAGGATATTATTGAATTTATAACCGATATCAAGGAAGCACCGAGCATTGATGTTATTGATGGAAATATTAACAATTTAGTCATATATGATGATGTGATGCTAGACAATCAAAAGAATCCCGCTAGAATATTTTCCAGAGGTAGGCATACAAATACTGATGTGATATACGTCACTCAAAGATATACACAAATACCAAAAGTGATCAGACAGAACTGCAATATTCTTGCTGTATTTAATGGAGTTGACACACGTACGCTACAAAATATTCACCAGACCTGGTGCAGTGAAGATATGGATTATAATCTCTTTAGAAATTTCTTTAGTCACGCTCAGTCAATCCCACATGGATTTGTAATAATAAATTTACATGACCCTATATCAAGATATCGTATGGGACTTGATAAAATATTCGGTTGAAATCCTAAAGAATTTTACCATAACACTGAAATAGTTTGTCTCTGTAGTGGTCTATTTACTTTCTCTGGAGTCTCTTTCACCGTAGCAGCCTTTTTTTTGGTTAAAATAGTTTTGGTCGAAATCCTTTAGGATTTTACTGAAATAGTTTCGGTTTGTCCACCCTGCTGAAAGACCTAATTTGACAAATAGAGCTCTAATATTGTTAAGGCTCCATTTGGCAAAAGGAGACTTAACATTTTTTACTTAAAATGTAACTCAATTAGAGACGTCCGATTCACCCTCTTTGCTGCTTATGCCTACATGCATAATCATATTCATTATCAATGTGAGTGGGATTGGTGTACATATTCATATAAATGGCCCTCCACCCCACCTTCCAGAGATTTAAACAAAATAAAAAATGTTAAGGAATTGTTTTGGCAGAGAAAATGAGTAGAAATTCGAAATTCCAAATTGATGCCATTTGACAAGATTTTCCTTGCTTTATTCATGACGATGAAGAACAAACCTAATATCTCACAGATTTCCATAGCAATTTTCTTTTTGTAACATAACTGACACACTTAACACACTTAACAAACCTAACACTGGAGACAAAGTCAGACAGAATGAAAGGATCAACCTTGCTTCTACATTGAAATGGGATTTAGCATGAGACCGTGTCATATCCAGAATTAGTTAAAGGTTTAATCATGAAAGAAAACTATTTTTATATTTTGTTGATTTACAGGCCTGCACAAATCATTTCAAGCAATTTCCTTTTGATCAAATTGCTCTTGTTTCATCTGATTGCAACATAAATCTCTTGTGATAGAACAAGTTTTACAAATTCCAGATCCTTTAAATTGATCTCGATTGGAACTATGCTCTGGCATCTCAGATGCTCAAGTTGTTTCTTCATTGTAATGTTTGGTTTTTCCAGTATGTCGGTGGATTTTTCTCAAAGTGAGTCAAAATCTATGATTATTTTGTTTTAAGCACAGAGTCAGTGTCTCAAGGTTACCTAGATCCCTAACTTGAATAAGGTCACATCCCCCTAATCCGAATTTTAAAATATAACCTAGATCCTTAAGTTGAATAAGTCCCCCTAATCAGAAATTTAAAATATAACCTAGATCCCCAAGTTGAATAAGGTCACGTCCACCTAATCAGAATTTTAAAATATAACCTAGATCCCCAAGTTGGTCACTTCTGCCTAATCTGAATTTTAAAATATAACCTAGATCCCCAAGATGAATAAGGTCACATCACCCTAATCAGAATTTTAAAATATAACCTAGATCCCTAAGTTGGTCACTTCTGCCTAATTAGACTTTTAAAATATAACCTAGATCCCCAAGATGAATAAGGTCACATCACCGTAATCAGAATTTTAAAATATAACCTAGATCCCCAAGTTGAATAAGTCCCCCTAATCAGAATTTTAAAATATAACCTAGATCCCCAAGTTGAATAATATGTGACCTGCTGATTTGCTGTCGGTAGTTGGTTTTATTGTCATACAGTTAGCTCTGACATTATTTAATCTAGTATTTCTTATATCTATACATTCATAGACATCTTAGAACTTATTAGCTTAAATATTGTCTTTTACAGCTCCATGTGGACCTGGTACCTATTCTATTACTGGGTACATTCCATGTATGCCTTGTCCAATACATTTTTATCAAGATGAAACCAATGGCATCACCTGCAAGCCATGTCCCTCTGACAGTACAACATTATTTATTGGCAGCAACTCTTCTAGCAATTGCCTACAACAAAGTAAGTTTATTCAGTTGTAGACTGCCTTAATTGGTAATTGTTCATTTCTGATATCATGTAACTCAAGTTGTTCATACTAGATCACTGACTTGTTCCAGCTTTTAATTTGCATTTCAGACTGGTTATTCAGAAATTTGAGAAGGTATATAAAACCAGCAAATAAATATATGCTTTCAAAAATGCCACAACGTATTGAATTTATTCTTGACTTTCCACAGTCATTTATTACCAATGACCAGTGGAATATATCTATTGCTATACTGTCATTACTTAACCACAGACAGTTACCATATTAGGAAACCTTTCTGAGATGACAGTGGACAAGAAATTGTTTACCATGATAGTTTCCCATGAAGATCATGGAAGATAATAGAAATAGTTAAATGGAGGATGATTCTTGCTTATCATGGTAAGGACTTGTGTAAATTTGACCCCAGAGATTTCCCATCTAGTTACTTCTTATAATTTTAACAAATGGTTTGATCATGAGTGTAATACACAAGTCAAGGGAATTGTACTACATGTTAATATTCTTCTATAGGTATGTTGTAACACCCTTGCCCTCCTCTCACAAAATCACTTTTTAAAAAAACCCACAGTAAAGACATAATTGCTGTAAGAGGGAAAGAATTAAAAAAATGCTATTCCTATACAAACTATTAAGACTGACATCCAACCTAGTGATCAGTTTAGCTTCAGTTATTACTATAGGGGAACAACATGATAAAGACACACACACACACACACACACACACACACACACACACACACACATTCCATTGAATTAGTGTTTGAAGTAACCTGCAATATAAGGGGCCCAGAGTGGTCTAAAGCACTGTCCATTACGGACCACTGCCATCTCATCTCTGTCTGCGTGTGTTCGAGTCTAAGATTCGGCAAATGTAGTTATGTGAGAAAGCTTGCCAGTAGCTTCTCGTGGGTCAGTGGTTCTTTCCGGGGGTTGTCTGGGTTCTTCCTCCACCATTAATACTGGCCGCATTATATAGCCTGTATTGTGCTGAAAAATGGCATTAAACCATAAAGAAAAAAACAACCTGCAATATATGTTTTTGGTCTGAATGTATTGATTGAAACATGAAGTCATTCATTTTGTCATATTACATATGAAAATAACAGAAGGACAAATAAATAGTCATTATGAACTTGTATGTCCTAGTAACATTTCTAGTTTGTGGGTAACCTCCCTTAGATTTGATGCTGTGAGCAGTAGTTGTCGATTGCTTGTAATGAACTTCCTACCTAGATATTGGCCAGATTTAAACATCACTGTAGCAATATTGTTTGTTATTGTTATTGTATATTTCAGATTCATTCAGAATTGACAAAGCCATTGTATGAGTTGGGTTTTGAATAACTTGAGGCACACAGTATTAAATGATGAACCACGTGGATGTGGTTAAGCACTAATTATACATCCTTACAATAAATATGCTTCATGTTGCTTCCCCTGCACGACATCACATAATTTGTTGGATATAGAGAGAAAAAAAGAGATCAAGAATAATATTTTGTCAGCAGGTGTTCAGTTAATTAAACATTCAGACATATGATGTCTGAGTGAGAAAAAAATTTCATATAATTTGGAGCTACCCTAGTCACAGTTCTTGAGATAATTGTTTAAATAAAAATTATATATTATCTGTATGGTATAAACGTTTCTCTTGCTCATAATTTTAAAAATATGTATTGCAAATTAAATTACATGGAGTGCATCAGAGTCATGAATTAATGACTAGGCAAAGCAACTACAGTATACACATGTTGTAATATATATATATTTGACCACCCCAGAAACTGGCATTGTTGTGATGTTTGCAGTTATAAATACAGGTTAACTAAAAATCATCAAAGCTTAAATTAACTGAAGAATCGAGGAAAGTACATCAGTAAATAACGAATTCATCTGTGTCATTTATCTGAATTAAATTTGAGATGATTAGATGATTAGCTGAATCCTCATATGACAAAATAGCTGATAAGGGAGATCACTCTGATATGTGCAGAATAGAATTTATAAATATTGTCTATAGAACAGCATATCTTTATATTTCAGCTTGTAATGCAACAGTCCAGTGTTTTGGTCATGGGACATGTGTGTATGCTGAACACAAACCAGTGTGTAGTTGTTTCCCTGGTAAGTCTCTGACTGAATAGTGTTAAAATGTATTTATGATCTACTTCTGATTGTTTTTTTAACTGTAGCCCACCTTAGAAGTAATTACTTGGCACAATTACAGTCTATTTTAGAATTATTGAACCCCTTTGTACCATAAATATTTCAAGCCATACATTCTTCCTCTGCACAGACATTTGTGATTTTGACAAATCTAGTCATCAGTAGATGCTGTTTATATCGAGTTGGAGCAGCCTAACATACATGATGAGGTGCATGATGGTATAATGTGGATTTTAGCTTAGGTAAAATAAAAGTAGGAATATAGATATTATATGTACCAAGTATGAAATTATATATACCATGTAAGATAATGTTAATGCCATGTAATATAGTGTATATACCATGTAAGATATAAATGTATATACCATGTACAGTAATGTTAATACCATGTATAATATTGCATATACCATGCAAGATAATGTATATACAATGTAATATATTGTATATACCATGTAATATATAATTGTATATACCATGTAATTGATGTTAATACCATGTAATATATTGTATATACCATGTAAGATATGGTATGTAACATGTAATATATTGTATATACATGTATCATGTAGGATAATGTATATACCATGTAAGATAAGGTATATTCCATGTAATATATTGTATATTCCATGTAAAATATTGTATATACCATGTACTAATATAGTCACATTGATTAACCTTTAAAATTAATCACATGTTTTTCACATGTCATATATTTCAAGATGTTAGGAAAATGGGATGTTATGAAAAATATACCATTGTGGGCCAAATCCATATTTCTGACACATATAAGATAAAAAGAAGAATAAAGTTAATTTTGCTTTGTTAATTACTTGAATATGTTATTGTGTTTCTTTTATGTTTATTGGCTCTTTCTAATAAATATGTTGCCTGGATACAGGTATCAAAGCTTCCCTATATCAATAGTGTTGCTAGTAAATTATAGATCTCAATTTCACCACTTCTATTTTAAACAACAAACTCTGTTATCAGCAGAATATCTCTTACAGGTGTCACCTATTGTGTAAGGCATTCCTACTTTAGTTGCAGTGTTTGGATAACAATTTATATAGTAATTATTATGCACATAGTAATCTGAGGGGACAATTTCATTTTGAAATTATTTACTTTGATGTATCTCAGAAAAAATGTTTTCTTAAATTTAACCAATGGATATAAAAATAAAAGGTTTTATTTTGCTGTAAATCAGGCAAGATATTTATTCCAGGTATTTGAGAGTGAGAATTTTGAAGAAGAAAAAGAACATACAGTTGATTGTAAATAGGGATGTTAATATCATTTTTTTTTCCAAAACCGATTATCGTTTGTAGAAATCCGATTTTAAACCGATTATCGTTTTTTGTCCTACATTGAAAATTACAAAAAATATATTCTTATAATGCAAGTTAGTGAATGCCTCTTGCGAATAAAAGATATTCATTACATACCATAACGTATAGACGCGCATCGTCTGATGGCATGGAGGACGATATTGTGGCTCCACCAAAGCCATCAAATCACGGAAGGAATTGGATTCAACAATCAAAATTGGTAGCATGTTTTCAGCAACAAACTTAGCTACAGCAGCAGTAACTTTTTCTTGATGACTATCAGGACAGTTTCTTTGTGTTCCAATAAATGTTGTTAATCGCAGCTGAACATTTGAAGGAGCCGCAGTTCTGGGATGTTGGCTATGCAAATGTGCATGCAATCCAGTAGTAATACCACCGCTCCGACTTGTTTGTTGTGAACATAGTTTACAGAGAGCCATGCTTGATGAAATTTTTTCAAAGTTTTCCCATACATCAGATTTATTTATAAGACCAGCCATATTTCTAAACTTGAAAAGACACAACCAGCAGAGACCAGTCCTCAACAACAGAGACTGTAGCTATTAACAGTCTATTGTTGTCAATTTCGGACATCAAAGAACTTAGCGACTGGTTGGTCGACTAACTATTTACATCCTTCAACAATAAATGTATTCATTTACAAACACGCTGGATGGGGCGCTCACAAATTTTAAACACACCTTATCTGCTGGCCATATTGTATTAAAATGTAAACACTAAACAAATGCATGAATGAATTTTTTTCTGGTATTTTTTAAAATTTTCACTATAAAAATGGTAAAAAATATTGAATTCGATTATCATTTTGTAAAAACAAAAATCGATAATCGTTTTCAAAACCAATAATCGGATTTCCGATTTTTGTTTAACAACCCTAGTTGTAAATGAGTATTCCTGTATCAACCCGCCAACTCTGCACAGATAGTGGTCTCAAAACTACTTTAAATTTTTTAGAAGATCTTGAAAAGTTCTTTGGAGTAGGGGAAGGGAATGAACAAAATCTACAGGGCTGTTTGATCAGTGTTTATTCAGCATTTACACTATTATCAGCATGGTAGGAAACTGTCAACACAAAGGGAAATTACTCTTCTTTCATGCGTAATGTTAGGTTCCAATAACTTTCTTGTCATTTCAAGTACTGCATGTGAACTTGATTTATATGAAAATCTGTCATTAATGCATCAACACTAATTGATTTAATAATAGATTATATTGATAAATTAATTTTTTAGGACAGTAGAGTTATTAATTATTTCTCAATGACAGGTTTTTTTTCCATCTCCCGTTGGTTGATGAAATTTGAATCTTCCTTTTTCTGTACCTGGCTTAATCTGCAGTCTTTGTTGAGGGGCCCCGGCCAAAGTGAGTTTTCAAGAAAGGGGTGTATTTATAGCCTCACTTTTTCAGTAAACCTTGGAAAGCTGTCTTGAACTTAATTTTCAGCAGCTAAAACCAAAGAATTTTCTCATGCAAAGATTTTCAGAGTTGAGGTATCCTTATGTGATAAAGACTGCTGGACTAAATTTCTAGTTTTTTTTTAGAATTCATATTATGATTCAAAGTTTTGAAAATCTACAAATCGCTTCAGGTGAGATATGTATCATGAAAATGTTGAGCAAGACATATGTCCCAAAAAATATTTGTCTAATTTAAACAATATAAAAGAGTTCACTTTGGAGCATGATTTTTGGCTGTACAGGTCATAGACCAGAAGAGCCTATAAAATAACCTAACTTGTCTCATGGTCATCATCTGTCCAACCATTATGACAAGTTCAGAACTAATTGGAAGGTTGCCATTAAACTTGAGACACACATTCATAATAATATCTATTTTGTCCAAGATAAAAATGGTACCAGTCTGATATTGTGTATGCCTCCACAGTGTCCATTTTGAAAACCTTGTTAATACTTACTGCCCCTCCTGAATGGATGGTCAGTTATTATGAACATGGATTTTTACTACAACACATTCTTACAATGTAATTTTTCCTAAATGAAAAGGTTGCCATATCAACATGGTGTTTCCACCAGATGACGTATTATGATGTCTGGATGTTCTAAGTGCCATATCAACATGGTGTTTCCACCAGAAAACATATTCTGATGTTTGGTTGTTCTGAGTGACATATAAACATTATGTTTCCACCAGATGACTTATTGTAATATCTGGATGTCCTAAGTGTCATATCAACATGGTATTTCCACCAGAAAATGTATTATGATGTCTGGATGTCCTAAGTGAAAATGACTGATTTAGTAAGTATTATTGCCACCATGGCAGCCATTATGAAATCTTCTTGCTGTTCGTCCTGTGCTGATGGACATTTAACATTGAGTTTTCACTAAGTGTTGTCTTGGTCCTAAACAAACTTGGAGCAGTTCTGACTTGCAATATGGGTGTCACAGCGGCCATCTAGAAATCTGTATTTTCACTGTTCTTCCTTAATAGAAAGTCATACTGACGAGTCATTTTTACCAGAAGACTTCTTATGGTGTCTGTGTTTTCCTAACTAAATATGGTACCAGTCTTGCATACACAGTATGGCTATCATGAGTTCACCAGAAGACTTCTTATGCGGTCTGTGTTTTCCTAACTAAATATTGTACCAGTCTTGCATACACAGTATGGCTGTCATGAGTTCACTGGAAGACTTCTTATGGTGTCTGTGTTTGCCTAACTAAATATGGTACCAGTCTTGCATACACAGTATGGCTGCCATGTGTGCCATCTTGAAAACCTTGTTATCACTACTCCTTCAGAATGGATGGTTACAACCTTACCTATGTTTTTCTCTTTTCAGGATATTATGGAAACAGATGTGAAACTCCAGTACATATATGTGACTCCCAGCCTTGCCTGAATGGAGGGGTGTGCAACAGATCTGCCATGTATAATGAAGTTCAGTGTACCTGCCCAAAAGGTGGGTTTTAATCATATTTGTAGGAGTATTATAAAACAAATTTACTAGAGTGAAATATACATTAGAAATGATTTTAAAACCGGTTCATCCATTCAAGTTGTTATATTGTCTGCTTGCAAGGTGGTTACAGAGCTGCCAACCCTCATGATTTTGGCATGAATTTCATGACTTTATCACGATATTTAATAAAATAGTTGATTTCCTGTTAAGCACTAGTCATGATATCAGCAGTACAACTGGTCACGGTATTAGTGAATTATAGCTGACTGGTACTGTTGGCCCAGAAGCAAGCTTTTTTTTGTATTTTAATCTTTAAATATATGAATAGTTTTACAAATGCTTTTAAGAGAAACTGGGGCTTAACCCCGGAATTCTGTTCTGTACATGCACTGGCAACGCTGTTTTGAATTACCATTCGAAAACTTATCTTCAAAATGTCTTCACAACCAAGGAAAAATATAGTCCAAATTTTCTCTGACCATCCTTACCCCATTTTAACTTTGGAAATTTGTTTATTGTCCATATCATGTGACTATATGACCTCATTAACATGTAGGTTGCAAGATTTGAAGTCATATGACTTGGACAAAAATAGCCAGATCCATGTCAAATTTCAAAACATATTTTTGTCTCTCCTGTCAGCAGATTAAAGACAAGATAAAAGTGCTATGCTCACGATTTTTGAGAAAATAAATCATTCCTATCAATTTCAAGCAGGTATTTCTTGATGAAAGATTGTTCAAGTTTCCAAGAATTCCAACTTTTCGATTTGGAATGGACTCTGACCCTATACCCCAACATAAATGTCCAAATATAAAAAATGCAGTGGCAAAGGTCAAAGGAAACTCAGAATAATAAAGTGAAATAGATTAGTTTAGTTTGGAATATGCCAAACATTTGCCACGCATTCATTTGTTTGACAAATATTCGCGAACTCCAGGATCACTTCACAAATTCATGTCAAAATTCACAAATTTGTATCACCATTTTCACAAATTGCGAGCCTGGAGGGTTGGCAGCTTTGGTTTTGAATTGATTGTATATGTGCTTTTATTCAATGTTTAACTTTCAAAATTGAGATGCTCTTGTACAAATCCCATTCCTTGAATGTACATACAGTAGAAAATAAAAATTTCAGCCTTCATAGCAAAGAGCATCTTGACATGAAGGCCAATCAATATTTCAAATATGGTGGCAGTCACAAAAGATATAAAACCATTAAATGACTACTTCTCTGTAAGCACTTCACAGTTTGACCATGTTTTCTGAAAGAAACTTTCCTTGCAAATTTACACAAATAATGCCATTCTGCTATCATATATGGCCAGTTACTT
>JARLTB010000119.1:10375000-10467500 GCA_030141615.1 Unio pictorum | reverse complement strand
AACCTCATCTATTTCATATACATAAATGCAAGCAGTCACTTTTTGCTTTGTTTCATTTGCATTGCAAAATCTGTAACCATTGCACAATCATTGACAACTTCATTAAAAACAATAATGGGCACTATGGATTTTGTAAATACCATAGGTTCTTTTATTTAATTTTTTTTAAAACAAAAATGAATAACCATGTGTTTGTTGTGTGTGGGGGAACCAGCTTGGTTTGCCATTTGTACTGCATTTTTTTGTTTCTTTCTTTATTCAGCATCTAATTGCTCAGCAAAAGAAACTGGCTTTAAAAAGCTCAAATACGTAAATTGAAGACATTACTGAGAAATTATTATTCCTATTTCAGGACTTTGGAGACACAATACCAGGTCATGGAGGCATTATGGACAGGTTTGACTGTCAGTTCTTGATGGCCACATTTGTCCATGTGTATCACTTTAGCTTTATTAGGTGAGTTTCCTGCAGTGCATTATATATATATATATATATATATATATATATATATATATATATATATATATATATATACACAGTAGTCCCCCTCTTGTACGGCCCCCCTGACCAGCGGCCACCCGCTCCAAACGGCCAGAATTCGTTGGCACCGACGAGTTTCTGTTCAAAAGTACCCCTCACGAGAGGCCACCCGGCTAACGCGACCAGCGGCCAGCATTTTTGTGCAATAATATAAAATTTTCCCCCTCACGAGCAGCCACATTTTATTTTTAAATGTATCCAGAACCAATAATTAATTCAAATCTTGACGTAAGGTAAGTAATTTTGATTATCTCTATCGTAGATACACGTCTCCGAGTGTCAAGTCGCCGTTAAAAATGTCGACTAAAGATTTAAAGTATATCGTTATCTATGAAAGTCGATGTTTACAGGAAATGGGCTCAATAATGTTTTGATAGAGTTTGGGGTTTAACACCTATGTTGAGTTCTTCTCGTTGATGATTATAACCAGACGTAATTGTTATAATTATAACAAGGTCAGCATAGGCTAAAAATAGATTTGTACATTGGCACACACAGAGAACCTTAGAAAAGACAATAGGGTACCAGACAAAGACCGGAAAAATTACGTGACCAAACAATATGGCTTCCTTTACGAAGGCTGCATTTCGTAGACTCGACACAAGTTTTGTCTGCATATATAAATCGCATACAGTCAGCAATAACCGAATAAATCATTACCAAACACTAAAATGTCATCACGTTAACGGATACATTATTTTCGAAGAAAGTCGGTTATTCTACTCGACGACATGGGGGGGGAGGCCGTATGTACAAAAGACTCGTAAGAACAAGTTTATGTTGAAATAATTTGAATAAACAAAGTAATAACCGATAAGAAGGTTATTCAGCAGCAGTGGGAAAATGGAGCAAATGGAAAGATAATTATGTATGTACCAAGATGTAAATGACGTTTTTGAATCCATTTGCAATGTGCATGACAACAATACCCGCTCGTATATCAAACTTACGCCAAGAAAGCAAAAATAGTAACGTATATTCAGTTGAAATAAATTTGTTATTATGACAAAAAAACTTTTATTGAGTAATGTTTCATTTAGACGAAGATATTTAATGTTTTGAAGTATGTAGCTTTCTTGCTACGTACATTAGATATACATGTACTTCTCATAATAAATTTAGCCCCCCTCTGGAACGGCCACCCGCCTTATAAGGCCACTTTCCCGGTGCAACAGGGGTGGCCGTATAAGAGGGGGACTACTGTATATATATATATAATATTATCTGTATAAAGCCAAGATATTAATAGAATATTAAGAATAGATATTAAGTTTTGATGAAATCCATTGCATTATTTTAAGTTTGGATGGGCAAAGACTACAACATATAATAGGCTGTGTTTCTTATTACAAATTAGTTCCACTATAATGAAGTTACTTGAACCTTTTGTTCAAGTGACCTTTTCTGGATGTGGGCAAATTATTCCTGTTTGCTTGGTGATATAGTGAAAAAAAACCAATGAACATTTATATTCTATGTAGGCTTGATTATACCGCTTTCTATTGAATGTGAATAAGATTTTGTAAGTAGATCTCTAAAGGAAAATCAGGAGAAAAATGGAAAATAAGCCACTATACAAAAAAGGTTTTAGTGTCAGATTGAGAGCTCTAGTATAATTATGGGATTAATATCTAGTAGATACAGAAAAGGAAAATTTTAGTACAATACTAACTTTTCTGTGACTTAATTTTTTCTTGAAGAATAAACAAGTCCATTACTAAGTTTACTAATTGTTTGAATATTATTGCTGATGCATTTAAAGATGTATGATAAGTACAATTTAAATGAATTAAAACGATAATGCAGATATCACCCACTAAAGTATGTAATGCAAATGAAAATATCACTTGTCTATAAATTCGGTCTGTATATTTTCTGGTTCAGGGTTCCAAACTCCCAGAGGATCTTGCAGAGCATCCTGTTGCTGCCAGCTGAAGAACAGTTGCAGGTCTTTAATATGCTGAAAGATAAACTTCTGTCTCGTCGGCTGCTAAATATGACCAACACGTCCTAGTCTTTGAGCAGTATCAATGTTTGATATGAAATTGTCTCAGTGAATGTGTGAAATGTTGAGGAAAACATATGGTATCCATTTGTCCTGTGCACAGATACAACACTACGAAGTGAATTGTTTGCAGGAAGTGTTTATTAGTGTGAGTTTGATTTTTAAAAGAATATGAAAATACATAAATGTTTTTGGGCATGTGATTTGTTGCAATGATTCTAATTTGAAAGAATTATGCCAAAAATTAAACTCAATGAACAAATAAATATTCATGATATTTGTAAGTACAACCTTTGCTTACATCAGTAAATCCACCCATTTATTTAGAATTTACTACATTAAAGATGAAGAGGAAATTTCCCCACCAAAAGTTTCATTGCTAGACTAAACATGTATATTTCATGTAATTCTTGTGATTTTGCTTGTTAAAGTTAAGATTATTTATGATTTAAAAATGCTTGTAGCAGGCAATTATTCTTTATCGAAATGGTGGTGACTAGGTCTGTTCTAGGTGGAAATTAATTTTGCATAATCTGCACAAATCATATAAAATGTTTCTCGAATTGCTTTTCTGCACAGTTTTATAATAGTTTTGGCACTTAAAATGTTTTAAAATTGGTTGAAATTAAATAAAATTTCATAGCACCACAGAGTTCATAATATACATAATATAATATCTTCTTGTCCATAATTTGACATTACATATGTGACTTCGTTATATTGATTGGACATTACATATGTGACTTCGTTATATTGATTGGACATGACATATGTGACTTCATGTAATGTTGATTTACATTACATGTGTGACTTTATGTTCAGTTGATTTTAAATTACATACGTGATGTCACTTTATTTTGATATTAGATATGTGAATTCATGCTATGTTGATTTTGCGTTACATATGTGATGTTATGTTGATTTTACATTACATATGTGATGTCATGTTATGTTGATTTTACATTACATATATGACTTCATGCACTGTTGATTTTACATTACGTATGTGATGTCATGTTATGTTGATTTTACATTACATATGTGATTTCATGGTCTGTTGATTTTAATTTTTTTAGTATTTTTATCAATGATTAATTTTTTAAATATTATATGAGGATAATGTATTGCTGATCATTTTACGTTAGAAGAAAATGTATTATATAATCTAAATGATTTGTCTTCTCAGACTCAGTGTTCCATCTTGTATTACTGTTCATTTTCTGTAATATGTAATAATCCTATTGGTGTTTATCGTCATCATACTTTGTCTTTCATCTTGTATTATGGTTCATTTTCTGTAATATGTAATAATCCTATTGGTGTTTATCTTCATCATACATTGTTTCATCTTGTATTGCGGTTCATTCCCTGTAACATTTATTAATCCTGTTGGTGTTTGTCTTTATAAGACTTTGTTTCTGATCTTTTATTGCAGTTCATTTCCTTTCATATGTATTGTTCCTATTGGTGGTTATTTATTTTTGTTTGCTAGTAAATCCATGAAGTGATATGAAAGATCATCAGTTATATATAGTCAAATGGCCAAAATCAGTTTAGATCTTGAATGTGGGATTTTTCAGTTATGATACATTTTGATTCTGTATATTCAACAAATATAGTTTTAAAATTACAGTGCAACTACCCATGACACAGTCTTTTCCCTTAAACAACTTTTTCCCATATCCAACAAGTTAAATATTTACCTTTTTCTTTATTAAATTTATACATTGTATTCCTTTAGTAGGCAATTTATTTGATATGAAACAGCAAGATTTCTTCAAATTTATTGTATTCTTCTTAAGCAGCCAAAAGTCTTATTTCCCCTAATTCATTGTTGAGTCTTATTTCCCCTAATTCATTGTTGAGTCTTATTTCCCTTAATTCATTGTTGAGTCTTATTTCCCCATATTCATTGTTGAGTCTTATTTCCCCTAATTCATTGTTGAGCAGGTTGAAATAACCATTCAGATTTGTGAAATATATTTATTAAAATTCATAACAAATTAGCAATATGATCCAGAAGTATGGGGCAGGATCTTCTATCTTCACATTTCTCAGATTATTAGAATAAAGACTATGTGTGACCTGTACAACTTAAAATTTAAAAGGTGACCAGCTTTAATATCACTAATACCAAAAGGAGTCTGAAGTGTTGTCATTTGTCAGTTTGAAAATTACGTTCATAATGAGAAAAAGTATGCAGCATTTATATTTAAAAGAAAAATCTATGTTCTTATTCAATATTACTGAATGTACAATGCACTAAAAATGTTAAAAAATGAAAAATTTCCATATGCATAATAGAAAGATCTTGACAGATTTGGCAATGAATTTTCATAATAAATAATACATTACCCAATCAAATTACATTAGAATAACTTTGTCATTTTTAAATCCAGCCATCCCAAAAGTGAGAGTGAGAGAGAGAGAGGGGAGGGGGCAACTCTTAGAGGTTTACTCTCCTTTCTAACCAAACGAGGTTGTCATTAAACCTGATTTCACTCTTGTTTGTCTTGCTGTAAAGAGCCGTTTATTCTGAAACTTAAATTTCATGTCATCTTTCATTTTCACTGGTATGTTGCATGAAAATATGAAGAGAACAAGCTGGACATGAAGATTTGCAATTTCAGTAATACTGTATGTATAGATAGATAGTACTGACCATATCACATCAGTTGGCTTGATTGCAAGTTACAATGGAACCCCAACTATGCGATAATTGGGGTCCAAAAAATTGGATCATATTAATAGCGGGGTCACATTAATGCGGGGTTTTACAGTATTTTTTTTTCTTAAGAAAACACAGCATTGGCATATATAGGTATATTCATGTCTAATGTAAACAAATTGTGGTATTATCGGATGAATATTAAATGGAATGCAGTATTAAGACTTACCAAGAATAATGGCTGGATAATATATTTATTTGTTATTACTTTCCAAAAATACACAATAGGGTATCAACATCATTTACTATCGTGCTGTTGTGGCATGGAGTTAATCCATATTCATTGAATGCATGTAATTCCATTGAAAAATTTAAAATATTCAATACTTTTCTCCAAGATCATTGTGTCTGAATTCATTGCCCAATATATAGCATGAATAGAGTATTAACACCGTTTACCCACCGTCTGATATAGTACCATCATGGCATGCAGCTAGTCCATAACACCTGTAATTCCATTGCAATAATTGCAAACATATTTAAACTATTCAATATTATTGTCACAAATCATTATGTGTCTGAATTCAGTGGGAAAAACTAGGTTAGAAAGATGAAGCACGAATACGTTTCATTACATTCCAGGGACTATGAACTGTGTATATACATATCGTAAACTTGATTTTCCATAAAGAGTAAAATATTTTTATATATACAAAAACAAGGAAATTAATGACGAGTTCATAAGCAAACACCAGACACATAAAATCTGAGAACTATGTGCAGTGAGTCTGTAATGGTCACGAGCCACTGATATAAAAGTTTTTTAAACTGTACACATGTACAGTTTCATACTCTGTCATTATTCCAGCTGATTAAGCCGATATTATTTACTGGCAAAATGTTTCTGTCTAATAACACCGCCAAGCCAAGAAAACATGTTGGTGGCTCTCGGCTTTTTAATGTTTATTGTGCGAATCTTGTATCAACAACTGCATTGTCTGCTGCATGTTTGTGTAAGCATTTAAAGAAGAAACACATGTCGGCTATTGTTTGAGCAACAATTGTATACAGAATTAATTGAAGGCAATCACAGATGATTTACTGGCTTTACTCAATGATCAAAAATAAGTAACATTTCTGATAATGTTTATTTAGGCATACAAATTCAAGATTCTGGTGAAATTGATACATTTCAGAAGCCAAGCATTTTACATCTGATTCTCATGCTTTTTCTTATTATATATCATATCATATAAGAATTCAAAAATGATCTTTTCCCCAAAATCATATTAAATTTTTTTTCTTTGCGCAATGTGCGTAGAACGACTTCTGTTTGTGAACTTGCTTTTCCATAACAGTAAAATAGTTTCTAAAAATAAAACAATATAGGAAATAGATAACGATTTCATTAGCAAACCCCATACACATGTAAAACCCGAGAGCTCAGTGCAGTCACTTTTGTAATTGTTTTTAAGTTCAATGCATGTACAATTTCATACCCTCTGAAATTCCAGCTAGTAAAGCGGACATTATTTACTGTTCAACTGATTTCGTCTATTAACACTACTAAGCCCAGAAAACATGTTGGCGGCTTTCGTTTTTTGATGTTTATTAAACTGAGAGACTTTTATCAACCACCACATTGTCTACTGCTTGGTAAGAAACACACATTGAGTATTGTTTGAGCAACAATTGTATACAGAATTAATTGAAGATGACCACAAAGACCACATCATGTTTATTTTGGCATAACACTTCAAAAAACCGGTGAAATTGTTTACTTTAATAAACTACGCCACAATTGTTTTATATTAAAATTCATTCACAAACTCTTCCCCAAAATGATAATAAATGTTTTACACACTATTTATCATGCTTAAATTTTTTTAAAAATCCCAGTACGAGAAAAATACATATATGTGTAAACTTTTAATATATTAAAAATTTTAGAAACCTTGCCATGATCAATTATATTCTAATTCATAGGAGATATCTTCTCCATATGCAACCTCTTTCCCAAAATGATCATAAATTCTTAATACACTATTTCACATACTTTGAAGAGAAAATAAATCAAGTGCAAATGAATATACAAATTTTCAGGAGCCACATTATATCTGAATTTGCGGTATTGCAGGGCATGTTATAGCGGGGTTCCTCTGTATATATTATCTTTGGGCCCCCCATATGCTGTTCTGACTGCCAACCAACTGTTCAACTGACCATTCCAGTGAAATTCATACTGAACGAGAATTATTTTTGGAGTCATCTAATTGCCACATGCAAAACCACTACTGACAGCATATTACATGGACAAAGTGATAATGCATGCTGATAATATTTCATTATCAATTCCTTATGTCAGGTGTAAACCCAGACATGAGGATTACAGTCCCCATATTGATGAATGGAAATGCCAGAACATCCTGATCCAACAAAAACGGACATTATTTAGTTCTTGGCTGTAATTAACTCTTCTATTATATTTGATACATGCTATCAAATAATACTTCTTAATGACAGAATTTTTAAAGTGGGCGGTTGCACATATGCATGTAAGAGGTCATGTGTTCCTATGAAAATGGCCAGAAATATAATGTCTGTTAACCTGTACACCTGTATAGGTAAGATTCAAGGTATGGCTATCAAAATATACAGGTGCATATTTAACCAAATAATAATGAGGACTTTGTATAGTGCCTAATCATTAATAAAAGCTTTAAGCGTTTTAAAACATATATAATGATATGACTACAACAAAAAACAAACAGTATGAAATTAGAAAACAAAAAAACAAAGAAAATATTTAAGGTAGGAAACATTGTTAGGCTTTAAGATTTTTCTTGCAGTCAAAAAAGTGAGTTTTAAGAGCACTATTGAAAAAGATCACTGTGTCTGTACACCTTCACAGTTAATGAGAAAGTAGCACAGATTAGTTAAAAAAATATTGTTGTTATTCCTCACCTACCTGCCTGTCTTCAATGCTTTAAAGAGAACACTTTTGTTCTTGTACTTGCAGGGATTCAAAAGCATTTGGGACTGTTGAATATTTTTATTACTTCAGATATCACTTAATTTAGTCACCAGTTCTAATGTGTTCAATCTGTCCATTTTATTATTTTTGTTTGGTTTTTATCACAAAATAACATTAAATTCCAGAGAAATGAGAGTGAATATGGAGCATTTTGATTGTATTATGACATTGGTGCATCAGTATCTGTTCAGAGGACACAGGGTCATTTGGTAAACAAATTGCATTTTGCTTTGACTTGGACTTACATCATTATTATATTTTGGGTGACAATCAGTCATGTATATATTTGAGCAGTTTGCTTATGAATTTATATTTTGTTAAATGATAATTGTAACAGCTGGCACTGTATATATTTTAGATCAGTTTACTTGTTGTAATACTTGTAGCATGTCTTGTAACAACAAAGATGACTGGGTAATGTTTCCAGACATTTGGGGCTGTAAGAAAGATAGCACCAAACTCACATTTCCTTTGGGAATATCAAACTGAAGAACGTTTGAATCATGTTGTTCATGGACGGTGTTGAGAATTTGAATATTATTAGCCATTATTCCCAGTTGTTGTATTCCTTTGAAGATTCCATACCTCTGCCATATTCCATAGTGGGTGAATGTATTGTTACCCACGTCTGACCATCACATCACTTAATGTCAGATTTTGACTCAGAAACGTCATAAATGACTTCATTGATTGAAGCCAGATTTGGTTTAAAAAGATCTTTATATTAAAAAGAACTACTTATAATCAACAATTTCTAACAAATTGTGACTGAGTTATGTCCCCTGTTTTCACTTTGCCTTTGTTTATTGCATCAAACTTTCTTCGAGTGCACAATAATGGCAGGGGCAACCATGTTTTATGAGCACATTTTAAGTTTTAGCCATGATTTTTTTTACTGTTATGCTTGTCAAAGTCAGTCATCATGTTTTGTTATTGGCCAATTTTTAAATGTGCAATAAAGTTTTCAGTCAGCGTAAATGGAAAGTTTATTAATAATAAATAAGCTTTTCTTTCTGAATGAAAAGCATAAAAGACATCCAGTGTGACGAAATGTCCTATTTTATCTGTAATACTTTTTCCTTTCAACTAAATTTCTTGCAGTTTATAAACAGCCCAATCTTTAATTTCCATATGTATTCAGTTTTACAGCTTCTATTTGGCATGGAGAAAAAGCAATAAAAGCTTTGAATTTTTCATTCACCATTTGGCAGATTTTGTTGTCTTTCTAGGAAAGAATTTCTGATGGTAAAGTTTGAATTGCCATGACAAGCAGATGGTATAGTATGAACTACCATGACTTGTAGTAGATGGTATAGTATGAACTACCACGACTTGTAATAGTATGAATTACCACAACTTGTAATAGTATGAACTACCACGAATTGTAATAGTATGAACTACCACGACTTGTAATAGTATGAACTACCGCGACTTGTAGATGGTATAGTATGAATTGCCATGACTTGTAGATGGTATAGTATGACTACCATGACTTGTAGATGGTATAGTATGAATTGCCATGACTTGTAGATGGTATAGTATGAACTATCATGACTTGTAGATGGTATAGTATGAACTACCATGACTTGTAGTAGATGGTATGGTATGAATTGCCATGACTTGTAGATGGTATAGTATGAATTGCCATGACTTGTAGATGGTATAGTATGAATTGCCATGACTCCTTTCTAATTTGTTGCAACTTCTAACAGCCACATGTTTTCATTTAATATTACAATAGAGCTTCAGCAAGGAACGGGCGTATATGTGAAGCAATAACATTCAGATAATTAGCTGAGTCGTTCTTTGCAAATATGATAATGGAATTGAGATTGTAGACTCCTAACGTTCAAGGAAAAACCTATTCTATTTTTAAATTTCATGGTCACCAGTTATCCTCCCAATTTGTTTAGGTAGATTTCATGTTTTTTTTTTATTTTTTTTTTTTTTTAATTCTATTTTTAAATTTCATGGTCACCAGTTATCCTCCCAATTTGTTTTGGTAGATTTCATGTTTTTTTTTTTAAATTGTAATGTGATGCAACTGAATATTTACATAATGTGTCAGTTGTTATCAGTTATTGTTCTTTGTTTTGAAAATGATTTCTGTAGAATCATAAGATAATTGTGATCCAGGAGAATATAAATTAGATAGTGTTAGTCTGCATTTTAGTAGTTGTTTTTTTTCTTCTTCAAATGTGAATGATGTATCACAGTTTCTAATTCAGAAATGTTATTCTTACCATATAATATTACTTGATTTGGAGAAGAAAAAAACCATTACTACAGTTTTCACCATAGTGGTAAAAGAAACTCCAAATTTGAAAGCTTTGTCAATTTAGTCTAGCCATGGCTTTAATTACTTGAATGAATTGTCCAAAATTTGGAAGCTTTGTCAATTTAGTCTAGCCATGGCTTTAATTACTTGAATGAATTGTCCAAAATTTGGAAGCTTTGTCAATTTAGTCTAGCCATGGCTTTAATTGCCTGAATGAATTGTCCAAAATTTGGAAGCTTTGTCAATTTAGTCTAGCCATGGCTTTAATTACTTAAATGAATTGTCCAAAATTTGGAAGCTTTGCCAATTTAGTCTAGCCATGGCTTTAATTACTTGAATGAATTGTCCAAAATTTGGAAGCTTTGTCAATTGAGTCTAGCCATGGCTTTAATTGCCTGAATGAATTGTCCAAAATTTGGAAGCTTTGTCAATCTAAAATCTAGTCATGACCTTAATTACTTGAATGAATTGTCCAAATTTTAAATGCAATAGAATTGTATGAGTATATGCTGATGTTGATTGATTGTTTATGCATTACTAGTTGAGAATTATTCTATTGAAACAAACATGCCAGGACCTAAGAGGAAGCCAGCATCATATATACATGTTGGTTATTCTAATAAAATGTATTCCTTTATATGATAGGCTTAATGGAAAGTTGTGTAGATTTATTGTGAGTCTAAGTGAAACATGTTTTCTGACCGGGATGTTTTTTGCTTTTTATTCAATAGCCCAAAGTGTATGAAAGCCACTATAATGAAGGATTTTTTTAAAAGATTGAATTGCCCAATATGCATGAAAACCAACATAATGAAGTTTTTTTTTATTATTGAGTAGCCCAGAGTTTGTGAAGCCAAATTAATAAAGGAATATTTTCTTTTATTGAATAACCCAAAATGTATGAAAGCCATCATGATGAAGGATTTTTTAAAAATTGAATAGCCCAAAGTGTATGAAAGCCAACATAATGAGGGATTTTTGTTTTATTGAATAGCCCATAGTTAATGAAAACCAACATAATGAAGGATTTTTTTGTAAAGGATATTATTTGTTAGGAGTACGAAGTAGACTGAAAATGTTGAGTGTGAATATAGCACCTTCATTAAAAGTGAATTTTTTAAAACATTTAAATTGTTTAGCAAGAGATAAATGTTAAATTTATTATTACATGGTGGTCTTGAGCTTATGGTGTGTTGTGCATAAGTCATACAAACATACTCAGTTGCTGAAGTATGTTATATATATTAAATGTAATTTTTAAAAATTAATATTCTGTACATAAACCTTGGTAGGGTTTCTGATTAGAAGCTGTCACTTTTCTCATTCAGTGTTTATTTGGTCTGCTTAGCATAATTATGTGTACCGTACTCTATAAATGATATTTATAGAAAGGAAAACTGCTTTATGTTTAAAATAACCATACTTTGCATTGGGTTAAAAAATTTGAGAGGATATCATTCACATCTCTACAGAATATATTGGAGGTAATAATCCATGTTTGGAAGCTTTACATAATAATGTATTATTTTTATTGCCATGGTCTGATTATGTTTACATTATTACAATAATAATCCATACTAATTTTGTTCAATTCATAAACCCTTATAAATATTACAATACAGAAGTGCAAACATGCTCCTGTATTGAATATATTTTTAGTCGTTCTTTTTTTGTAGGTTTCACATGTAAATTTGGGATGGCAGTCATGCTGATACTTAGAAATGACAAATCCTGCTCTAGTTTAGGTTATTGTTTGACAGAGATTTATCAGTTATTGGCTATTTCATTTATTCAATAATTTGTTTTGCAAGAACAACAATAATCCATGGTTTGTTGAATGCATGAAACACTCAAGCCTGACTTTAAACCTTCTAATTTGAACAATTTCCTTGTGCATGGACAAACATTTTTGCACAGGAAATATTGTGAAATCTCTGCAGTATGCTTTGACAGCAAAGGCAAATCTTGTGAGATCCATCTAGTGTGCTTTGACAGCAACACAGAGGCAAATCTTGTGAGATCCATCTAGTGTGCTTTGACAGCAACACAGAGGCAAATCTTGTGACACCCATCTAGTGTGCTTTGACAGCAACACAGAGGCAAATCTTGTGACACCCATCTAGTGTGCTTTGACAGCAACACAAAGGCAAATCTTGTGACACCCATCTAGTGTGCTTTGACAGCAACACAAAGGCAAATCTTGTGACACCCATCTAGTATGCTTTGACAGCAGCACAAAGGCAAATCATGTGATATCCATCTAGTGTGCTTTGACAGCAATACAAATCACAGATCTCTCAGCAGTACATGTTGACAGCCACACACAGATCCACTATTAACTGTTGGTGTCAAGGCTGGACTTGGGTTGGTCAGTCTTTTTCACACTTGATTCTAATTTTCCCATCCTATCTTCTCCCATATTTAACCAGTCAGTAGCAGTTGTTTGATACTAATATTTAACCAATTAGAAGCAGCTATTCCTTATGTCCTCACAGATATTTAACCAATCACAAGCTGCTGTTGGATACATCCTCACATATTTAACCAATCAGAAGTTGATACAACCTTGCTGACATAATCATTCAAAGAATGCAATTGGAGTCATCCTTGCTGACAGTTAACCAGCTGTTGGAAGTGGACACATATAGCTGGGTAACTTATTTTTCTTGTGCCATTCCACTTTTTTTATGACAGTACAATTTTGTAAAGCTAAAGAATATTCTGTCTTCTTCAGTTAGATGATCAAACAGAAGCGTTTTATCCCTAAGGGTAATCTGTAAATGGGATAACTTGAAATGCCTAATGTTAGACCATTAAACTAGAGGATTCACACATCCTTCTGTTTGTTTGTACCCGCTACTGATTTTAAAAGCAAAAAGCATCAAGAATGTAAAAAATGCACACAATGTAGACATTTTATTCATTGGTTTATAATTTATAACCTGATTGTCACCAAGGGATCCCAAAAAATGTCAAATTATGAGTGTTTTAATGCAAAATGAAGCTCCCATTGTAAACAAGCTGACAGACTTTTCACTTGTCCATTTCTAGTTTCTAGTATAGTCTATTTCAGTAAAACCTGTGTCATTTGTATCCAGTGTTTGAAATGTCTAGTTTTAATATTTCTAAAACAAATTGAACAAATAAATAGGAGTAACTTTTATTTACATGTTTGCAAAGAGATGCAAATCCAAAATTTACAGAATTATTGATGTTTTCAAAGACAGTGAGCTACATCATATATGTTGCTTGAAACTTTAACTGGCCCAAGCAATCATGGCAACCATGTTGCTAAATAAATTCCAGTTTGATTTGATGTGCCAAGGAATTTTGATTGTTTAGCAACACAGTTTATATTACAGTACATGTGTCAGTTATGGAGTGTTTGGAAACAAGTCAGTTAGAACTTATAAATCATTGAATAAAATGACATAGTTTTGTGTTTTTTTCCATATTATTGATGTCTTAAGTTCTTTAAATCAGTAGGTTGGGAACAAACAGATTAGTGCAAAACTACTTCAGCCATTTCTAGCATGAAAATTAGAAACTGCCATAGGTGCATGAGATACATATTAGTATAGATATACAAATAAATTTACCATGTATCAGTTTTACATTAGCTTCACTTATTCATTTAATTCACTATTTCTTTTATCGCCATGGATTCATATTTGACCATGGAAAGGGAGACAACTTGCTGCACAAGGACAATTATTTGGTGTACCAAAGTTTTAGAGCCATTTATTTACTCAGCACCATTGCGTAATAGTATAATTACTGGCTTTTAATTAAAAAAAGTAAATTCTTGCAATATTATTTATATATGGATTAGATAATCATACAGGGTTGTACATTTTTTGAGTTTATTTATTTCTTACATATTGTGGATACATTCACTATCCAGAACGAGTTTTTGAATACAACAGATATTGAGCATATTATATGTAGCTTTTATATAATAAAATGTATTGAGTACAGAATCAGGATTTTTTTCTTCTGCCTGCCACACTTACATTGAAGCTGCAGAATAACCTCTGCTGTACTGTATTTTAATATCTTCAAGAACAGTATTTTTTTTTCTTCTTGCAATGCTGTATATGTATGTTAGAATTGGTTAGAGTGAGACTAGTATAAAATAACTCCTGTTTAAGGATAATTGTACAGTTTATATTACAGTTCATGTGTCAGTTACAGATCAAATTGCTAGAAAAAGGGTAACACAATATGTCTTAACTGATTAGCATTTGATAAATTAAGACTGCAATTGTCTTGAAGTTCATTCCATTTGCACTTAAACAAGCAATACATAGAAACAGTAATTTTAGAATTTTAGCCCATGTGTGCAGAAGATTTGAACCTGTGCATTGTTGAAATTCATTTTCTGTCAATCAACAATTGATGTATATATAAAACTGAAATTGATCATAGTTGATATATCAAAGTTGGATTGTATGAGTGAAATCAACAAAAGGTAATTTTGGATCTAATTAATTGCCATTGTTAAAACTCCTGGGACAAGTTGTGTGTGTGTGTGTGTGTGTGTGTGGTTAGGATTTTTACATAGCTTTAAAAAAAAAATCAGTCCTGTCACTGCAATTTCTGAATTGTGGCAGTTTATTGTGATGTCTGTCACTGGGGCATCATGCCATAGACATGCAGCAGTTGGATTGTTATTGACAAGTTGGTTTATTAAGTTTGATCTGATTGTGTCATATAAGCTCATGTTGGTAGGACAAACTTGCTGAACTTCACACCATTTGGGTATCTCATCGAATTTGATCCAGCTTAGTACACTAGTGTATTTGAATTTTGACCAAGATCTCAAATTCAGTTAAATGCTACATTTGTATGTACTAATTAGGTCTTCAGATGTCTCATTGATTGACCTCTGTGAATATTAATTCTTATTTGAATTTCTACAAAATTGAAGTATGCATTCGTTAATGTTGCATCAATTGGAAGATCGTGGATGTTTTAGCTAAAACATTTTAACTTGCATCGAATTTCATGAGCACACATCTGAATGATAAATCAGGCTCAACTTTCAAAGACACGTTAGTGGGAAAACAAGACATGGCCACTTTAAAGTCATCATCATCATCATCAGTTTAGGTTTTACATATAGTTTCTATGCCCGTTGGTACTCATGAATTGTAATGAATTTAAGAAATTTCATTCATACATGCTTACTGGCCCAACTGACCTTGACCAATGGTCATAAACAGAATTTGTTTTAGAAATTTTGTTAGTTTTTTTTTCATTTGCCTACATTTCTTTTTGTTCGTACTTTGGATGAATTGTTATAAAGCCAAGACAATTCAGTCAGTAGCATGCTTGCTTCACCAATTGTTCATGTGGTCCATATCATAGATTTCACATTAATGTTTTCATCTTCTTGCTTATATTTTGTGGTTTTTAAAAAAAAAAAAATTTATAGCCCAAATGGTTATATACCAGAAGAATTTTAGGATGACTTTTCCACACACACATATTCATTAAGTTTATTTCTACTACTCCTAAACTACCTTACCCGTTAACCCTGGCGCTGCGTTTCTGCGTCAGGAGGTAGTAGCCTACTTTCGAGCTCTGTAATGTCAAGGTCATGTATGATAAACTAAAGTGGGCGGTATCATAGAAAGGTTGACCGATTTAGCTCTATAATGATACCAAATAATCTGGACGTTTTGTGTTGCACTACAAAATACAGAGGGAAAAACCTTATTTTTGGACCAGATTTTTTTCAGTCCAAAGTTCGCTAGTGGTCGGAATCCGATTTTTTGTCTGGATTTGAGACATTTTGAGAAGAAGAAAAAATAAACAACAAAACTCCAGCTTTACACCGCTATTTACGTGCAAGCGAAATAACCAATGATAAACGATGTTTATAACACAACTAGGAATTAGGTTAAAAAGAAATCTAGAAGTCGATGTATTAGGATGTATTAAGAAATAGCCCCCGAAATGTGTTTCTTACCCGCATTTTAAGACGAAAACTACGTAAACCTCCAGGGGTCAATGAGTTAGTTAATGCATTTACATAAACTATTACACACATTCATCCATTGATCTAGTTGATCCAAAACAAAAATAGTTCTGCTCAGACATGGCCACCACTATAACAATCATGAAAATCACGCTATTCCTATTCATCATTAACATAGGGTTTTCACCGTTAGACTTTTTAGGATGTCTTGTTTGGCATAAATGAAAATTATGCTGCATAGACATAAAGTATGGCCACAACATGGGTAATTTTGAAATATTTTCACATCTTGAGAATGGAAAATCTTTGACATGTTCTTTTCACCACAAGACTTCTTATGATGTCTAGTTGGGCATTAATTTTTTTAGTTTTGATAGACAATATGACCAACACAGTGTCCATCTGGACAATCTTGTCATGGCAGCCATCTTGAAAATCATGTTGTCGCTAATTCTCTCTCTCTCTCTCTCTCTCTCTCTCTCTCTCTCTCTCTCTCTCTCTCTCTCTCTCTCTCTCTCTCTCTCTCTCCCATTACTAGTATCATTATATATAAAAGACCTGCATGTTTTTAAAGGTGGATTTTTATATACAAAGGTGGGTAACTTTTCTTTGTATTTGCTTTATAACGGACAAGCAGTAATGCAAGGGAATTCATTTTCGATTTTACCGTTATAAATTTGACAATCTTTAATCATAGCAAATATTTTCATATCTTCTGGTATTACGTCTGATGGGCAAGTTCCTCACTTTAAGCATGGTGATTATATTAAACAAATCGCTATCTCCAAACAATTATAGATATTTTCTTTCAATCGACTTAATCTCGTCCTGCAGTTTTTGTCTAAAACTATCTTCACATCTCTGACTAAACAATTTAAGAAATATATTTTCATAATTTATGGCCTGAGTACACCGAGTATTGCCAAATCCAAATTTAAAAAGAAGCTCTATATCGTTGTTAGCCCATCTGTCATAAGCCCCCCTCCCCAATCTTAACTGTAAAGCGTAGCATTGTTTAGGATCTCTGTCTTCTGGCATTCTTAGAATTCTTAGTCAATATTTCAAAATACGTTTAAATTTTATACACTGCATATAATACTTCCTAATTCATTGCATAGGAATGCATTTGGAGTAGACTTAGATGTACCAATGGTATAATTACAAAGTGACAAATAAACTTTTTCAATATCATTGGCATCATAAAAAAAAATCAGCTCCGTAATTAAGTATGTGAGCCATCATTGCGTCAAACAGACGAAGTAATCCAATACTTTTTTTTTTTTTTTACAATATATGCACAGCCTTTGGCACCTACACTGAGATAGTTTTCTGGCACATATACCAAGAGTTGAAGAAAATATGCATCCTAAATACCCATAATATGATTCAATCTTTACCTCTGTGTCGACGTATTGCCACTTTTCATAACTTCTGAGATAGCCACCTCAGCGAAATACAACCACTCTTGTTTCCCCCACCCCACCCCATATTAACCTTTAATTTCCAATTTAGACAATATGTATGTAACATATTTGAACATATTTTGCAACTGGTAAGCAATGTCAGCTATAACGAATCACATACAATAGTGAACATAGTTTTAAGGTTTCTACAGACTTCCCTGCTTCCTTCAGTCAAATCATTGAACAAATAAAGAAAGTAAAGGCGATGAAACGCAGCCTTGGCGCACACCCAAAAGGCAATTAAACACATCGGTAACAATACTGTTGACTTAGCACACGCTTTTACATCAATATAAATTGCCTTAATGAGTCTTAACTATTTCCACTTATATTTTCACTAACTAGCTTTTGGTACAGTAAGCGTCTCTCATTCATATCAAAGGCTTTTTCATAATCAATAAGTACTGCATGTAGTCTACCCCTACGTTTTATTAAATATTTACTAACTAATAAATATAATATAATTTTATGATCTGCTGTAGAATACCCATCTCTAAATCCTGCTTGCTCTTTGTACAGTAATTCGTTTTCCTCCATCCATCCATTCATTTATTCTCTTATTTAAAATAGATATAAACACATTGCTTAATACAGGTACTAAACTAATGCCTCTGTAACTGGAGGGTTCATTTGTATCCACATGTTCTTATTTTGAGATAGTACATCTTCTTCTTGGTTACATATGTATTTATTTATTTCGTTACCTGCAGAGTGTCTTATAGCCTTGTGCTCTAGTTTACTCATGCACACAAGTGAGACTACACTGATATATATTGATGAAAACAAAGATTTTCCCAGTCAAATCCTTAACCTCTAACAATATATATCAGCAACACCAGCACTAAATTCACAGTCAGTACGAAACCTAGGTGTTAATGTGGACATTACTCTTACATTGCACCAACATTTCGTGAACTTATACAAGGCTGCATATCTTGAGCTGAGACGCATCAGCTCCATTCGCAAATATCTTTCAGTCGATGTCACTAAAAAACTTGTGTGTTGATTAGTACTTTCAAGACTGGACTACTGTTACTCAATTCTGTCTGGTTCGTCTCAATATCTACTCTAGAAACTTCAAAACACAGATGCTTAAATCATCCTGAGAGTACCATGATCAGAGCAAACGTCCCCGCTGCTTTGTATCATACACTGACTATCCATTCGATCCAGAATCAAACACAAAATTTGTTCTCTGTGCTACGTTTCACTGACGGACTCCAGTCCAACATACCTATCTGGCCCAGTCCATGTGTACACACCAGAAAGATACTTACGCTCCTCTTTTGACAATCTTAAACTCATTATTCCCACTAAGAAAACGAAGTCATATGGACAAAATTCTTTTGCATACCAGGGCCCAGCAACGAGGGACGAATTTCCCATTGAAATTAGACAGAAAGACACAGTGATCCCTTTCAAGAGTGCTCTTAAAAGTCACCTTTTTCGACTTAAAGACCTAATAATGTTTCCTACCTGAAATATTTGTCAACATGTTTTTATGTTTTCTAATTTCATGGTGTTGTTTGTTCTTTTTGTTCTTGTTGTAGTTATCTCATTATAGATGTTGTAAAGCGCTTAGAGCTTCTAAAGATTAGGCGCTATACAACGCCCTTATTATTATTATTATTATTATTATTATTATTATTATTATTATTATTATTATTATTATTGTTGTTGTTGTTGTTGTTGTTGTTCCAATCAATGATCTCTGTGTCAAAAGATGATATATTTTTTAAAACATAAGTCGGCTAAGACATAATCTATTGTTGAAGCCGAATTGTCACACATACATGTAAATTTCACTATCCTTTTTTTTTTCTGATCCACATCTACCATTGGCAATTCTCAATCCAGTCATTTGGCATAGTTGTAGAAGCTTTTCTCCATAGCGATTTATCTCCCTTACGTCCTGATTAGCCCGATCATACATTACTTCGTCTTCTATATACATAAAGTCTTAAGTTGGTAAAAAATACTATTATCTTTGATAAAATCTGGTTCCGTTCCGGTATAGGCAGTAAAAACACCTGCAATTGTTATTTTATACTCGGCATGTTTAATGTTTAGGTGAGCTATCTCATTTTTTATCACTGCATATACATTTTTTTTTTTGAGTGAATAGAGAAGTATTCAGGTGACATATAAACAAAACCAAAAGTTAATTTCCACTTCAGTATGCTAGCCTTGGACGACATAACTAACCAAATAATAATTTTTGAGGAATTTTCTCTCTAGATATAATAAAATGCTTGAAGAGGGGTTCACGAAAAAAAATCCCATGAATGCTAATGTTTGAACAAAGCCTAGTTTATCAAAAGGTTCGACATAATTAATAAAATCTGACTTCTTTTTTAGAAAGTTTCTACTTAAGCCAGATATATTACACAGACACATTTTGTAGGCCTCGGCCAGAGTTCTGTCTTTTGTCTACAATAGCAACATTGTTTCTAACTTCATTAAATACATGCGTGTATTATTAGAATGGTTTTTTCTCTCTCTTCGTCTTCTCTTGTTCGATGGCTTTTTTCAATGTCGGGTAGAGATTTATACGAGCTTTTCTCATTCTGAATGGAAAATCTTCAACTACACGTGTCTGCTAGCTGCCTCTTTGTTTTCATTTTCAGGCGTCGTCCTCGTGGCTGTTTCAGAGGCTTCTTACTTTTTTTCTCAAAGCGTTTCAGCACTTTTTCTTTGTTTTTATAATTTGAAAAATTAACAAATATTGGTCTTGTGTTTTCTTTTGATCTCAGCCGATGGATCCTTTCAAAGTCTATCCTCTCTGAATCTAAACCTACTGCATCCCTCATACATACGTTTAATCGATTTTTCTGTATCCTCCCACTTCTCTTCGCGGATTTCAGGCAAACCATAAAATACGATTCTCTCGACGGGAATACGCCTTTACCTGTTTGTTTGTTTTTGCAGTCTTATTTAAAATTCAGTAACTTTCTCCGTCATGTTCTCAGTCTTCTTGCATAGGACCAAATTCTGATTAGCATGCAATTCATTTATGTTTTTCAGCTTATCTAAGGACAATTCAATAGTCAGAAATCGTTCATTAGGTTTCCTTACTTCATTCCTTGTTTGGACCGTTAAAGTTCTCAAGCCTTAATCGTTTCTGCAGACTCTGCAAAGGAAACATAATTCGTACGCCATTAAACTAAGTAATATAAAAAGCAAAACCAATAAATAGTAAAATCCCAAAACTTAATTATATTCTAATTTCCCTGAATACAAAGTGAAAATTTTAAAGGAACTCACAGTATTGTGAATTAAATCGCAAATGGTCATACCATGTCACATGTCCAAAGTATATTCATCCTAATGAATTCCAGTATTGAATGTACTGATGTGTCAATATTCTTAAACCAGCTGATATATCTACAGTCTTGGTGTATCACAATGATATGATACAGAATATATTTGAATTTATTCACAATAATACAAAGATAGTGATTTAAGAGAAAATGAGCACATTGTAATTCCAATTAAAGTTTTATAAATAAACGATTCTTTTTAACTTATATAAGAACGAAACTGAACTTAAATTAGGAATAAAATAATTATGTTTACTTCAACTTTATATTAAAAAAGCCTAAGACATCAATAAAATAACCAGGATGTGGATCAGAAGTTCGTTTCTGGAACCATCTAAATTCCTAAATTAAAATAGATCTTGAACTCAAACACCAGTGAACAACCTATTTATAACTTAAAAACAAGAGAAGTTGGTCGGCTTTCTATGACCTCACAAGGTTCAAGGCCATGTCAACAACTTTATATTATACCACTTCCTTCTCCCCCAGCCCGCCATCAATTAAGCAATACACAGAGGACATCTCACTAATTAAGCAATACCCTTAGTTATACTTTTTTATGTTGTTCTTGTCTTGTAGTTTTGCGCCATTTTTTCATTATGATATTGTTATACATGACATAACAAACCCCTGTGGTGGTAACACATCCATATTCAGACATCCGAGATAATTTTTCCTCAATTTAAAAGATGGCCGCCAAAAATGTGCATTCAAAACCAAACGATCCAGAAAGCGGTATTAAAAACATTTTTCCACGATCCCAGCCAATGAGTAAAAATAATATTGCACAATAATTTAATGGGCTTATTTGGACCATTCAGAATCTCATAAAGTGATATTTTAACGTGTGATAATATAAAAATATGAAACTGTACATAATATAGGAAAACTATACATACCATGTGATAACATGTTACATAACATATATAAATCATCCATTAAAATGGACTAATGGATTCCTTGCTTTTATTTTTGGCCAGCAGAGTGTCAGTCTATTTAACTGACTCGCATTTTGTGTTGTTGCTAAATATACTTGTTTATCTTTTTATTCAAAAAGAGTTATGTATATATATTTTGTGGAGATACTATAAATTATCCAGGACAATTTATTTTCTAGCATTGTCCACATATTAAGAAGATTTTAAAATATTGTACTACGCACTATATCATCCTGTTAACATTGCATTTCAAAACATGTCCCATCATGTACTGTGCAAAGACCAAACTTATAAACAATACGAACTTTAGCCATCTTGTTTTGACTTATAAACACGTTATCAGACAGACCTTATTATGCTATGATGTTAATCCACCTGGCTGTCTCTTGTCAGATTCTTTTGTGCACATCGAATCGAGGTGCCCACCATCTTTAGTTACTAAACTCTGTGTGTGTGTGTGTGTGTGTGTGTGTGTGTGTGTGTGTGTGATTTGGAATTTTGACGTAACTTTAAAAAGTTTTCCGTCATATCGCTACGATTTCTGCAGTGTGGTAGTTTACAGTAATGCCTCAGACTTGTAGCATGATGTCCCACTTAGCCATTTTATCCTGACAACAGGCCGACCAGTCCTAACACTGAACTCATAATGCCGAGTGCCTAGCGAGTCAGCTGTTAGTAAGTATTTAGTATGACTCGGCAGTAGTAATAAGGGGCACTATGGGGACAATGGAAAATCCAGTCAAAAACAGCTTGGGGCACTATGGGGACAAGATTTGTGGGGACAATGGAAAATCCAGTCAAAAACAGCTTGGGGCACTATGGGGACAAAAGGTCGTGGGGCACTATAGGGACAAGGGAAAATGAAACATGGTGGGCCTGTATAGGGACAAGGGGAAATGAAACATGGTGGGCCTGTATAGGGACAAGGGAAAATGAAACATGGTGGGTCTGTATAGGGACATGGGAAAATGAAACATGGTGGGCCTGTATAGGGTCAAGGGAAATTGAACATGGGGAACATTATTGGTATAGAAACTGTCTACCGACAAGGGGAAAATGGAGGCAAAGAAAGCTAATATCTTTTCGAGGCATATGAGTGGCCCTGAAAAGGGCCGTTATGTGTAATGTTAACAGTATCTTGTTAACACAGAGGACATCTCACAGATCTTCTTCTCTTCCTTAAACTTCTCCTCACTGTTGGGCCATAGAGGTGAACTCTCTTTAAACAACCTTGTCTTTCTACATATATCCTTCTCTTCCAAAAGGCTGTATCCGTCATATGAATGACAGTCAACGATGATCTGACATACAGGGGTATGTCAGTCCGAAACAGCATAGTAGAAACAAGGGTAGAAGATTCTAAGTTGGTCCACATCTTGTGATGAGAAACAGGTGAAGTGAATGCCGTGAACTGCGGTTATTTATAGGGGAAGAGCGGATCGAAACGGATTGAGTGTATTCACCAATCCAAACACGAGTTACAAAAGTCAGTCACAGTCATCCAATCGGAAGAGAGCAGTCTGTGACGTCACCTTTCCTATATAGAGGTACTAGCGCCTGTGCGCAGTCAATCGTCAATCGATGCGACAGAGTTGTCAGTGATGTCGGACACTAAGAAGACGATGAATTGGAGTGAGCCAGCAGTATAGATAGCAAGTAAATTTACCACCTTCCCAAGACACAACAATACCGCAAGGGCGACGAGACACAGAAAGGTATTTTTGCAGACTACGTGGATGCCTTTTTAAAATTAAAACAAGAAGATGGCGGCTATCCTTCCTGGTGTCACACTCCCGAAGACCAAAAGATATTCAAAGAAAAATATCGGGAGCAGGAAGGCATCACTTTAGACCACATCGAGAAAAACGAAGGAAGGCGGTCGTTTGCCAAAATGATGTTAAATTGCTTGTGGGGTAAAATGGCACAACGACCGTCTTTACCCAAGACGGAGTATTTGTCTGAACCGTCTCTCTACTTCCAGATGATTCACGACAACACCAAAGTCATGAAACACGTGGACGTCATTCGTGAGGACTTGATCTTAGTCAATTACGAAGAAGAACTAGACTTTGTAGAAGCCGACAAATTTGGAAATTTAAAACTGTTAGGAGATCGTGTGTTGTATTTTGACACGGACAGTTGCATCTACATTCACCGACCGAACCAATGTAACCCTGTCATCGAAGGAGACCGTTTAGGAGCCTGGACCGATGAACATCCCGAGGACAAGATTCTATGTTTTGCAAGTGGTGGTTCCAAAAATTACGGCTACGAATACCGAGATCCACAAGGAGAAATGCATACCGAATGTAAAGTGAAAGGATTGACTCTCAATTATCGCACCAATCGAGTTGTGAACTTTAACGTACTACAAGAAGCCTTACAGTCTGGACAGGATGAAACGTTTAAAGTGACCACCCACGAACCGCACCAGGTTGTCCGTTTACCCACACACCAAATCGTTAGCCGACCTTTGGAAAAAGTCTATCAGATCGTGTATCAGAAGAGAGTTCGGTTTCCCAATCACTTCACTCTACCGTACGGCAACGTCGAAATTGGGCAGCATATAAAAAGGGACTTTGTCCAAGACCAATAGTTCATTTGTAACTACAACGACCAAGCGAAAGAAGATGAATCCATTTAAACAGACATCATTCAAGTTTGGGGATTGCAAAACAAATGTACCTTCCCCGAGTGTGAAAAGTACTGGATGGATAAGACCTATGCATTGCAACGGAAGTTGTCCGGAAGGAAACTGTAATTTGCGGGTTACCATTGTAATTGCGTTACAGAGTGCGATGCTAAACCCTACGATTGCAGTGATGCCAGACGCTGTGACCTTAGCGATTCAGCAGGATATCGTGGGAACTTTGCTATGACTAGTACCCCTATATCTACCATATCATGGAAAGTGATGCTGTGCGTGTCAAACCTGAGGGATGCGAAAGCGGTGCCACACGTTATCGTGGACTCCTAGGAATTTCACCGTACCTGCATCGAACTGAAGTGAGGAGAGTCGAATATTCGTTCCCTACGAGTTTGCCTGAATACTGTCACTTTAAAAGTCGATTCCAAACCTTCAAAGATAAATGGCCAAAATATCTGCCTGGACCAACTCCTGAAGAATTAGCCAGAGCCGGATTTTTCTACTTGGGCGAAGGGGATAACGTCAAGTGCTTCAGTTGTGGTGTATTCATTTACGAGTGGGAACAGAAAGATTCCGCTTACCTGGAACATGCTCGATGGTCTCTGAATTGTCAATACCTACCTTTAGTAGGACCTATTGATTGAAAGTGACAATACTGCTCCATGTCGTTTAACAAACCTAGACCAGTATATAAGCCCTCTCTAAAACATAATATTCAAGTATTACCACAAGAATTGCAAGAGAAGATCTACAAGGACGTTTGGCAAGGACTTGCTAAAGAAAAATCTCAATGGGTGAATGTAGAACGTTTGTGTCGTGAAATTCCCAAGAGGAAAGTGACAAAAATTAACCAACGTGTCAGATTTCTCTGGATCAAGAGTGTCTTTTTTCCACTGTTTCCAATTTAGTACGTTTACATCTGAAGATTTTTTGATCCTTCTTGACCGTTACCCTGAATGGCAGTGGGACGAAATTACACGTTATGTTAATCACTTTCGCTTTTGGAGAAGATTTTATTCTGTGCAGAATATGCACTGATGGTCTTCGACCTATAAAAGTATAAAATAGAACGACCATTCCACAACCTTTATTACTTGTGATCAAACAGATTCCGTGGAAGGATATCAATGAAAATATTCACACGGTGAAGGATTACGAACACTTATTACAAGAACTGTGCCCTATGAATGAGGGTCGACGTGTAGTGTGTGTTTTAGTGACTTGCTTTCTGGGATTTCGTTTACCTGTCGATTCCTTGTGGAACTTTACGAACACTATCTACTAAAAAAGACAGTATGTTGACTCCTTTAAATGTCCACGAGAGACTCATTTTGTTAAAAGCCTTACGCTTTCATCTGGATACGTCTCGACCTCTACAGGAAAAAAAGATTCGTCAACTTTTACGTACGGAAGCGGTGTACGAAGATGTGTGTGTAGCTTGTGATTTACACCCTCATTGGACAGATGTACGTGACTGGAAAAGTTGGGATTTTGAGGTTTGGACAAACGAAGCATCCCATTATGTCCAAGCGTTGTGTTCGTAAAATCCATCGTTGAGTGAAAAAAGTCACTTTTAAACCTGTGTTAGTGACAGTAGAAGAAGAAAAAGAATCTGTCACCCAGGACAATCCCTCTGTTCAAGACAGAACTGTCATGGACATTCCCCAACAAAGGCCCTTTCGAGAGGACACCTATGTGACTGTACCCCATGTAGAGACTATAACAATATTACACACTACCTCTAGGACACCTTGGTTACCCAAACGATGTTGTACAGTGACTTGTTTATATGCCACTTTGATCGTTTCCATGTGTATTTTATTCCTGTATTTATCCATTTGGCTTTTATATATTTTTGTCTTTCGTGCTGTTCTCATTTAAACATGCATTGAAATAAACGTGTCTTGAAAAAAGTATAAAAACCTCTTGTCTTGTCTGTTTTTGTGTCAATAGTGTCATACCCTACACTACTATGGCTAACTCTGCTATTTCTACTACTACTTCCTCCTCGACATTCAAAGTCATTGACGAACACTTAGATCATGCTAGTTGGGAAGCCTTGTATCTTCGTCATCCTTTTAACATGTTAATTGCTGGACCGAGCGGTTCAGGTAAAACCGAATTTGTCAAAAGTTTGATCGAACATAAACATCATTTTATCGATCGTCCACCTCAACGCATCGTGTGGTGTTACAAAGAGTGGCAATCGGCATACAGCCTTTTACAAGAAAGTCAAGGTGATTCCACAAAATTTACAAGATTACACAAAATTTATTTCAACAAAGTAAAGCCCATCGTACCATTAGTCTCAATGCTCATTACGTGGTCTTGTATAAAAGTCCTCGAGATAAATCACAAGTGCAAGCCTTAGCCAAACAGTTAGGAACACCTTGGCTGACTCATGCGTACGATGATGTCACTCAAACGCCACACGCCTATTTACTCGTGATTTAAAACCCACCACTCCCGATTATTTGCGATTTCGTACCGATTTGTTTCACGACTGGTGTCAAGACGGAGGACCTGTCGTGTACACGTCCTCGTCGTCGACATAACAATATGAACCACTAAAAAAAATCTATAAAAACCTTGGTCACTTTGACCTTGTCTCATACATTGTCAACATGACGTCCCTTCAGTCTCATCTTCCCATCAAATTGATTCGTGCCTTGTACAGTACCAGTCGCAAAAAAATATCCACAAATACGTGCTCACGTCTTAGAAGCCAGTCTCAAAGAAGTCTTACGATGGTTTACGGTGACAGCACGTCAAATACTGCAATGCATCATTCACATTCCACATCAAACCAAACGCTTTTATGACAGAGACAAAGTTGCTTTGACGCAACTGGCCGATCCTCGCATCGACACTCAAACCAGAAAGCAAATCATATTGAAACCTGGAGGTAGTGGTTCTCTAGGAGGTGTCATCATTCGTTCCCTTTTAAAATGGGATCCCAATACTCCCAAAGTTCACCCCAAGAAAAAAAGCCAAACGAACCCCTAAGAAAAAGAACTATGGTACCAAGACCAAAACACAGAAAAAGAAAAGTCCACAGAAAAAAGCGGTCACCCGCAAAAAAGGCACTTCAGCCAGGACGCAACCTTATCTTCGTAAACCACGACCTGCAAGAGAAGATCTACAAGGACGTTTGGCATGGACCGCATTTCCAGTAGCCCCAGGTGCTTCCACTTCTCCGTTGCGGGTTATGCCAGCCAAATCCAATTTGACACTCGTTCTTCCTAATTTGATGAACCATTGGAAATCTGCGTCTCCCAAAACGTCTCCTTCACCGGTGACACCCTCGTCCACATTAGCAGCAGTAGCAGCTGCTCACAAAGTACCAGCCCCCAAAGTCAATGTCCAAGAAAGATCTGGCATGTTAGAGAGTTTACTGGATTTGTCCAAACAAGAATTGTCCCGATTGAGTCCGTTACGAACCCCTTCACGACGTGTGTTACCTACCATGAAGTTGATACGACGCAATGATAATCAGTGGCGTCGCATTCCAGTATAAAAATGACTTGAGAACAACAACGGAATCAGTATTTTATGTGCTATTGCTGAACACACAATGTTGCCTCCTCAAAAACGTGCACACCACAACCCTCGTCGTTCTGCTGTCCAAAAAGGAAAAGGGAAAAGACAATTTCGTCATCCCACAAAACGCTTAAAAATCAAACATCGACACGTTCTTCGTCAAAGGGCACGAAAGAAAATACCCATCCGTCAATAGAAAAAGATGTTGGTGCAACGCGGAGGATATTTATTCCTTCTTTTGTAAGAGAGGAAATTACGCCATTTCTAAAACAACTGTTGGCACAACAAAAAAAAGATAAAAGGGTGTGTGTTCCAAGTCATTGACGTCAGTGGTATTGTGGAACGAACAAGCAAAGATGTCACCTCGCAATAAACATTCTTATTCACTCCCCAAGGGAAAGAAAAGGAAAGGACTACCTCCTCGTTTAGTCAAACACGGAGACGTGTTGTCTGTCCTGTCCAAAGCCCCTCCACTCATGCGAAAACAAATCATTACAACGGCCTCCAAAGATGGCATCGATACCGTGTGCGAATGTTGTTTGAATGTCTTGAAAGGCACGATACCTTTGTCTCCACACCAGAAAAAATGTTGAGCAAAACATCGACACGTTCTTCGTCAAATGTTCTAAAGAAAATACCCATTCGTCAAAAGGAAAAGATGTTGGTGCAACGCGGAGGATTTTTTCCCTTTCTTTTTCCTATGTTGGGAGGATTAGCGAAAGCCGGCATGGGTTTATTGCCAGGTTTGGTACAAGGGATAGCACGAGGGATATCCCAAAGTTGATCCTTCCAGAAGATATGAGAGTCCCATGGAGCACCACGATCTCAGACCGAACCTTTGGAAGCCCATGGAAGGACGAAAACTGACTTTAGTCACTTACAAACAATTGATGGAATACCATCGTTGGCAAGAACAAAGTACCTCCTATTTACCACCCAATCCTGATTTGACCTAGATGTCCCAATTACAACACGAATTGCAATCCTTGATGAATCGCCACGATTTGTCCGAAACCGAAAAATCGCAAAAGTACGGTCAACTCTTTCAACAACTACAACTCTTTCATCGAAAAGCTGTGGAACAAACAGCTCTACCCACTCTAACTGATTTGAAGGCTCTGATAAATAGTCCGTCGCTCTCACCATCTACAGTGGCCAAAACAGACGTCACCCCACCATTACCCAAGGAAGAAGAACCCCATGATATCTTTCAAACACCCACTGCCACTCCCATTCCGAGTAAGATTGCCGCTTCCTTGTTGACCTCTTCCCCCACTCCCCAACGAGAAGAACTCAAAACTTGGGTCAAAAAGATGATGGTCACTCCTTCTTCAACATATGTGAAAAAGAACGAAAGGAAACCAGAAGTGAGAAAAGAAAAGAAGACAAAAGCTATCTCATTACCACCTCCACCACTACCACCAGTACCCTCGACGTCAGCTCCTGTGGCACATCGGACACGTAAGACCGTTTCCAAACAACCCCCATTTCGTCCCACCCAAAGCAATATCATCGAAGAGTGGGTAACTTATGAACAAAACCATGGAGAAGATATTAGCCAGCATTTACTACGATCCAGCTCACCCTGCAGGTTACAGAGGCATTCAGAAATTGTATCGTGCTGAAAAAACTCGCCTGAAAAAGCTCAGTTTACCTGCAGTACAACGATGGTTACAAGAACAAGCGACATACAATTTACACAAACCCATTCGACGAAAATTTCACAGAAGTCGTACTCAAGTGGAAGGAATCGATCATCAATGGCAAGCAGATTTAGCCGATGTCTCTCATTTAGCCACCTACAATCGTGGCTACAAATATTTGTTTTGTGTCATCGACGTCTTTTCTAAATTTGCTTGGGTCGTACCATTGACATCCAAATCGAGCGGAGAGTTAGTACGAGCTTTGCAACTGGTGTTGAAACAATGTGGTCGTCACCCTCTTAGATGGCAAACCGATAAAGGCACCGAATTTCTGAACCAAGCTTTCCAACGAGAATTAAAGAAACGTGACATTCATTTTTTCACCACCGAAAATCCTGAAACCAAAGCCAGTATCGTGGAACGTTTTCAACGTACCTTGAAAGAACGCATGTGTAAATATTTTACGCATCAACACAGTCTCAAGTACATCGACGTCTTACCGCACTTAGTCCATGCCTACAATCAATCTTACCATAGAAGCATTGGACGTGCCCCACAAGATGCGACATCCGACAACGAAGTGACTGTTTTTGAGCGTCTGTTTGGTACGTCCCGGACGATGACTGTCCCCAAGAAAGGTGGAGAAGTGTTAATCCCTGGAGATTGGGTACGCATTGGTAAAACCAAACGCACTTTTGACAAAGGTTACTTACCCAACTGGACCACCGAATTGTTTCGTGTTACCGGGCGAGTGCGTGATCGTCATCCTACCGTCTATAAATTGGAAGACATGAACGGAGAAGTATTAAAAGGAACGTTTTACTTGCCTGAGTTACAACGTGTCACCAAAAAAGAAGACGTATACGAAATTGAAAGCATTCTCGAACGAAGAACCCGTAAAGTAGGAAAACGTCGTGTCAAAGAAGTCAAAGTACGTTGGAAAGGATATCCTCCTAGTTTTGATTCTTGGATTGACGCTTCGCAAGTCATCGACTATAAAAAGAAGTGACCATCATGCCTTTCAATACAGCTTCAGCAACCACAGTGACTACTCCTTAACCCACTTCTTCTCTGCAAGATTTACAAAAGCAATTCTTGTGGGTGTGGTGTGGAGAACGTATCCCTAAAACCCAAATCGTCTTTTTCTGTCAAATGTTTGTGGTGTATTGTGTCATCGGTGCAGCTGATGCTAATTTGAGTTTGCAACAAGGAGGCAAACAATTGTGGACCATTTTACTCAGCAGTTGCATCGGTTATCTTCTTCCCAATCCTTTCCTGAAATACTCTTACAACGGGAACAACAGTAACAATATTGGGAGTCTTGCGTCCATCGTCAGTCATTCTTCTGACAGTCACCCTTCCAATCACAATCCTCTTTTAGACACTCCTTTAACCTCGAGTGACTCCTCGGACAGAAGAACATTGGAATTATGAACAACACTATTAACCAATTTTACTTAACGTTACCCAGTGACAGTTCCATGGAGATGTTTCCTAACAACACGTTGTGCTGTTACACGGCTAAATTACCTCAAGCCATGCATTTGGATGAAGATGATCATTGGAAAGTGGCTTTAGTGGAAATGATACACCCGACACAAATAAAAAACATTGCAAAAAGCCTTAGACACACGAGGCCACACTAGCCCACCGCAGCCTAATGCTAATAAGTCCACCTATGTGTTCACCATTCCTGCAGGCTATTATTTTAGTGGTCAACATTTAGTGACTATATTTGCTACCAGGTTCAATTTTGTGTTTGGTAAAGCCATGGAGATAGTCAAACAAAGTGTTACCTTTGAGTACCGTAAAGTGGCTCGTCGCCTCATGATGAAATTTTCAGAGGATAAAATGATAACCATTACCTTTTGTCCTGAATTGTTTGATATTTTAGGCGGAGACCTCAAGATGCTCCCGAACCAAAAAGAAATACCAGGCATAAGCAGTAACTTGGATTTTGCAAAATATTTTCGATTCCCTGTAGAAAGGTACCAAGGACTCAACTTGATGTTTGTGTACTCCGATGTGGTGGAGTACAACGTGGTAGGACGCACCTCTGTGCCGTTACTGCGTGTTATTCCTTTCAAAGTGGATTCTGTCACCGCTGACGAGGAAGGTGAAAATTCCTATCACGTTCACCGCGAATTTGTACATCCTCATTATTTGCCTGTCAGTAAGTCATATTTCGACAGTGTCAACATTACTATAAAAGGAGAACTAGGACAAAATATTCCATTTACCAAAGGGAAAGTCACAGTGAAACTTCATTTTCAAAAACGATTCTCCAACAACTGAAAAAGTGATGTATCCTGTGTACCAAGGAGTCACTCGACAACGAGGACATGGTTTAGGAGATATGTTTAAATCAGCCTTTCGTTCCGTGGTCCATGTTTTGAAACCGATGGTGACACGAGGATTGCACGCCTTAAAAGATGCCGCATTGACTCACTGAAAATATTTTCTTCATAATGTTCTCATTGACCAACAAAACCCTAAAGAAGCTTTTTTGAGAGCAGGCAAAAATGTCTTGCTTCAAACGGGTAAAGAGATTTTGGGTCTACGAGAAACTCCTATAAATGCCCTGAACGGTACCGAGTCTGGCATTCCTGCTTCCCTGAGGACACAGCAAGGACAAGGCAGAAAGCGACGACGAAGGCACCCTTTCAAAAGTCTTCGTACCTCTAAAGCTAGAAAGACGAAAAAAAGAACCTCTCGAGACATTTTTGATTATTGAAAGCAAAACATAGAGACTGAGAAAAAAAAATGATGCACCAAGAATCTTGTGCCTGTTCCAAGTCGGAACTGGATCTCTTTGCCATGCCACCCACGATGATGACCATGCAAGAAGCCCAATGGGTCGAATTTCATCCCGTCTCCTCTTTGACGGATTCAGCTCCCATTGAGTTTGAAATCAAAAAACAACCCGAAGATTACATCGATCTAAACAACAGTTACTTGTATTTGAAAGTGAAAGTGATTAAATCGACGGACAACGCCAATCCAGGAGCTAATGATAGAGTAGCTCCCGTCAACAATTTCATGCATTCCTTGTTCAGCGAAGTGGATTTGTACACGAATAACAAACTGGTCAGCAGTAGCATGGATACTTACCCTTACCGAGCGTACCTCGAAAATCTCTTGACGTACGGAAAAGAAGCCAAGAACACTCATTTAGATGCTTGCGTGGTATGGAAACCTGACACAGCAGATAAGTTTGACGACACAGACTTGTCCGTAGCAGCTGAGGGTCCCAATCCTGCCAATCCTCACAATGTGGGTTTTAACGACCGTCGAAAGAAAATTCTGCAAGGACGTAGTTTAGAACTGTTCGATCGTTTGCATTTGGACATGTGGTTTCAAGAGAAGTATTTGTTGAACGGAGTAGATATTCGCTTGAGACCGAATCGTAGCAGTGCTGCTTTCCATTTGATGGCTCATGCCAACGACTACAAAACCATGATCCAAGAAGCCAGGTTATACGTGCGTCGAGTGGAAGTGTTACCTAAAGTGGGAAATGACATCAGTCACACTTTGAGCAGAACGACAGCCAAGTATCCGATATGACGCGTGGAAGTCAAAACGTTCACCATTGCCAGGGACCTAAGATCCAAGATCGAAGATAATCTGTTCCAAGGACAGTTACCCAAACGTTTATTCATTGGTATCGTCAGCAATGCAGCCCTCAACAGTGCCCACAATCACAATCCTTTCTAGTTTAAGCACTGCAATGTATCCAAAATCGAAGTCAGTCGCGATGGAAAAACTTTGTGTACCCGACCCTTCGAACCCAACTTTGCCCAGAATAATTACTTGAGGTCGTACTTGTCACTGTACGAAGCCACAGGACAGTTAGGAACCAACACCAGTCACGGTATTTCCTACGACGATTATGCAGGAGGTTACACTTTGTGGGGTTTTGATTTCACTCCAGACCAAGTCAGCGACGAGGGATATTTCCACCCTATAAAATCTGGGCAACTGCGTGTGGAACTTCAGTTTGCAAGGCCTCTGGAAGAAACGGTGAATGTCATTCTGTATGCCGAATTCGATAATACCATAAAAATCAACAGTTTGAGAGAAGTTATTCTAGACTATTAAATACTATGGAAAACTCTTGTCCCTCTTTGAATAGTGGAGAATCCATGGAAATGGAATGGGAGGTTACAGAGAAAGCAAACCCCAAAGACCAAAAAGAAGAAGTAGTGATCATGCAGTCCAGATGGCCAGAACAGGAACAACAGTTAGTCGCATGTTTTGCCAAACACTTAGAAGATAAAATGAGGGACATGATTAAAAAAGATTGTTATGGATGTCAAAACGATCATCCCAGTCAAATTCAACACGATAAATGTATGATGATGAGTCAAGAAAAAAAAATGGACGATTATCTGAACGAAGCTTTGAGTCTCATCTCAGGAGAAGCCGTGTTACTTCAGTGGTATAAAGACTTGTGTGATCATTCCTCTCCTCCATTGTTTGCTCGAGAAATTGATCGCATCGAAGCTCTCTTGGCACAGAGTAAGGAGACGAAGCAAACCAACAGTTACTTGACAGACCTTATAAAGCAAAAAGTCTGGATCGAATTGATGACTTATCATCACCTGTGAAGAAAGGAAAAAAAATAAGGCTACAAAAAATGGATACCTGGGAACTTTATTATCTCTTGGACCGTAGTTCGTACACTGCTTCTTGGAATCCTGTCGTGTGTGCTAAAGATGAACTACCTCATCGCAAACCTCAAGAGAATCAAGCTTATGTCATCAACACAGATGACAGTCATCTTCCAGGAACTCACTGGGTAGCTGTCTACTTTCCTCAAGAGGGTTGCGTGGAGTATTTTGATTCGTATGGATTACCCCCTTTCGAAGATTATATCATTGACTTTATGAGAAGAAATGCCCAGACGACACGATTCAATAATGTGAAATTACAAGGCACATATTCTATGGTGTGTGGACAATATTGTGTCTATTATCTGCATCATCGCAGTCTTGGATATTCTTTAGAACATTTAGTGACTTATTTTGATCGTCATTCGTCATTCGTCTTGAACGATGACAAAGTAGATCGATGGTTTTGTGACCATTATGGCTATCTGTTGTCTTTAGTTAGAAAACGTAGTGTACATCAATGGCCCAATGACTTCCAACAGTGTAAATCTCAATTTAATTCACAACGTTGTCAACCATGTCAAGGATAATGTAATAGTGTTATCGAAGAAAAAATGTTTGTTATTTGAAAAATTTGTGTTTTGTGAGTTGTTTTGTTATCTGAATAAAAATGTTGTGTTTTGAAACCAATGCGTCTGTCGTTTGTTTTACATTTTTATTCATATAGATGCTCTTTGACTTCTTTCTATCCCTCACATCAAACTATCCAAACGTTTCCAAACCCTAAACCGTAGAGGGGGTGTTTTCTATTGCGTCCGCGCTTGAACCATATAAAGCAGGGGTCGTCTCCAGTGTGGCCATTCCAATTGTCCCCACCCACCCACTTATTTTTTATCGTACATAAACCCTATTACATCCAAATAGGTTCATCACTCAAAGTCGATTTAACGGATATGTGGTCTATATGCTGTCAAGGAAGTACAGGAGGAGGGTGTTAATAAACTCTCATAATGACTGTATGCAAACGCAAATTAACAAAACCTTCCTGTGCGACCCGGTACAGCACCATAGATAGTATATACCGCACGTCGACGAATAAATTGAACCATTTTTACCTTATAATCAGGCATTGATTAAATGGACACTCCTGCTGTAGGCTATCAAGGAAAAGTAGGAGGAGGGGTATAATAATCAGTCACAATGACTGTTTCCAAATGGAGTTTATATCAACCCTCCTGCTTCAACTGGTGTAGCAATGCAGTAGGTATCGACCAAACATCGACAAGCCTGAACAACCCAAGAATTTTAAATACCCCATCATTGCCCCATAATCGATAATTTGGCAAGCAATCTCACATACCCAATAATTTACCTATTCATTTTAACGCAACTATAGGACTCAATATCTCTATACTCACTTACTTTCTAACTCTAAATCTTCTACTCTGGCATATATAATTAAGGAATTACAATATGACCCTCAATAGCTATATAAGGTGGCTAAACCCCTTAGCCATCAGCTCCGGCTACACAATGTAGCAAAATAAATATTGGATAAGTTAATTACTGACCTCAAATAGACATATAAGGTGGTTTAAACCCAGAAACCAGCAGGCCCTGCTGCACAAGGTAGCAATTTTAAACTAGGAAGTTTTTATTTATACTAGAACCCTAAATAATTTCTATAAGGTGGCTAAAAGTCCAAAGCCATCAGCTCCGGCTACACAAGGTAGCAAACTAATTAATCGATAAGAAAATTAAGACCTCAATTAGCTTTATAAGGTGGCTTAAAGCCCAGAGCCACCAGACCCAGCTACACAATGTGGCAATAATAATAAGTAGAACTATATATGCCTTTTTTCTTTTCCTTTTTTCTTTCCTTTTCTTCGATTCTACTCAAACAGCACAATAATGTTTTTATTCAAAATTTTTTAATGCCGGACGACATCTATTCTAAATTATATTCGGGGGATTAAATTATTGGGTATATCACCTTCCTTCCAATACAGTCTCGTTCCGCCTTTGCCTCTTCCGCTGCCGACAGTTGGTATCAATTAATTAGCACAATAATGTGCAATAATGCGTGGGGACGTGGCACTATTCCGTCCCCCGAAACAATTAATTAGCCCCTTTTAGGGCATTAAACAGACGTAAATGCCCACTGGGCGAAAACGTCTTAAATCCAATTAATCAAATCAGTGTGGCCACATAGTCGACAGCGAAGAGAGCAGTAATCACGTACAATAACGCTAGCGATGGAAGACATTTTACCCACTCAAGCTATGAATGCACTGAAGGGCCTTGGCCTCTCAGTCGCTACAGGCTGGAGTTTAAGAGCACAGGAAAAGAGATGCACATTGCTCTTAATCTGGGAAGATAAAATAGAAGATACAACAAGAAATTTGCCTAGGAACATTGGTAGGATGAATAGGAAGCCAGGTCCTCGTGCTCCAACTCAAATTAATTATTCCAGGAGGGTCCAGTCGAGAGAACAGCCAGCAGTTGTGAAAGCCTCAACCAACAATAAAACTACATCTTGCACCGGGGCCGTGCCAATAACAACCTCGACTACACCCCCATCCTTAGAACAGCAGCAACATGAACAACAGGCATCCAATGAGTCGTTTGCCAGCGTTGTTGCTAGATTGTCACCAATACCTTCATCTCCTTTTATAACACAAGGAAAATCCAGGATTAATGGCTCTCCGAAAAAAAACCCGACACACCAGCATCAACAACAACAGGAGGCTCTAGAAACAGTGAATATAAACAACAAAACCACTGACGCCACCACTAAATCACCAGTTAAACTACTGCAAGACTCGCAGTCATCACCACCATTAATAACTACAACCAGTATCACTCAATCTAGAACTACAAGGCATCAGAACAAGAAGAGTCCCACAAAAGCCATAACAACAACAACAACAACAACAGCTAACAAGAATTTAAATCAACCGAAGCAGGACCAAGTAACTCCGGGCTCTAAGAATCCTACACCACCAGTAAATCAAACCGAAAATGTTGAGTCTGGGGGGGCAAACATTCACATTGGAAGAATGGACAGCATTCCACCAACATTTATGCAACAGAGCCCAGGAATTAGGTCTAAGAAAATTATACCAAGACAAACAGTCCGCCATCCAGTACATAGTAGATCTCAAAGCTCAGGGAGAACTCCAAAAACCTAAAAACAAAACAGAAAGAACAAGATGGACCAGGGCAGTCAATAATATGAAGGCGGTGGGCAGCCTACACCTGGAGTGTTCGATGGAACTTATCTATCTGATAGCGCGTGATCTCCAACACTACCATCAACTGGAGATCACAGAACCTCTTGACTACTCTATAGGAAATCTAGAACTTATGCAATTTATGAAAGAAGAATATAACAGACAGTCCCAAGTTTATATGGACTTTTCCACCTCACCTCCAAAAGTTCGCCGGATAGATGATACAAGATCGAATAATTGAAGAGCACTCGATAGTGCATTAATGCGTAGGGGATGAGGCACGATTCCTTCCCCTCGAACAATTAATTAGCCCCAAATGGGGCTTTAAACAGTCGTACATGCCCAGTGGGCGAACACGACTTTAATTAAAATCAGTCAGTCAGTCAGCCAGTGTGGCCATCATCATTCATCATTCATCATTCGTAATCACTCTTCCTTCCTGTTCACACGTGTTTGCAGTACAGCGACTATATAGCCAACCGGGTTACCGCTCGCAAGAAGTGGGCCTGGATACCAAATAGGAGTTGTACTAAAAAGATACATAATTAACCTCCAACATCCGACAAAAACAACAATCATCAAAACAAGACAATTATACGTTCTCCATTAGCAGCCCGCCAAGCAGATTACCCGACCTGCAGAAGTGGACTAGCAGCCCGCGGAGCAGCCCGCCAAGCTGTTTTTCTACTGACGAGGCCCAGCAGCCCGCCTAGCAGCCCGCCAAGCAGATAAATCTACAGAAGTGGCCCAGCAGCCCGCCAAGCAGAAGGCAATCGTTTTCACCATCGCTGCAATCTCATTCGAACAGGGAGTCAAAAGTTTAGTATTATTTTCATCTTAAACCTTCGGGTTCTACAATTACATTATTGTGCTGTTCGTCATCTAACTATCTATAATACTCTAAACTCTTTTCTAACCCCTCTGTGCATTATTTACACATCTAGAATTTATACAGTTTACAAATTGCTAAACACAATTATTACCAATAAAACCATATTTTTTGTTTACATTACTATACAGTCTATACTACGCCAGTAGTGTATACATTGTGAACGATACTCACGCTAATCACCGTAAACCTAACATGTCTCGGGAGACAAGGTCAAAGGTGAAAATGAACACAAACCGCTATGTGACCAAGAAGGCTAATAACCTTATGAAATTGGCCAAAGACATGGCAAGTACTCCAAATAGCGCAATCAACGTTAGTGAGAACAAAATTGGTAATGTTACCCCTGTTACCCCGGTCAACAAACCGATTAATTATGCTACAGCAGTGGGCTACTTTAACTCTAGCTATACAGCTAGAAATGTAACCCCACGGGAACTGAAAGTGACATCTCACATCCCAGAAGTTACTTCAAAAAACCAAACACCTTCACCTGTAGTTATTAAACCGCTACTCACCCCTCCTAATATCATGGCCACTCTTGAACTAAACAAGTGCCCTATGACAGGAGCAGAACCAATACAGAGTGGCATTAGTGGATTGGTAGAGTTAAATATACCTCCAAACTATACCCTCCCACTCCAACCAACAATAACTTGGGTACAAGAAACTCAACATGAAAACCCGGATGAGTGCGATGAATGTTACTCCCCGGGACTCATGAACACAATGCTACGTTGTATTAATAAATGCAACAATCACCAAAAAAAAGCAGATGAAATCCAAGGAACTGGCTTCCTTTCAAATGCTCCACAGACCCAAATCTCTCCCTGTAACAATCAGGTCACCACATATAGCATAAACCCTCCCTCCCCAATCTTATTGAATCAGCCTTTAACCCCTCCCATTGTAACCCAGTCGACCCATCCATCCCCTTGTTCCCTACCCACTTCACCCATTTCTCCTATTACATCAAATACATTCAAACTCCCATTGCAAATACCTGCATCTCCTTCAAATACACCTTCATCTCCCTCAAATACTCCTCCCATAGTAACCCAGTCGACCCCTCCACCCCCTTGTCCCCTACCCACTTCACCCATTTCTCCAGTTTATACCAACCTGCCTGCGTGACTCGGTATGGCAATACAGACGGCATCTACCAGGTATCGCCGTATAAATTAAATCCTACCATATATTAGTTGAAACCTCACATACCCATTATCACATTACACTCACACCCCATCTGAATCAGAGATCTCCGAACTATCTACTTCTACTATATCTAACTCTATACTACTATGGCATAAATAATATTGACTTAGCTGCTAATAAAACTAAAATTAGTACTATAAGGTGGCATTTTTCAGCCATCAGGATTATATATTTTCTGATAGCATACGGGCATTATAAGGGGTTTGGCTGGCACTTCTTTCTGTACACAGGCTCTAGGAACCATACTAGAATTGCCTGGATTGGGTCCACATGGGCGAACAGCACGGTTCACCCCTCTGTGGCTCCCGATCAATGGAACTGAAGTGTTATCCTTCAATACCCCCAATATATAGTTAGCTCTATATTATGACCCTAAATAGTTCCATAAGGTGGTTATAAGCCCAAAGCCATCAGCTCCCGCTACACAATGTAGCAAATAAATATATAATTCATTAATTAATTAAGACCCCAAATAATTCTATAAGGTGGCTATAAACCCACAGCCATCAGGTCCAGCTGCACAATGCAGCAAAATAAATTTACAATTATTAAATTAACTAGGACCTTAAATTGCTCTATAAGGTGGCTATAAACCCAAAGCCATCAGGCCCAGCTACACAATGTAGCAAAATAAATATCAGAATAAAATATGCCATCCACTTCTCTTACTAATATTAAACAGCACAATATTGTTTTCTATTCAAAATTGTTAATTTACAAGACGGCACTATTTATCATTAGGACTATGGGACCAAAAGATTACCATGGATGTAGCACCTTCCTTTCACTACGGTCTCTTCCCTCCTTCGCCTCGACCGCTGCCGCCTCCGATGGTTGATATAATTTAATCAGCACAAAATTATGCAATAAAGCGGGGTGTGTGGCACCATTCCACCCCCCGAATCAAATAAACAGTCCCCTTTGGGACATTAACCAGACGTAAATGCCTTTTGGCGAAAACGTCTTAAATTCAACAGTAGTAGCCAGTGTGGCCATCCATTGTTTGACTCATCCACCTACGAAGATGTGCTCAAGACTAGCTAAGCTGAACGAAGCTTACGTCACTCTGCATCGTATCAGACACAATCTGATGCCAAAGCCTGAAGAGATAGAGAATGTTAGAATGCTACAAGTAACGGAAGACCTCATAGAAGAACTCTTCAGAGAAGAAATACACCTAACAGTGACTATACTATTATATGTCGCTTAGACATTTTTATCTCTTTAAATTTGTTAGGGACTCTATATATGTACGCTAATGTACTAATTTGTTTTGGATGATAGGATAATAAATAAAAAAAGTCTTCGACTTAGATATTGGATAAATTGCACAGGTGGCTAACACAATATTGGGAGTTAGGTTGTCCATTCTACAACTGGACTGAATTTGACATATTTTACGACCTTTTCGTTTCAGGTGTGGACGGCGTGCGTAGCGTGCTGTCTTGCTCTTTGCGTGCTCTGTGTGTGTGTGCTGGCCAGCCATCCGAGACCTTTTCCGCCTTTTCCTCGACCAGCTCACCATAATTACTAGCGATATGAGAAACTATTTTCTCTCGCTACCAGTGCTTCTGCAAATTCTGAATTGGTAGATAGTGTGTGTGCGTGTGGGTACTATTCCTACCCACCCAACGGGCTTCCATTTCTTCCGATAGTTACTTTTTAGTAATTCGGAAGAACGCCCAAATTAAAGTGCACTAGTTTCCACATAAACGCCCGAGGGGAGGGAGTAGCGACCCTTCCCCGAGGGACAATAAATGTCTGCCGTTATGGCAGATATAAAAGTAGCCCATATGGCCCTCCGAGACCGGTGGCTACTATAAAACATCAAATTAAGTAAGCAGTCTGGCTACCTATCGTTGGCGTATTAACTCAAAGAAGATGAGTAGACTGCAGAAATTGAGGGAACTTCAAATGCACCTGGAGAATGCTAGACGTCTCCTTGATGAGCTGGCAATGGAGACTATAGCAGAGAAGACCAAGATTGAAAAAGAAGAAGAGGAAAGAAAAAACAAAGAATAGGAGGAGAAGAGAAGGCCCATCTTGCCTCACCGCATGATGAGAAAAACTAGTAAAGTCACACCCGTGGTGAGGACGTCTTCACTACCAGAACCATATCGTCAAACACAGACACAGCCCCAACCACAACAACCACAACCAGTGGCTGACATTAGAACCATTCCACGGAATAACCATAGAAGATGGCGAAAGCATCAACTTTATTCAACAATTTAAGACACAGCTATTTCTGGATATTAGACGGGGAATATGAAGTGGAAAAACTACATAATAAATGGAAGTTTACGAACAGTCTGGACTTTGCAGAAAGACTGAAAATAGCCAGGGAGCTCTTAGAAGGAATGCTAGAAGAAGAAGCCAAAAGGTTACGAGGCTTCATTAACCCACCCTATGCTAGAGTGGGGACATTGAAGCAAGTGATAGATATTGTCGAAAACGTCAAGTGTTTTTTGGATAATATCTTGACAGAGTACCCTCATGTCCAAAATGGTTTGGACCCGCTCAAGAAAGCTGAATAACTGATGAGAAAGGAGCTATTAGATGAAGTGAAGAAGATAAAAGACAACTGGAGTAAGGAGAGAAAGGAGAGAAAGGACAATGAAAACCAAACAAAGAAAGAGGACTTTGAAAGATTAAATAACAATTGGATAAAGATACAAAAGAAGTTTAGAGCTATGGGACATCCTGACTGGATTCCCGAGGACGAAAAGAAGAAGAAGGGAATCATTGGTAAAATCAAAAGGTGGTGGAACAACGGCAGAAAATAAAAGAAGAAGTATCCAAAGGCCCGTTTCAGGGCCACTCATATGCCTCGAAAAGATATTAGCTTTCTTTGCCTCCATTTTCCATTTGTCGCTAGACAGTCCCCTATACCAATAATATTCCCTATGTTCAATTTCCCTTGTCCCTATACAGGCCCACCATGTTTCATTTTCCCTTGTCCCTATACAGACCCACCATGTTTCATTTTCCCTTGTCCCTACACAGGCCCACCATGTTTCATTTTCCCTTGTCATATAGTGCCCCACGACCTTTTGTCCCCATAGTGCCCAAAGCTGTTTTTGACTGGATTTTCCATTGTCCCCATAAATTTTGTCCCCATAGTGCCACAAGCTGTTTTTGACTGGATTTTCCATTGTCCTCATAGTGCCTCCATTACTACTCTCGGCTGTGATTCGAATCCTCAACCTCTCGCATTCGAAGCGTACGCTCTAACCACAAGGCTTCCGGAGAGGTAACTAAACTTAGTAAATGACTTGCACTTGGAGTACGGAGAAATCCAAGCGTGATTGGGGTCTAAGGTCAAGGTCACTGTGAAAGGAAACAAATTGATTTCTGTACAGGTTATCAACGACTATAATTACTAAACTATGTGGATGACATTCAATGAAGAACCTTGCGATTTGGGTTAAAAGTACAAGATTGATGTGACTGGAAGAATTAACATGGTTTCTGTGCAGTGGAAGTAATTCTGAATCATACATATGGACAAAACTTTGAGGCTGGCTTGGAGTAGGGAAATAGCCGAACGATTCAAATATCCAAGTCACTGTTACTCAAAAAAGTCAACGGTTTCCACACAATACCATTAGTTCTACATCACAGACACGCACGAAATTGGCTAATACTTGGGGCAAAACAGAATCCTGCTGTTGGTTCAGATGATCAAAGATCAAGGTTACTGTCAGTCTAGACAAAAATGTATGTCTGTACAAACAATTCAGTTATCTAAACTGGTGTCTTTTATACTCAGGTTGGGCTTATCGTGTGCCATTTTCGGTATACTTATCATGTTAAAGATTAGATGGGTTTTTTAACCTCTTCCTGTAAACAAAAGTTAGAAAATATTTAAATACCTGCAAATAGCCCTGTGGTGCACAGCCCTACAAGCAGGGTGGTGTTTTGGTTTAATAAAACAAATGAAGTGAACAAGGTTGAATGGCATGGTATATTTTTGTTATACCAAAGTGATTGACTCAGTTCTCTCTGTCAGAATATTTGTCAGTTTAATAAAGTATCGCCTTTTCTGATATTTTATCGACTTGTATGTAAGTTCTTTGTTTCTGTAAACACAATTATTTAAGAAAAACTATATCTTAATGTCGTTTGCACATGGATGCATTACAATAAATGATAGTGCTGTACGTAACATTTTGTTTGATCTCGACTCTTAGTACGGACTTATCACTAGAAACAGCATGGGCAATATAAATAAGATCATTCCAATACACCGTTTAAAAAAAAATCTGGTTTTGGAGAGACTACAATTTAGATGCATGCTGGATAAAGTGATTAAAAACAACCCACAAAAAACAGCCGAGGTCCCAATCGGGAAGACACTCAGCCAGCAGTGGGAATTGGTGATTAATCGGACGTAACCTGTGGAAAGTAATTTGATTGATAATAAACACGCGAGCGTATGTGACTGAATTTAGCAACTTTTATTAGCCTATGTTGATTACACAAATTGTATACCGCTGTGGAGATGCAAAGTTAGTTTGTTCAAATAATTATTTGTGCAGTTTTGTTGTGCCTTTTGTAGTAAACGATATACACATTTTTGTTTTACAGCAACAATATTTTATTCCGACCGAGAGACATTTTATTCGAAATCAACACTTCCAAGCTGAATGTTTGCAAAAATATTGATATGTGATTAAGGCGGATCAGTACGAATGTTTTACAAAGTTTGTTTTTATAAGAATATTTTGATGAGAATCTGTACAATTTTATTTTCAAGCAATTCAATGCCTTACCTATTTAATATACTACCGATTCTTTGTTTTCAATCACATCCCTTTTGCAAGGTGCGTAAATGATCCTAGTAACACATGTCCTGTAAATTTTCAGAAAACTTAATCATGCCATTCTTGAAGAAAGAAAAAAAAAAGATGCATTATACTTGAATCTATTTAAAATGAGTTAATCACCTAAACTACTATGCATAGAACTAAACTGATATAAGCAACACCCACACCTCCGTAATGAAAAGAAAGGATTACGTTTCTTTGTTCGTACTTCACGAGTTCTGCTACGCTTATCCCTGCACACATACATTTGTCCCTTTGTTGAAATACTGGAACGTTTCTTGTATACTAAGTGCTGGCTGACATAAACAAAATTGTCTCATGAGGTCCATTAACCAAAGTTTTTATTCAAGAGGAAATATTGCGAGACCATCTATGATCTATTAGATCTTTTTGAGTTCTCAAACATTTTGGATTAAACGGATGTTTAGTATTTACTATGTTAATTGGTAAATGACCCTTTCAAATCCAGACTCATGAAAATTAATGCACACACACACACACACACACACACACACACACACACACACACATATATATATATATATATATATATATATATATATATATATATATATATATATATATATATATATATATATATATATATATGCCTCCCCTCAAACCGAAAAAAAAAAAGATTTATTCAGTCAAGCTTTCTTTTTCATATTAGCCAAATATACCTATAATTAATATTACATAGAAATACATTTGATGAACGATACAACGAATATACAAAAACATCAATACAGACATACACATGAAAGTGACCAAGAAACACTTTAAATGACTGACTGACTGTGGTAGTTTATACTGATGTCTAGCATTGTTGCATCATGCTGTAGACATGTAGCATGATGTCACACATTCATATTATCCTGACACCTGGCCAACCAGTCCTAATACTAACCTCTTAATGCTGAGTGTCTAGCGAGGCAGAAGTTGGTGTTATTTTTAGAAGTATTTGGTATGACTCATACAGGTTCGAAAACACGACATCCAGCTTCGAAAGCGGACGCTCTAACCACTAAGCCACCAGATCGGTCCCAAAATAATCAATAGGCACAGGAAATCAGAGATAGCCTTGACCTTAACTTTTATAGGTTTAACTTGACTTTGACATAAATAACTATACTTCTGCAGAGATTAAAATGTTTGCCTATTATTTTTTTTGTCTAGGTTCGATATCAGGTAATTCAATATATTATGCCATTGATTGACCATAAATAGTCCATACAGGCGATCTTAAGATAAGAAAATATAAATTAACCAATCTAATTACTTGAGTCACAAAAAGTTTTGTACTGCGGTACATAACATGGTATAACGCAATACATAACATGGTATAACGCAATTCATAACATGGTATAACGCAATACATAACATGGTATAACGCAATACATAACATGGTATAACGCAATTATATTAGGGAGCAGGTACTATTTTAACGTTTTCTCCAATCAATCGGTGTAAAAAATATCTTCTTATGATTTATTGCGAATTTACACCATGTTATATCGATTATGTTGTTTAAAACAACATCTTGAGACAGAAGAAAATAAAATTGTTCAAAAGAAAACCGTACTCCCATTAATGGTCAGTACCGTATAGCAGATGAATCTAACAATTAACTAAAGTGCGGTGATTAAGTCTCTGTAGTGACATTAGCGAAAAGAGCTTGTGAGAAGAAGAAACAAATTAGGACGTGTTGACAAGGACGTTGACAATTTATTGTGTGTTCATTTTTTTATTATAGATTGTAAGGGTCATTTAGTAGACATGATATTAAATAGCCAATTTTATTTTGTCCATTGTTTTGATTGTACTTTGAAATGACGTCATTTCGTTTTTGTAAATATGTTCATGGAGCCTTTTGAACTTAAACGTGTAGAAGTGAATTTATTAACGATCTAGATGGGAGCTATGCCAGTTAACTTGATATCTGATTGGCTGACTGTTAAAGGGCCTGACCTTGGTTTCAACTTAGAATGATCTGGAAATGAACTTTTGACCCTCATCCTGGTTCTGAAATTTTGTCTTAGTTTTTATGTAAGGTAGAGAGTATCAGAAGAATCAGCACCGAGCAAGATATTTATCAGAGAGGGCCAGTGAGCCTAAAATACACTTACTTAACAAATGAGAAAATATTTAGTGGACATGAAAATTACGTAACATTCAAACAGAAAGCAACGACTCTCTTGAAAATCTTAGGATAATTCGCAGTCTTAAGAAGGAATATCGGCATCTAAGACATTAGCACCCATATACTAGTAAGTAACTAAAATATTAACAGTCTCATGGAGGACACACTGTAAAATGTAGGGGAAAATACTCAGACTGTTTGAAATGCCGTAAAGAATTTCCCACAGGACAATTCTCTACAGAAGCTTTAAAAAAATACAGCAAACGATAAAAAGTCTTTTAATGACTAAAATACAAAACTCCAGCCAAGGGATCTATCTGCACTGTTTAGCCTGTATCTACACATTTGAGTCAGTTCATATAATTTATAATCAGTCTGTATCTGCACATTTTAATATGTCTGCTCATATAATTTATAATCTGTATCTACACATTTTGGTATGTCTGCTCATATAATTTATAATCTGTATCTACACATTTTAGTATGTCTGCTCATATAATTTATAATCTGTATCTACACATTTTAGTATGTCTACTCATATAATTTATAATCAGTCTGTATCTACACATTTATAACCAGTCTGTATCTACACATTTAAGTCTGCTCATATAATTTATAATCAATCTGTATCTACACATTTAAGTCTGCTCATATAATTTATAACCAGTCTTTATCTACACATTTAAGTCTGCTCATATAATTTATAACCAGTCTGTATCTACACATGCATTCACTAAGCAGTCTGTAACTACACTCTTGAATCTGTTTTGATATAGACTTTATTAGTCTTTGGTTCATCTTAATATACTCTCATGTCTACTTCTACACTCTTCAATCTTTACATGCGTTCTTTCGTGTGACTCTAACTACACGCTGTTGTCGATCTGTACCTGCATTCTTTAGGCAGTCTGTACTTACACTCTGTAGTCTGACTGTATCTGCACTTTTTAGTTGGACTGCATTCACTCTCTTAGTCGGTCTTTCAAAAAACACTACTTTATGTGTATATGCAGTCAGTCTATATTTACACCTTTTAGTCCAGGGGCCTCATGTTCAAAAATGCCCTCTTGTGGCCTTCAGAGTGGTTTGAGTTTGAGACAAACGTTTTAGTCCGTCTCGGTTCTACACTTTTAGGACGTGTTGTTAATTAACATATGTAGATTCACATTATGAATTGGTTAGTCGATCAATGTGTGCACTGAAAGACCATTTTAGATACGCACAGTTGGAATCGTAATTGCAATTATGATTGTGCAGTACGTTACGTATTTCCGATCCTCTTCTGGTTTCATATGAACTTTGAATGGAATGTACAGCGTTAGTATTATATTATTAACAGTTAAGTCATTTCGTGCTTGCGTTATTTTAAGTTGCAGGGAATAAAGAGGTTTAATTATTGTTGTGTTTTAAGTGCGAGGATGTAAACAGTTGTAATTACTGTTAATTACTTTAGCAGGTCTCTACACAGAACCGTTTAGACTCGGATTCCGATGTCAGCCTGCAATTTACATTTTGATGTCTGATTACTGCCAACAGGGCATCGAATGAGATCATTGCCTTTACACTGACAGAACTCATTTATTCTTGTCTAGGAGCTAATGTCTTGTGGTTTATGTAATGAATCAAAATATAATTATTGAATGCCTGTGTATAACAGACACAATTAAAAGATGAAATTTGACCAGAAGAAAATAAATCTTAGTGAAAGCAGGATTAAATATATGAGAGCGACTTGAGATTATCAACTACAGATATAAATCATTAACCCAAAGTGATTAATAAAGACTTTATCAGGTCCAACGAATGTAAATATAAATTCGACAAAAGAATCGAAAGCATGTAAAACTATACAAATGAAATAGAACAGCATATAAATCTAATCTAGAAAGAATTAATCACTAGTATTTTATTTCAATCTTTTTACATGCTGTCGATTCTTTTGTCAGAATATATGTTTATTTACGTCTATTGTATTCCAAACTTATTCTTCCTATTTCTCATGGATCTGTCTTTATAACTCATGCATTTAGTTATTCTTTGAATCCAATTCTGTTCGGCGTATGGATATTTGGTGTTTTTTTGTTCTCACCATGATTCTATCCATCAAGATAATACCATAAATAGTATGTTGCATTGGGCACTAAAAAATGTATGTACAAATGATCTGGAATCGGAACTATTTGTTCTTACTGGATTATTTAAAGCAGAACTACAGTATTTATTCTTACTTAATTAATAAAATATTTGTTTGTATTTAATTAATACACTATTTATTAATATCTAATTAGTACAGTATTTGTTATTATTTAATTATTACAGTTTTTATTCTTATTGAATTAGTGCAGTATTTAGTCTTATTTAATTAATACAATATTTATTCTTACTTAATAAAGTTTTTATTCGTTTTTAAGTAATACAGTATTTATTATTTTTTGAAAGTGTATCCGATTCAATGGATGATTATAAGATCACTAACTACTAAATCATAAGGTATTATAATTATAATTGCTTGTCCACACATTACAATTGTTTGATGGAATATCTAGAAATTTTTAATTTTATTTCAAACGTTTAACACGCATAAATAAAAATTTCCAATACTGCCAGTGCCATTGTTCCATAGACTCAAGGATACACGAAGACAAAATATCGAAGTTGATCTTCCAGGCCTGACAAAGTCAGGGACAGAGAAGCAGATTCTAGTGTTAAATGATATTGTGTTGGTTGATATCAGTGTTGTCGGAGATGCGTTGCGTGCTGATCAATCCCCATGGAAGCTAGGATACGCAGCGACAATACATTCTTCGCAGGGGTTGACTATATCCGATATAATTGTTTGGATGGAAGATGATCGCATCGAGTGGTCGAATTTAGTTTATCTTGCGGTGACCAGAGTACGAAGAATACATCAACTTCGAAGAGTTGTTTTAGATGACAATGACACCACAATGAGTGATATTGTCAGCGATGATATAATCAGAGAAAAAACTATCTGATTATAAACAGCAGGATTAAAAAAAATAACGTAAAATTTGACATTGATGCCGAATTTATAATCACACTGAAACAAAAACAGAATAATCACTACGCGAGTTGCAATTGTATAATGCGTTGGTGTTGGTCGGATAAAGATCCCTGCCAATTTACCGTAGACAGAAAGAATAGCAGTATTGGTCATACCAGAGATAATGTGATGCTGACTTGTCTTGAGTGCAACAGACGCAGAGGTGCTAGTTAAGACCACGCGGCGGTAATTGACTATCTTCGGATATCACTTGTAGTTGTTCACGAATAAACCCACGCTGAGGAGCAGTTGAATCCAACCTATAGACTGGCGGTCTACCCGTAGATCTCGTTATACTAGATATTTTATGTGCAGTAACACTCTAAATAGGATCAGGAGCTCTTTTCTTTGCCGCCTGCGAGCTCTCCTGGTTCATATAAATATCTCACTGTGACATTGCCGAGTATTGGTTGTTTTGAAAAATCATTTTACAGTTTTACAGGTATATACTTTTTTAATCGCGTTGTTAGGTTTCATATTAATTGTTCGATTCACCCATTCACGAGATTGTTTATCCTGAATAAATTCCTTCGCGTATTGATATCCAAATAACCGCTCTGCAAGTGTGCGATTAAATCGTTCAACAATTGCCTGATCACGATGTAGTGCAGTATGTCCTCGTCTGATGGTGACATTATGATGCTTCATTGTAGATAACACTGCACCCTGAAATTCCTTGCCAGGATCAACTTGGAATAGATTTGGCCAATGCAGAGGACCTCGTAGATAAATCCTTTCAAACGCAGAAGCCACTTCAGTTAATGATTTTGTTTTTTAGCGGCTCTGCTTGTTTGTATCGACTCGCAACATCAACTACGGTTAGCGCATACTTGTAAAAACCATCATGCGGCAGAAAAAATATATCAGCCTGATGAACTTCATTAGGTGCGCTGACATGAAAATGCGAGTAGTTCATCTGTTTAGGCGGTGGTAGATAAATTTGCCTTATCGCCTGTTTGGATAACCAATCCGCTGCAGTGATATTTTTCACCTTTGCGGCGCTAGCGAGTTTATTGATTGCTGATTTACCCCTCCAGTATCCTCTTGGAGAATAATAAATAGATTCCATGATGTTATTAATTACCAGCGCCCAACATCAATTTACTTTTTCATCGCCGATTTTATCAACCATGAAGCCAATTTTACCTTGAAGGATTTATCAGTGACATAATTCAACTCATGAATTAATTTTACATCTGCGATATATCTGTGTTGCAGATTGCTAATTTTATAAGCAACATCATGAGCATGACACGCCTTATCAATAGCGTTTATTGGGTTTTCACCGGGTCGAGGTTGGTTTTGATCATCGAGTCTGATATCGAGTCTGGTCCCGGGTCCACAATAACTATACCCTGGAAGGTGTTTTTCTCCCGGATATTTTGCCCATGATGTTCCTGGGAGTTTTCCTAACATGGCTGCAATATCACCTCCTCGTTTTTTTTTAAAACATCTGCAGATTTCATAGAAACAAATCTAAATGTTTTGGTACCACATTGTACACACTTACCAGCATGTGCTGATTAGTTGTAATCGTCGTCAAGTCGTTTGTGCTAGTACGCTTCTTACATTTCACACAATATAGATCCATAATTTATTTAATAATAACATGAATGTAATTGAGTTTTCGGCGACTAAAACACGAGAACCAGTTAAGCATCATGCAGCGCTACTAAATTCTATTCGCATGATTATAATCGGACCATCTGGAAGTGGCAAGACGCAGTTATTACTTAATTTGATAACGAGATGGATGAAATGGGATAACTATATTTGGTAGCCCCGAGTGTAGACGATCAGCGATGTTACGAGGTGTTAAAGGATTTTTAACGATAAAGCAAAATCGGAAATCGATGAGGATATTTTTGACTTTATAATCGATATGGAGAAAGCACCAATCATTGATGATATTGATGGAAGTATTAACAATTTAGTCGCATATGATGATGTCATGTTAGACAATCAAAAGAATCCTGCTAGGATATTTTCCAGAAGTAGGCATGAAAATACCGATGTGATATATATCACTCAACGATACACTCAAATACCAAAAGTGATCAGAGATAAATGTAATATTCTTGATGTATTCAACGGAGTTGACACACATACGCTACGAAATATATGTAGAGCATATAATAAAATTGATTGTATTGTAGATCCATATGCTGTACCAAAGTAAATTTTGCAGATGTAAATTGATGCATACGTAAATTGACAATTGGGAGAATAATTTGTATACTTAGCCCACAGGTTGGTCAAGCGAAACAGGTCTGGCTCGTTATCACCATACGTTCCTAAACAGCCTGCGACAAAATGGGTGGTTTTCACATGAATATATCAGTAAATTATATTTGTGAACCGACAGATATACAAACATAAAATAATTAAACATGCAAACCCAGTTATATCATATCATTTATTTATCAAGTATTCTAAAATTTATGTTTAATGTACCAGGTACAAAATTCTCCAACTAGTATACAATTATCGATCTTTACCTTGGAAATCCAGCGAATTAGTATAGTGCATAGGTATATAGTGTACTCGTAGACGTAAGCATGTTGTGGGAATCCCTATTAGCGGATAGGTAATTTTAGAGCAGTCACCCACGTGACCAGGGCAATGTCTAAATTTTGAGTCGAATTCAGATTTGGGAAATTAGCTGTAGCTGTATAAATACGTTACGTTATTGTAATGTAGTAAACCTTTTATATCTGCTAACGTAATATACCATTATTAAACAGTTGTTTTAATAATACTAATAATGAGTGATCTGTGCTTACAATGGAATCTCATACAGCAAAATTACCTAGACACTGGCAAGATACATTTAAGAAGTAACTTCCAGTCCGTGATTCTGTAGAACAACAGCCGCAACAAGGACAAGAAGCTCATGTGGAATTAACAGAGAATACATAACAGTTATTTAAACCAATTGTAGAACCAACACTAAAACTTGTTGCTGCAACTGAGGCAACACCTACAACGCTTGAGATATGACTTGATGATATTTCTTGCGGTCTTCAACCACCACCACCACCAGTTCAGCCACCACTGGAAGTTCAACAACAACCATCAAACGTTTACACAGACATGATGGATAAATTTAGCAAGGAAGGTATTACCATTATCAAGGATCCAGATCAGCAGCAGAGTGTGTGAATAGGACAACTTTTATAGGCGTCTATTTGACAAACCAAGGCTTCCTCGTAAATGATTAATAGAAACGTCCATTCGGCAAAAATAGAAAAAGGACGACGCCAGGTCGTTATCGCGCCCCCCGTTGCTGCTAACGGGTTAACCGAATTAGCCATAAATACGGTCTAATCCAATACGATATCGTGTCCGAGGATCTGATAAATTTATAGTTATAAATCCGTGCGGGGTAGCCTGAGTACCACTAAAGAAATTTCGAAATTATTAAAATCCATATCACCGTCACACCAGTATTGATATATGTAGTGTGTATTTTCCAGTTCCGTTAAATACACATACTAAATTGCAATTTTCTCTAATTATACTTGGAATCTGTGCGTATTTTTGAGTTACATATATCACGTCCGTGTTTTTGTGACATCCTCGAGAAAATATTTTGGTAGGGTTTTTTTTGTTGTTCCAACATCACATCGTCGTACACAACAAGATTGTTAATTCTTCCATCCAAGTCTTCCACGGATGGTGCTTCTTCAAAATCTGTGATAAACTCAACATTTTCACCGGTAATTTCTGAAGCATTTTCGTTGTAATCTTTTAACACTTGATAACAATGTTGATCATGTACGCTCGGGGCAACTAAATATAATTTGTCTCAGGTCATATATTTCATTATCATCGTGAACAACAATTGAGTTTTACCACTTCCTGATAGTCCGATGATGATCATCCTGATAGAGTTTGGTAACATAGCATGATGTTTTACTTGTTGTTTTTTCTTTAACGCTGAGAAATCAATTACTTCCATTAGATATAACATAAATATATTATGGATCTATATTGTGTAAAATGTAAGAATCGTACACCAACTATTGATCTGACAAATGTTACCACAAAACATAACCGAGAAGCGATTGCTGGTAAGTGCGAGGTATGCGGGATAAAAAATATCGATTTGTAAAAAAAAAAGCGGCGGTGATATCGCCGCCAAGCTAGCTAAACTTCCCGGGTTACCAACTGCGAAGTATTCAGGCGAAAAACACCTTCCTGGGTATAGTTATTGTGGACCAGGAACACGATTAGATATCAGACTTGATAGTCAGGATAATCCTAACCCGGGAGAAAATCCAATACATGCTATCGATGAGGCGTGTCGAATACATGATATAGCATACCGGAGTGATGATTTACAACAGTGTCATCTCGCAGATGTGAAATTAATTCATGCTTTGTATTCTATCACTGATAAATCCTTCAAAGAAAAATAGGTTTCATGGTTGATAAAATCGGCGATGAAAGGTAAATTGATGTTAGGTGCGGGTAATTAATAATAACATGGAATCTATTTATTATTCTCCGAGAGGATACTGGAGGGGTAAAGCAGCAATTGGTAAACTAAATAGCGCCGCAGCTGTGAAATATACTACAGTGGCGGATTGGTTATCCAAACAGGCGATATGGCAAATTTATCTACCGCCGCCTAAACAAATTAACTACTCGCATTTTGATGTGACCGTTCCTAATGAAGTTCATCAAGCTGATATATTATTTCTTCCACATGATGTTGGTTACAAATACGCATTAACTGTAGTTGATGTTGCGAGTCGATACAAACAAGCAGAGCCGCTAAAAACAAAATCAACTGAAGTGGCTTCTGCGTTTGAAAGTATTTATCGAAGAAGTCCTCTGCGTTGGCCAAATCTATTCCAAGTTGATCCTGGTAAGAAATTTCATGGCGCAGTGTTATCAACAATGAAGCATCATAATGTCACCATCAGACGAGGGCATACTGCACTACATCGCGATCAGGCAATTGTTGAACGGTTTAATCGGACACTTGCAGAGCGGTTATTTGGATATCAATACGCGAAGGAATTTATTCAGGATAAACGATCCCGTGAATGGGTCAAGAGATTACCAGCTGTGATTACTGCGCTGAATAATGAGATTACTCGAACAATCAACATGAAACCTAACAACGCGATTAAAAAGAAGTATATACGTGAAAAACCACAAAAAGATTTTTCAAAACAACCAATACTCGGTAATGTCACTGTTAGGTATTTATATGAATCAGGAGAGCTCAAAGGTGGCAAAAAAGAGCTACTGATCCTATTTGGAGTGTAACTGTACATAAAATATCTAGTATAACACGATCTAGGGGTAGACCAGCAATCTATAGATTGGATTCAACTGCTCATCAGCAAGGATTTACTCGTGAACAACTGCAAGTGATACCCGAGGCCACTCAATTATCGCCGCGTGGTCTTAACTAGCACCTCTTCGTCTGTTGCATTCAAGACAAGTCAGCATCACATTATCTCTGGTATGACCAATACTGCTATTCTTTCTGTCTACGGTAAATTGGCGAGGATCTTTATCCGACCAGCACCAACGCATTATACAATTGCAACTCGCGTAGTGATTATTCTGTTGTTGTTTCTGTGTAATTATTAATTCAGCATCAATATCAAATTCTCTATTATTTTTTTTATCCTGCTGTTTATAACCAGAGAGTTTTTTCTGATTATATCATCGCTGACAATATCACTCATTGTAGTGTCATTATCATCTAAAACAACTCTTCGAAGCTGATTTATTCTTCGTGCCCTGGACTCGGCAAGATAAACTAAATTCGACCACACAATGTGATTATCTATAATCCAAACAATTGTATCGGATATAGTCAATCCCTGTGAAGAATGTATCGTCGCTGCGTAACCTAGCGTCCACGGGGATTTAGCAGCGCGCAATGAATCTTCGACGACGCTGAAATCAACCAACACAATATCATTTAACACTAAAACTTGTTTTTCACGCTGCCCAGGAATATCAACTTCGATATTTTGTCGCCGTGTATCCGATGGCCTATAACACAGCGGTGTTGGAAGTGTTGCAAATTTTTCTTTATGTGTTTCAAATAACTTCATCTGACTATCTTTCTACTTGCTACTATCAAATCGTTTGGTCTCAACGCTTCCTGAAAATCATTTAATGGGGTTTCTGAAATTATTTCACGCGCTATTTCACATTAGATTCTATCCAGTTGTAATCGAATTAGTTTTTTAAACTCGCGTAATTTCTCATCAAGTGCTCTGTGGTCGGTAATAATTTCTTCAAAGTAGTCTACGTAATTCTTCAACCAATCATGTGGAGATAAACCGACAATTGGTGGTGGTTAACCTTGATCGCCGCACATTATCACCGCTGTATTTTTCAGTAACAACCACTCGAGAAATCTTTGTAATACATGCAATGACACCGTGCATATCTCATCCCAAATAATGATTTCAGGAATATATTTTTCACCCATTCGATCAGGAGTCCATTCATCGCTTTTCCATCGAAAGAAACCGTGATAAGTACAAGCATTATTCCTCGCTGTTTCACCTCTCTTGCTAGTCTGTGGGTCGGTGTTAGTACAATCATGTTTGATTTCCCTCGAAATAATTCAATCGCACGAGTCGTCTTTCCCGACCCACCACAGCCGTTTAAGTAAATAGTTTTATATCTACATATTGGATCAGAACACGGTGGTGGATTAGATAATTCTGATATCTGATTATTTTTCAAGTAATTGTTTTCAATCGTAACATCTGCTGATTTGGAATAATCACGCAGCATTTCTTTTTTAATTCTCCAACATCCCCAACTCTCGTCACAATTAGTGAATTCGGCCACTGCTTCGCTATGTTTCACGTTTATATAAAATGAATCAGTGGCTACTCTAACTGCGGTGTCAGGAAATCTATTTATCATCGAAAATAAATTGATAGAAGCATAAGCCAGCATAGACGCCCTTAAATGTGTATACTGAAGACTGTATCCATCGCTGTAAGTAACAATTGTACCCAATTTGGTTCCATCGGACAAGAAATCGTCTTTACGATCTTCATATATACCTTTATTCGTTACATCCGCGATTATAAAATCGTATTGAACGCTATCTATAATCAACCGCAAAGAATATCGTCCATTGTCGTTTTTGCCACCTTGAGTGAACTTACCAATTATTCTTCTGCCAAGATCTTTTGCTTGTCTATTTTCACTTTCAAATAGCTGTTTGGACCATTTCATGATATATTCTTCGTTGAGATCGGGAAATTGTTTTATATTTTCGTTGATTATACTATCAAGATTAGGTTGTGGTAACCAGACTTCAGTCTGCGCTCGATATGATATAATTGCTTCACTGACAATCAACGATATCAGCATGCTACAATCAATCATATATCGTAACAGCACTATTGGCATCCAGTGTTTTTCAGACATGTGTCTACCAATCCAAACATAACAACACGGATGAAGTCCTATAGCTAGTTCAAATGATACCACACGAGCAAATCCAGTTAAATCAAAATTAGGTAATGGGCCATTAATAGCAACACGAGTCATCTCATGTGTGGGATGCCCAAATTGCTTGAAGTATTCAGCGCATTCTCCGTACCCGAGAAACACGCAACCATATCAACCGAAATAATATTTTCACGGTCGTATTTTGTATTCCATAATCCACCATGACCATATTTTACGCAGCTTGATTTGATGTCTGTGAGAAATTCTGCGTGTGTTGGTTTCCACGAGTTTTTCTTTCTCGCAAAATGAGCTGCAACTGATGGAATTGTAAAACAGTTTGTTAATATATGGTCGTCGTCGAAACTCTTCGAGTTCACCGTTGAAAAATCATTAGCTAGTTTTCATCGCGTTATGCAAGGCTTCAGTGCGGTATAATTCTCCATTGGGTCTTACAAATTGATCGAATTTATTCTCGGAGTTTTCAAAACTATGAAGTAGCCACACTGACACGGGATCGTTTTTACTTAATTAATAAATAAAATCAAATAATTTCTCCTCAGAGAAATCCCCCGCCGAGAATTCCGCGGGTATATACTTTATGGTTCTATCCCGTGGAAATATTGTTACTGCGGATGTCCACGCGTGTTAGTTATGATCAATAATCTCATTTGGAGCTCCTTTTGATTTATATTTTGATTCGTGCAATACTTATCCTGTTATCGTCGTTACCGATATTGGGAATCTTAATGATGTTTCTAATTTGGTTATATCTTTAATTGTTGCCCCGTGCTCCTTCACTGTTAGTCCCCATTCATTAAATTTTCTGCGTCTTAGATCAGTCAATTTGTTCCCTCGGGATGCATTTGTGAAGTGTTCTATTACTCGTTCTGCTACACAATTCATTCTCGACGAATATTTCATAGGTGCTAGTTTTTCAATACTCGGTTTATCATTTAACGAATAAACAACTATTGTTACAGGATAAGCTCTCTCGTAGTATGGTTTGTCAATTCCAGTCAGAATTCCTGGTTTGGAATCTCGACTCACAATAACAGTCTTTTTATCTTTCATGATTGGTTCAAATTTATCTTTGATGGTCCATTCTCCGTCTTCTTCCGTAATGAACTTTATTCTAAATAAATATCTCCCCCGTCCAAGATGTGAAATTATCTCAGCTCCTCTTTCGTCGTTCATGGTAGCATCGATTGTGGGTACATTGACATCATCATCAATAATTCGAAATGTTGACCGACAATGAGCTGCTCCATCGCGTTTGAATTCATTAAAACAATCACGAATTTTACCCAACATGGTTCTATCACTTATTAGACTTTTTTGTATATCAGAGATTCTATCGAGATTAAATTTAGCATTTTTCCAAGGCGTAATTTTCGATAATCTCTCGAACTCCTTCATTCTATAATTAAAACAAGTATTTAAATAGAGAGTTTATTATATAATGAATCATTGCAAATGGCTTATGATTGGATCAGTAACCCCATGTAACAAATCATGCAGAAAGGAGTTCTGTGGGTATCATATGCAAAGTTTTCGTCGAGGGAGTTATGGGCCCTTACCCTGCTTACGATGTGGGGTGGGGGTTAGAGGAATATCACAACTGTGTCTGGGTTGCGGTGGTAAGAGATACAGAGAGTTGAAGCATTACTATGACAAGAGAGCTAAAAACCCCATCAATGACTCTGACTGTACCCCTGACAGCGTTCTTGACAAAGTCAGCGACAAGATCATAAGAACTCCCCAAGACTACAGTGAAAGATTTCCAAGTAGTGTTATCATTCAAGCAAATAATTAATTAGACAAATAGTATTATTGTATATAAATGAACCAAGAATTCCGACCACACCCTGTGATTGTAAACTATGAGGCATCCCGTGATGGTATTGTCAGACATCGCAGACTGAAGAAACCAGTTGGTGTTGACAATGGTATGGTGTATTTGATATTTGGCGCTGGAGGGAAAATGCATCTTAATTATCGTTTTGCATACGAGTGTTTCCATGGATTGATCAAATATGGTTTTGTTATCGATCACATTGATTCCAATCCTAAGAACAATTCTTTATAAAATCTACAAGCTGTTACACAAAGTGAGAATTTAAAACGAGGAAGAACTGGAAAATATTAAAAACATGCGAGAGCTGTAAAATCATTTAATACTGAAAATAACGAGGAAATAGTATTTCAATCTATGAAAAAAGCCGGTAGGTATTTTGATATTTGTATACCCTCGGTACGAAGTGTAGCAGAACGAGTAAAAAATTCGGCTTTTTCAAATCGTTTTAAAAACAGAATTAAGAGTACTTATGTCTAATTATATGTATTTTGCACTATTCTATATAGCATCAAAAGGGGAATAACTCGTGTAGGTACGTTACGGCTTAACAAAGAGTTACCCTCAATGAGTTTTGATGTGTCACCAAATTTCGATGGTAGTTTTTGATTGGTTGATTTCGCTGTCATGACTCTGAGCGGATATAATCAATTATATGTTTTTTTTATTAGAAAACAAATCAAACACATAGTGTTTACAAATAGTTGTATTCTTTTTTTTTGTTGATGTTTTTTTCGGGTATTCAGTGTTGCTTCAATGTTGTCAATGATCAGTCTTAAACACATGAAAGAATAAAATCGCACACCTCTGTGTTCTGCTTTTCATGTATAAACAGCTTATATACCATATCGTCTGTTATATTATTGGGGGTTTGAAGTGTCAAAATTATACATGAATAATCATACAACCCACGCACTATCCACGGTGTGTGTGGGGTACTTTTTATATTCATACAACCTGGGATTTTATTTGGGTTGTATGATTGTTCACGTATGAATGTAGACCCCGCCCCCGTCATTGTATATATCCATTATCATTTATCATTCATTCATTCATTGTTGTGTTGTATATTGTCCTATACAACGCGCCATAAATACTCGATTTGGGGGTTGTAATGTGTGCCGTATTGTCGTATATGTAACCTCTGGGCGCCTTCGATGGGGTTCCATATGGGTTCCATATGGGGTTTTAATTGTAATGCCTAGAAACCTACCTTAATAAAACGGAGGTAATGGCATTGTGCTGTCCTTAATTAAATATATATGTATGCTGTCCTTAATTAGGTATATATATGGCATTGTACTGTCTAAAAAAACGGGTCAAAATTGACCCTCCATTTTGTATTTTTTTTTGTATTAGAAATATATAATTATATATAATATGGATTATGAAAATATCAATCAGATTATAACTGAATTTTCAAATCTGAAAAATCAAGGGACTCAATTGTCAGAAAAGTTAAATTTTGATCAGATTCTTTCCGATTATCAAGATATAGAAGATAACATGCAAAGGAATAGATACACATTCCCCAAGTCATATGCATTTATTAAACGTATCCAACAGGTGATTTATGATTCGTTCAAATATGAAAATGACATAAACAAGTTTGTCCCGTTATTTACTATCGTGGAAAAAATTAGAAAAGAATTGGGACATCAATATGAAATCAAACGCGAAGTTAATTAAAAAATTAGAAATATTAAAATTCTTATCCGCCAAACCGAAAATGCCCCACTTGTTACCTCAGCGGAGTAATTTGTAAGTATATAATACTTCAATGGACACGTAAAATTCTCACTATACATCGACATGTCGAACAGGAATACAATGGAACTCACTAACAGGTAACGCGCTTACTCAACCAGAACAAAAACCTATACAGGTTTATAATCAATAACCGGCTTTGAAATTCTATCAATGGACTACACGGAAGTATAATAGTAGTTTGTGGGGTGGGTTAATTTTTTGGATAGTTTTTGGTCACTTTATTCATTTTTTCTCATTGTTAAATCACGGAGTTAAAAAAGTAAAGTCAAATAGTCGATTCATTTAGTGTTAAAAACAGCACTGATACCCTTAAAGTTTATCTTTGGAATCTCTGGAAAATCTTTGATTTTCAGATTCAGGTTGATACAATAATAGAGTGTTTGTGGGTCAATCACCTGTTTAATATTCTTATTAACTCTTCAACACGCAGACAAGAATGGACATATTGCATAATTTGATCTCGACTACAACTAATGACCGTTATGACATCTCGTTCTAACTGTTGTATTTGGTCGCCTGTCAGTAGGAATTTTTCATTACCGAGCCTGTCTAACAGCAGATCAAAGTTATCAATGTTGGAATCAGAAAAACACTTTCTGATAGCATCTTCGAGTTTATCCTTGTTGTAAATGAATACTCGTTCGTGTTGATACATTATATATAAATCTGAAGAGGTTCAGTGTTTAATGGGAAAAACTTGATAATCCTTTTAGGATGAAAAGCTAGCTTGAAAATCCTTTGAAATTGCAAGTGTGAAAAATCCATAGGATTTTTAAACAAAGATTTTCCATTGAAAATCCTATGGATTTCACGATGAAAGTCTATGACTTTACATCTAACGTCATTTGTAATTGTTCCCCTCGAAGATCAACCAAGGAAAAGTTCTGGTCGGTTATTCTAAAATTCATCCTCGTGATAAGATTATTGGTGGTTTCCTTGTATGTTAAATGAGGTGGATTCATCACGATTAAACTCCCCGGGGAAACATTCGGGGAAAACGTATACAAAATGTAACCGAGGGCCGCATTATCTGATTTTGATACGTCAACGGCATAACTACCTAACACTGCATCACAAATAATATGTAACGCAATCACCAATGATACATCAACATTGCCGGGTGATCTGTGTTTGTTGTTGTCGTATACTGAATTATTCGACCGTAGAATTTCCGTGGGTGGATTTATTTTAAACCATAGCGCGTGAATTTGTGGGAAAAATTCGTCAATGAGATCTCGTAGTGATTTCTTCATCGCTAGTACATCCCATCCTGGAAATTTCATAAAGACTAAAAAAAATACTTTTTTGAATTTTTCTTTGGAAGCGCTTTTATCTTCGTACACCAACGAGAGTAATCTATCATTGAGGTAGTTCATATCGGAGATAATTTGATTTAGTTGTTGTTGTTGTTGTTGTTGTTGTACGCTGAGTTGTTAAATCGAGTAGCAGAGATCGTTGCAGATAATCTCGAAGCTGGTTTAGCTTTGTTTGAAATAATTGTTTCATCGTGGAAAATATCACAATCAAACTTTTTTCTGTGACTACAAATACACCTTGAGCTCCAAGAGCAAATCGCCATATTATTTTACCATACTCGTTGTATTCGTAACGTCTAAGTGTATCAGTTTCTGTTCCGTCGTAGACATCATATCAATACTTTTGATAGATATCACTGTCACGTAGAAAATTAATGTCGAAATTGTAATTGTATTTAGGATCAACAGCAGGTAATTCATCGGTGAAGAAATCATCTTTTTTAGGTTCAGGTAACTGGAAATTAACCGCAGGAAGACTATTCAACAACGCGTTGTGGATCCGTGGGAAGAATTCGTCGATGGTGTCACTGAGTTTCTTGCGCATCCATGGTACGTTATATCCTGGAAGCTTAAATGTTGGAATATCCTCCTCGCGAATATTATGTTTTACTGCAAATTCTGTTCTCGCTGTAGGATCATACTTATCAGATAATATAATTCGAACCAGTTGCTGATTATACTCGTCCATGTGGGCGATAATTCGATTACACACTTCCACGTATTTGATTACCTCGGATCGGTAAGGTGGGATTGTACTGATAGCTGTTACTAAATAATTTCTAAATCGCTCAAAATTACTATTCAGCGCTGTTAATCTTTTAACATATGATGATTCATCTAATGTTGTAATACCACCTCCCCCTCCCTTAACATATTATCAATAATAGTGGGTAATAAAGTATGTGTTAACCTAGAAACAACATCATCGTCGTAACCGTGATAATCTTGTTCCGTGGAAATATAGTCGGATTTTAGTGGTTCGCGTGGTAGATCTTTTTATGTCAACGGTGGCTGGAATATACTCAAGGTAACCCAACAAGGTTCTAATTGAGCTGTGTTATATATATATATATATATATATATATATATATATATATATATATATATATATATATATATATATACGGCGTAGTTAGGTGAATTTATCTCGATGGTCGTTGACAGCAATGGTTCGTGTCCGTGTATTTCAATGGGAGATTTATCAGGTCCATCTTCGACGGGTATTATATTTTTTCCTGTGATTGCTTCGATGGAATCTATGATCGTTGCGTTGATATCTTCGATGTCATATGCGCCAGTGGTAAATATATTGTGTGCCATTCTGGTTCAGAGGTGCCATCTGGTTTGACTTTATTTTTATACGAGAAAGTAAAACTGTTATTGGGTGGTTTACCATTAAATGGTTCTGATCGCACATTTGGCCAACTGTAGTAACATCTTAATTGCGTTAACGCTATCTCGGATGCTACCAACGGAGGGTTAAATTCAACGCTGAATTCTGGTACTTTCGTTACCAGCGATATCAATTTTGTTTTCCCCGCAGTGGTATTTTCTGCTATTCGTTGAAGAAGTTCTTATGACATTGTTGTTATTGTAATTGTCATGCTCTAATTTTGACATCGTTGAATCATACAACCGAACCATCTTCGAGAATTCATCATCGGATATAAATGTGTCATCGAGAGACGAGGAAATCATCGCGGATAATTGCGAGTATGCATTGGATACTGTAGCGAGTTTAACAGTGTAATCGTGTTGTTTTCGCTGGGAACACGATATTTTATTGTTATTATTGATAACACACCCGCGATGGTTGTCAACGCAGATATACAAATTGGAACAACGATCGGGGCAACCATTGTAACCGAAGATAATATTATTCCAGCACCAGTGATTACACCAGATTGATTCTTCGTCGGTATTTTTTTATCTTTACGTGGTATCATCAGCGAGTATTCCTAGGCTAGTTTGAAATTCTTTGACGGTATCATAACGGTATTGAGATACTGAAGGTATCGTCGGTGATGACATCGTCATCGGTGGTGACATTTTGTTTATTACAACAGTGAACAATTTCAACTGAAACCGCTAAGGGTTTAATTGCTTACTTAAATCCGCTACGAATTCCACATACCATGTTACTGAAACCCTAGCCAAATTATTATCAGTGGATGCTATTATAAATTGTTCAATTGTATCCTTGTCAATGATCGTTGATATCATATTGTTGACCCCAGATGAACTCGACTGTGATATATTAAATTGAGTTGGTGATACTAGTGTTAATCGAGAAATACCCTTGACGGTTGCAGTGATATTCAAAATATTGTTTAGTGGTGTCCACGCAAATGATCCGTATTGAATCGTGTATACTACGTTGTTGTTTTTCTCGTGAGGAATTTTTGTTTTTTCAACGATTGCTATCATCCTTATTGCATCCTCTTTGATGGCATCGTTGACCGTTTTGAGATCATCGATGGATTTTTTAATAACCGCGATTTGATCTGAAATTGATCTCTCTTCGCGAAAAAAACCCAATCGGTTATTAATCGCGGTTATTTCATCGAGTTTTGTGATAATATTTTCAAATGTTGTTTTAATTTCTTCTGGTTTCATATCATTACCAAAAAATTTGTCGATAGCATCATCAGTTTTTCTAAACTTTTTACGTAAATTATTAAATTGACCGAGATGAGAATCAAATTCAGATCTCAATTTTGGTAAATTGTCGACGGTGGCTTTTACGTGTGTGATATGTAAATCAGGGTGTGTACGCGGAACACCAAAGAAATTGTTTATCGTGGGTTCTAATTGTTTAAATTTAATTATATGGTCATTATAGTCGTCACGTAGTTTTTTCATATCCTCGGTGGAGACTTTAACGTCATCGACGTAATTTTTTTTTAATTCATCTAAGTTTGTTATCGATGAGATAGCTCTCCTGATAATTTTTTTTACTTGCCCGATGGTAACATCTTCTTCACGACGACGTGATACTGATCTCCCCCAAATATCTGCCATGTTATATTACATATTTCTCTTTAAGTGATTTATCATCGTGTACTCGTGGATGACTTTGTGAGGTAATTTAGAACTCGTCGAGATAGCTGTTAGCGCGTTAAGAACCTCTCGTCCGCATATCGGAGGATCTGTTAATGTCTGCGTGGGCAGCGTTGAATACCAAACTGGAATTTTTGAAAATTTAGGTACATAACTGAGAAATTCCATCAGCGGTGGTAATCCATACGAATCAAAATAAATAATCGACGCTGGATATATTGCGTAATATTCTTTCCTGGCCTCTTCCTCCGTCACGTATGATGGCCACCATGAATAACCTACATTGTGCTAAAAATTGTGTTAAACCCTACAAATAAAACTAAAGTGTTCATATACAATCCAAACACACCACATGTCTATGACATGATGCAACAGTGCTAGACATCACTATAAACTGCCACACTATATACATCGTAGTGATATGACTGATAATTGACAATTAGTAGTGATAGTATCAAAACCAGTTTTGTAATTTGAAATTGTATCAGGCATAGAGATAATATGGTGTTTTTAAATTCATTAGTATCATACCAGTCTATCAGACCAGTCTATCATATTTAGCGACTCTTGTTCAGTGAAAAATCGTTGTGTACTGAAACGAAACTTAAAACAACTATCTTATCAGTTTACAATAATACAAACGAAGTCTTGTGCTAATGAGTTTAAGTTGATGTGCCATGACTGTTGCACAGTCTATGCGAGAACACGAAAGAAGGAAAAGTGAATGTAATGCTTCATCTATCGGCTCGTTTAAGAATGTTGATGACCATGATTATCCCACTTTCTTTCTTTTTTTATTTAAGCATCGTGCTGTGCATCCTATTACAACTCCTAAATAATCGCCACAAGTATAAAATAACCGCGTCAGTTGTTATTGTAAAACTGCGCATTTTGATAAAGCGAACATAATTTGCTACCAGTCAACCGATAGTAATTACGATGCAAGAATGATATTTACGGAACAAAAGCCGATTTTTTTTTTATTTCTGGCAAGGGTTACTTGACAAGATAACAGTTGTGTTAAGGCTTCTGTTATGTGATGTAAAAGGTTCCTGAAACTGAAAACGAATTATCAAAGCAACAGAAAGGAAGTGAAGAAATCTTTAAATGCATGATTCACAATTGAGCAAATGACTTTTGGATACCGTTATGCATTTGAAACGATAGGGAATGATCTCTACAAGGATTGTATCAAAACAATGGATACAATTATTATGGATACAATTCTTATGCGAAACATTTACATAATTGAGAGAAAAAAACTTAAATGAAAATAAAAAAATAGTTTCCCATACCGACCTCCCACCCCAACAAAAATGAATAATATAAGATGAGAGGAAAATAATGGCTGATGATTTGGAGGAACAATCAAGGTCTCAATATAAAGATATGTAAGTAAATTCCTTTTCTTCATTGGATACTACATGTATGATAAATGATATAACTTTTTTCCTATGTTTTTTGTTGTTGTGCGGAATAGTAAACGAGACAGCAGAATATTCGTGTTTTAGCTCATTAAAATATTACTCAAGTCGCCTCTAAGTGACGCATTAGATATTTTTGGGACAGAAAAAATATTCTTGATGAGCACTGGTATGAGATGAGATCCTTGATGAACACTGGTACAAGATCCTTGATGAGCACTGGTATGATATCCTTGATGGGCACTGGTATGATATCCTTGATGAATACTGGCACGGGAAGTGACACAATATATTGACTTATGTTTGCATTCCATGCATGATATCAAGATATAATAAAGGTTATAAAGCTTTCAAAACTATTCAGAAGCAAAAAAAAAAAAAGAAATATAAAAGTTAGATATTTTAATAAAGATGGCTAAAACTGCAATATATTATAATATAATATTTTAATAAAGATGGCTAAACTACAATATAATATAATATATTTTAATAAATGGCAAAAAAAAACAATATATTATAATTTAATATTTTAATAAAGATGGCTAAACTGCATAAAAAACGTACTCTTATTAAATGTTTATGACGGATGACACTATAAGTAGAAAATACCCGCTTAATTAGATTTTAGTAATTGGTTACAAACATTATTATACTGTACTCAGTAAGCCTGTGGATATGACAACTGTATATTAGTGCTTACACAGGATATCTGCTAAATAATGTTAAACTGTTAGAAAATAACAAATGTCCAAATAACAACAGGTGAAACGGAGAAAATATAATTTCCTTAAGTCTATATACCATTGGATATAACAAAACATCTACCCTTGGATGTAACAAAACAGCAAAATAAAATAAGTTTCACACAAAATGAATTCCTTATTATTGTTCAGTTATATTAAGACACTGATTGACAAATTACGGCATTGTGGTATAAAGATGGTATCTCATTATAATGAACCATTATATATAATGCACTATTAAATACTAATAATGAGCTTGACTGACACACTAAACATTAGACCAGAAATGTTCAAACAGATAAATTGAATTTAACTTTGTAAGGTTAGAAGGTTCAAATGGTCCTAATTTTGCATTAAGTCTAGCAATCAAACAGTGAAATAAAACTTGAAGAAAAAAATATTCTTGTTAATGTAAACCTGGATGTTTTTAGGATGCCTATTAGTTTTAATTCTTCTTGCATTCCTCACGATATGAAATCAAAGAACTGAGAATACTGATGGTTGATGAGCTTTAAGTGAGACTAAGTTATATCATTCTGATGGAGGACACTAAGTTTTAAATACAGTCTGATGGTAGAGTCTAAATTGCATACATTTTGATAGCAGAGACCAAGTTACATAAATTCTTAAGGAATAAGACAACTCGAGAGATACTGCTATTTACAGAACTTTAATCATCGACATTCTGTCCTAAAAATCCTTTTCAATATACTTATTAAATATTCTTGTCTGAATACGTCATTATAGAATCTTTATTAACAGAATAAACACTGGATGAGAAATTACTGTTATACAATTATTTAAAGTATTACTAGAAGTGAAACAATTTCCAAGTGGGACACCTATTTGCATGTTTAAGCATGTACTCGTCAGAGTTCTCTCAGCCTTTCTTGTCAATCCAGAATAAGCACCTCGGATGTATGTAGCGGAATGATTTCGACATTTTGGGGGAAAACAAATATTAAAACAGCACATTGTGACTTTCATATTGAATTTGTTTGAACAATGATGGTTTGAGAAAAGTCACAAACTAACTTGAATGTCCTTTAACATCTAATCACTTTTACCTTGGCCGTATTGCACCCCTACAATGAATGTAAATTTAATTTTTTTTAATGTTGCATACTTGTTAGTGCCAAAGATATTATTGATAATGGAAATTTGTATCAAATAACTCATCCATTTTGATGACACAGACAGTAGATTTGAGTACATATTAATTAAATACATCTGGGCATTACCAATTACCAATTTAAACTTTATTTATTTAATGTCGATTACAGATTTTGATGTGATGACACCAGTATCCAAGAAGCTTTGTTAAAGAAAAAAGAAACTCAAGCTTAACCTCAAAACCTGAAATTGAATAATATATTGAAAGTGCAAATTCTAAGCGAAATAAATTGAGCCTGTTATTGAAGACATCAAAGTATAGCAAATCCTTAAAGTTCCATGATCTAATTCGTTTTTAGTTTGCTATGAACTTGAGTGTCTTCCTCAAATAATTTAGAAAATACATGACATGGAATTGAATTTGGAGGAAGATGTAGAACTGCGAGGAACCCATCAGGTTTTTGTTGGTTACTACAAATCAGTAAAATCAGTAACGTGTCAAAACCTTAATCAAACTAACAACTCCAGGTGTGTGTGTGTGTGTGTGTGTGTGTGTGTGTGTGTGTGTGTGTGTTACCACAGCACCATCTCGTACCCAATGAGACAATAAACCCAAAAGTTATATAAGATTTATATTTTTATTTCAAATGAAAAAGACTCTGACTCTATATGAACTCCTTACAAAAATGTAAATAATAAACATCTTATAGGAAGTTTCTTGATAAAAAAAAGTCAAAATGAGCAGCAAAAAGTTACTGCAAAGCAGTGTCAGAAACAGGTAACATACCCGTCAGCTTCCACATAGGTAATAACTGAACTTTTCATGTCTGCACAGACAATGGCTGACAAATGATGCCAAAAATGTGAAATGACAAAATATACAGTTTTTTCCCTTGTCTTTTCTGGGGGTTGGGGTAATGGCATCGTGATAAATATTCAAAATGGGTAATGTTAACCCTGAAAGGCATAACTGGATAACTTAGTTAACATGATCACCTGAATAGAAACTGTCCAAATACATTCTACACAAAGTGATATTATCTTGCTGATAACTTTTTCATTGATAAAGTTCACAAAAACGTCGTACACAGATTGCATCTGATAGGGTTATAGTTTTGGGGACCATTAGGAGGTGGGGGTGGGGTGGGGATTAGTAAAAACTTTGAGATGTGCTACGTCAAGACAATTAAGTATTTCTGTTATTACTGAAACTAAATTTTATACCAAGAAAACATGAAATACAAACTGGCAATGATCTGCCTTCAAACTTTGCTGATGTTAATCTGTTGTGTTATTCCTTAAGAATGTATGTAACTTGGTCTCTGCCATCAAAATGTATGCAATTTAGACTCTACCATCTGACTGTATTTAAAACTTAGTGTCCTCCATCATAATGATATAACTTAGTCTCACTTAAACTCATCAACCATCAGTATTCTCAGTTCTTTGATTTCACATCGTGAGGAATGCAAGAATAATTAAAACTAATAGGCATCCTAAAAACATCCAGGTTTACATTAACAAGAATATTGTTTTCTTCTTCAAATTTTATTTCACTGTTTGATTGCTAGGCTTAATGCAACATTAGGACCATTTGAACCTTCTAACCTAATTTATTTTAAACGTTGATGTCAATCCAAGTGTCAGTATGTTCTTATTTTATTTAATTATCTATATATAAGCTCATCCTACGAACGCTCCAAGCTCACCCTACGATTGCTCCAAGCTCACCCTACGATTGCTCCAAGCTCACTGTCAAGTGCCAAATTTTTCGTCAATGACATCCAGTAATTAATTCGTAGGCTAGCCGGCAATCAACTGTCTTGGAGTAGAGTTTGGAACGGAAAGAATGTTAGTTTAACTCGGTCAGACTGTTACAATAATTAGAGTGAAAACGGACTGAGTGTTTGACACGTTAAAATTATGTGGTTCCTCACGCAGAGCTTTCAAAATTGATTGAGACAAATGATAAGGTGATATTTCGATCCTAAGTGGCATTTTTGGCATCTTGATAGACGGTTTTCGTAAGGTCAGTAAGAATAGCATTTATTCCGATTGGGTGAATGCATAGGGAAGGGGGTGTGTCGGACTCCAGAATCGGGGAAATATATACTTCGTATCAAACGATGTTAGTCAGTCTAGGAAGACCTCTGCAAGAGAGGAAGTAGAAACTACATAGTCAAGACTCCGAGCGTGCTTTGAAAGACAGACGTTCGTAAAAGTGGGTTCCAGTTAAACTGAATGTGGAACGATTGTAAGACGCCAAAAACACAAGGTATTTAACTCAAATTCACCTTTATTATGATGTAATGTATATGCTGTTTATCTTTGTCTTAGATGCATAATGTATCGATACTACGATACAAATAGTTCAGTATTACATTAATTTAATAACGTACTTTGATATGTTTCTTTGTTACAGATGCATGATGTGTTCATATTTTGTATGGATAATCGGTTTCACAGTGATTTAATAATGTATTTTGAATTCTGAATTAGCATTTTTTCCCTTATATACTTAGGTAGGTAAATGGGTGATGTAGAAAACCCGCCGTGTACATTTATGATTGGAAAGTGTTACCTTAATTTGAATTTATCATATTAGTAAATATGAATTGTGTGTTATGATATATTGCCTCACTTTACGTAATGATTTACGGGAATATATGACTTTCCCGAATTCTGATGTCGATAATTAGCAGTATAGCTCTATTGATCTGAAGACCTGTATAGTATTTGTTAGCCGTCTAAATGATAACACTGATAGTAAGATCTGATTTTTCGAACCTGAAAAACGGACTTATTATCTCAACTTTGAAAGTAACGAGATACTTAGGGCGTTTTACCCTTTTCTTTTACAAGGAAAATAGTTTATTTTGGCAAGAGTGAGAATCAGCGAGAAGTCAAAGGAAAATAGTTTATTTTGGCAAGAGGGAGAATCAGCGAGAAGTCAAAGGAAAAGAGAAAAAAAAAGAAGTAAGAAGTCAGAGTGTGTAATTCCCGTTCGATCAAAGGGCAAGCTGAAGTCGGACGCACGCAGGGAAAAGAAAGAAAAACCAGTCGACGAAAAAGGTCATTTTGAATCACCCAACAGTCCAATGTTAAGTGAACATTCGATTCCTTGATGAAATTTACTCTCAGTATTAACGGCTTACTTCATTTATTTTTCATTAGTGTTTGGATTCTTATGAATGTATCCATTATTTTAAAGCTTCAGTTTATGTATTTTCTGAACTAAGTGTATTCAGAAAGAGAGAAATTGTAATTCACAGTGTCATTCTTTTCTTAATTGTATTTTTAATTAAATTCATATTTTATCTTTACGGGGGCTCGTGTATTGTCTTGTTCAAAGTACCATCTCAGATTTCTATAACCACTGACTGGGCAGATTACACCGTAGAGATCAGCTTCTAGATAACGATACTTAGTGGGAGGCGGTCTTCAAGCGTTGTTTTCCAAGTTGCGCAATACCTCTGACCAGGCCTTGTGCAATATTGTACTAATAACACTTTGATAACCCGCCAGCACCACGTTACACTCACCCTACGATTTCTCCAGTTCACCCTACGATCGCTCCAAGCCCACCCCTCGATTACTCAAGTTCACCCCACGATCGCTCCAAGCTCACCCTACGATTGCTCCAGCTCACCCTTCGATCGCTCAGAGCTCACCCTACGATTGCTCCAGTCACACTACGATCGCTCCAAGCTCACCCTACGATCGCTCCAGATCACCCTACGATCTCTCCAAGCTCACCCTACTATCGCTCCAAGCTCACCCTACGATCACTCAAGTTCACCCCACGATCGCTCCAAACTCACCCTACGATTGCTCCAGCTCACCCTACGATCTCTCCAAGCTCAACCTACGATTGCTCCAGTTCACCCTACCATTGCTCCAGCTCATCCTACAATCGCTCCAAGCTCACCCTACGATCGCTCTAAGATCACCCTACGATTGCTCCAGCTCATCCATTTTGAACGATTTGGCGTGCCATAGGATAGTATCAGTTGCCGCCTCTGTTAGACGGACTTGTTAGCTTCTCGCATAACAGTCTGAGATCTAAAGAAGAACTAATTAACTGCGTCTTCAATTACTGCCAAAATGCAGTTGCACTTCCAAGGATGCGAGTTGTACTCAGTGATCAGCAACAACATATCAACTAAACGAAATTAGCGTATGAACATTTGACCCAAAGTTGATGCACTGACAAGAAGAATATCGACATTTTGTTGTTATTGCCTGCAGCAATGACCTAATAACCATAATAATGAAGCGCTGAGTCAATTCAAGTACTTTTGACCTCGTTTGGAAGGATAGCTAACAGTTAACTATCTCCTTAAAACATGCCTGAACTAATGCAAACCGTGGGGAAATTTCGAGTCGCTGAAACGTGCAACGCATGCAAATGAAAGATAATGCAGTTTGCCGATAATTGATATGGGCTAATTGATCATGTAATTCTCTCGACTATGAGATGCGGTAAGTAAAAAAAATTAAAAAATATAACATAGAATAATAATATTAAAGGCCTAATATTAATATGAAATATCAGAAAAGATACAATAAGTTTACGAAACCAAGGGGTGCTTGATACATTTTCCATTAACCTTCATTACATATATTAAAGATATGAAAAGGTTTTCTATATCAACATTCCATTGTTTTCCTGTCATTATATTTAGATTTCGAAATATATGAACTTTAATAATGTTCTCACATTGCTTTCTCTGCGGCATGGACGGAAACTTCAGAGTATGTTCTTGAGAAGGATGTGGTGTATCAAAGTTCATGCCAGTTATAAAAGAAGAATTAAACACACAAAGCGGTGTGTCATCAATTCTTTGTGAAGGTAGACTGTAGAAAACAGTCCATTACAAAACTGACAAAATTGTTGTCATCTGTGATTAAAAATGTCAACACAGAATCTATCTGACCGATGCGGAAAACGGATGACAGTAATAGAATCAGCAGCATTAAGAAATAAGAGATACTGTAGAAATATAAACAATGTAACTTAAAACAGTAATAACAAATTTTTTTTAAATTTTTGAAAACATCTGGAGCTATGACAAAGCCATTGATACAGCGCCATATGCTTTCTGAAAGAGAACATACTCTCGATCTTCCCAAAACTCACCAAAAGAGAACAAGAATGCACGACAAGTATAAATAAACAAGAGACGCACGACTATTACAATTCGTTACAGTAATATACGTATATTTTATTTCGCTCACTGAACTTTCACCTCTCGAATGGTCTACATTAATATCAGGCCGAGAAATCAGCCCTTCACCCGTGATGATGTTGATTTTCGGTTGAGGGCTAAAATCACATATTCATTAAAAGCTGCAATTATCTGCATGCAAAGATTGCTGCAAATGTCGGTGTACATTTTATACACTTACCGATATTTCTAGCGGTTGTGCAGTTACCATGATCTTTTGCTGACATGTACATTTTTTTTCCTGGAGCATATCATATGTTGGTGAAGCGGTGTCGCTAGGGTTGGTGTCACCCAGTGCGGTAAACTCATCGTGTCACCCCTCCAGACTTCCACCATGAATTTCTTATTCTTAAAATAAGTCCACAGTATAAAAATGACAAGAACAATAACAAATTAATTGAAGGTCAGAAGGTAAAAGTATTTAAGAACTGTAACAACGTTAAGTTATAGTTATTTTTACATTAAACTTACTTTATTTAAATTTGGTGTCACCCCTCTGAGATGGTGTCACCAGGTGCAGGCCGCAACCCCCGCACCCCCCTAGCGACGCCACTAATTTGGTGACTTGTAAATCCACTTGAAATAGGCCAACTATCTGTCTGGTGGCCATTTTGAATTTCGCGCTTGATATGGCTGTTACCAATTACCGGTATGTGTCTAAAGTGTACGCAGATTGATTCCAGAAAGATTTGCATGCAGCAAAATTGCAAATTTTATGAACAGGTCACATCAGACCCACATACCATCCATCTGTGTCAACATATCTTTGGGGTGGGGTGGGTGGTGGGGATGGGTGGAAGGTTGATTTAAAGAACTATATTAAGATTTAATTCGTCATATCGTTGTCCGAGTTTTAGTCCGCCCACAGTGGACACCATACCGATGTCATATTTCAAGTTCATCCACACGTTGTCATATCGATATCGATTTAATTTATAAGTAGATCTGAGAATATCCGCATGTGTGTCACCTATGTATTTAAATTGAAAATGGTATACAGTTTTCTTTTTATTACTCTCTGAGCTCCTTTACAATACCATTACAGTTGAAACGTTAAAAATTACATACGAATAAGAATGTAATTTTTGCCTAGTCTGCGGAACAAGGAGAAAAAATGACAGTTTTTGTTTGATTCACCCAACTGACATACTACACCATGCACATAATCTACCTCAACAACATCATTTCTTATCTGTGCTTTCATCTACCTGATATTTCATCATACAAAATGGTTAATTAGGCGTATCTCGCATCAGGCAAGTCGATTACCTTGCTCAAGCCAGAACATTAACGCTGGAATATCTTGATAATTTGTAGAAAATATATGCAAATTAAAAAAATGGTGACCCGGTATGGAGTAAATATTTTTCATAAAGTCTTAGCTCTATAAAGATATGAGATAAAAAGTCAACGTTTAACCAAGGTGTAGAGAACAAGCAATTAATTAAAGAATTTTAACTAACGGTGATCTACAGGAGTTTGTACAAGTACGTTGATTATTTGTGTATAATTTATCATTGCTTAATCCTTTGTCTGTGTACGCGATATTGACTAGCTCTGTAGTAACTGTAGGAACTTGATTAACATAGCTACACAATACCAATTTATAAAACTGAATTGGTATACAGTAATTTAAAAAAAAAAGTCATATAATTTGAGTTCTGTTATGTGTGAACAGTCCAAAGACGGTTTACTTTTTAAATCCTTTCCGGTATTGCCAGAGTCAGCTGTTGAACCTCCAGATTCAACAGGATGACATGCACCAGATAATAACATAAAAGTCTAGAAGACAAGTACACGTGTGACATGCAAAGGAACGAGAGTTCGGACACACGTGACATCAATGTCTATTTTTGATTGTAAGGAGTATAGACCACAACAAGTACGTATGCACTCATGATCACATTCCTACATTTTGTAAGAAATTGTGTGCATTAAAGGCCACGATTTTATCAACTCGCGCTTGCCATTTTGTGAGATATTGTGTGCATTAAAGGCCACGATTTTATCAACTCGCGCTTGCCATTTTGTGAGATATTGTGTGCATTAAAGGCCACGATTTTATCAACTCGCGCTTGCCATTTTGTGAGATATTGTATGCATTAAAGGCCACGATTTTATCAATTCGCGCTTGCCATTTTGTGAGATATTGTGTGCATTAAAGGCCACGACTTTATCAAGTCGCGCTTGCTATTTTGTAACATATCCTAATGACCGAAAAACACTTAAAAGGCAAACGTGCTCTCATTTGTATTTTGTACAATATTACAAGAACTGAAGATTACGTCATGCATCTGTACTCTTGCATAACACTGTGAGGACTAAAGATCAACACAAGGGTATGTGTACTATCGCCCGACCTTCTAATGAAATTGTAATGATAACGGTCTATAGCAGGAGGTAATTAGGGAGCGGGTGGGGGGAGGAGGGCGGGGAAACCCCGAATTTGCAAGTGCTGTATACGTTGCCCCCCCCCCGTCAAGCCCCTCCTATGAAAAATTTGAAATGATCCGCCTTGTATGTATGTATGTATGTATGTATGTATGTATGTATGTATGTATGTATGTATGTATGTATGTATGTATGTATGTATGCATGCATGCATGTAAAGGAAAACTTCGAAAACTGTACAATGAATTGCCAACAATTTTTCTAGTCGGGACAGACGAATGTCTAAAAAACGGAACAGTATTTTGTCGAAACTTTATGGCAATCGGCGAATATAATATAACAAAAGGTCTTGGAAGTATGGAATATGGTAGTTTCAGGATATCATATTTATGGAACAACATTAACACCGATCTAATCAACTTTCTCAACCGTATAAAATGTAATCTTATCATTGCGTTTTTATCCTTTGAAATAACGTGCCCTAAATGTATTAGTTTAATGGTTTTGGTTTTGGTAATGGAGCTTGGAAGTAATAGATAAAGACAAAATAATAAAAGCTTCAGTTACCGTATTAATACAGACAAGCAATAGGTCATACCCTCTGCGCAGATCATTTACTTTCCGAGAACAGCAGTTAAAATTGTTTGCCGGTAAGACGTGCTGAGACAAAGACAGACTGTTTTCTGGCAGAATATAATCATAAAAAAATGACTAAATCACTGACATTGCTAAATGCTAACTAGGTTAAAATCGTGAGGGGGTCAATTCAAATAGATGAGAGAGAGAAAAAAAAGCAAAACAGTTTAAAATAAGACGCAGAGGTCGGTTCAGTCTGTATTTTAATGTCTTTATTATTATTATTATTATTATTATTATTATTATTATTATTATTATTATTATTATTAGTAGTAGTAGTAGTAGTAGTAGTAGTAGTAGTAGTAGCAGCAGCAGCAGCAGCAGTAGTAGTAGTAGTAGTAGTATTAAGAAGATACTATGCTAATATGTTAAATCATTTTTTTTAGCATACAAGAGTCATTATCGTTTGAATCATCTCGAAATAATTAATCGCTAGCAGGTAACAAGAATGGTTGTCGTATCTGTTATCATGGATGAAAAATGAGGAGGAAATCAGTGGATTCAAAACGTTTAAGGTTTGTTTGCATACAATAGTTTTAGTTACATAATTTACTGTCATTTCTAAAATGGCTGATATAATATCAAAAAATTAACTCGAACTATATATACAGTGTAGACTACACACATTCATCGATGACGATCACGTTTTCAGACAGTCCTTGTAACTTGGAAGATACAATATGTTTACATGGCATAACATGCATAGTTTGCGAAAGCGTAGACCCAGATATGTCGTGGCATGATGATCCAGAAGACAAGAGTCTGCGCTGTTTGCTTGGAGTCAGTGGAAACACGGACAACATCAGTTTCGATCTACTGGCGCATTTGAACTAGGACCAGCAATGCATACCGAAATAGAAACAACAGCGGAAACCTTGGCATTAGTTGAAGATTTTCAAGGCAGATTGCAGACTGCTTATCAGACTTGAGAAGATTAATTAGACAGCCTAGCGCTGCATTTATTTGCACGTGAGATGGCCTGGCTAAACTCTTGGTAATGGTTTATATCTGGTGTTAATGGAAGCGAACAAGGTCCATGGCTAGATATCAAGATCCAGTGACACGACATTATTTCATTCGTTGTAGTTATAAAGCAATGATACTTTAGTTTCCGCAAAGTCCTGCAACATGAAAATAAGAAACATCACTTCTATAATAATAATAATAATAATAATAATAATAATAATAATAATAATAATAATAATAATAATAATAATAACAAAAGCAAAATTCCACAAAATGAATAAAGAAACATCATTGTGGTACATGTAAGGTCAAAATTATACATGTGCTTCTTATTACACTGGTTTTAAAGTTTACTTATGTTATAAAATAATAACATTATATATATATATATATATATATATATATATATATATATATATATATATATATATATATATATATATATATATATATATATATATAAAATATATATATATATAAAATGCATTAAGCGCTTCTGGTACTGGTTTAAACCGGCTAAATTAGATGCACAAATCAATTTCGGGAAATTTTTGAAGAAAATGTTTACTTTACGGGGGTGTAGGGAGAGGAAAGGTGCGAGAGTCTGCAGTGCGAAACGGGGACGGTCGGCCCACCGGAAATACATATTGTTTGGTGCCTAATATTAAGATAAAAGGCAAAGTTCTATAACAAGAAATCAATAAGCATCACTGCTATACAAGTATTATTATATATCCGGTTGTCCGTTTTTATTCGCCATTAAATTGACAAAGAAATCAACAAGTAGTTAGAAATGTAAATCCAAATTAATCTATGAATGATTAAATGAATACTTAGGCTAAGACCGAATTTAAATTGGATTTCTAATTTAAGGAAGCGTTTGAATATAGCATGAATCTGTATCGTCCACATTATATAATTTAAAAAGCTCTGCAGTATTTTCAATATCTGTAAATATTATTAATCTTGTTTTGTTTTTTTTTTTAAAAAATACCTAACATGGATATGATCATGAAAAGGCTAGGTTTCTATGCTGCTTTCTTTTACTAGTTATATTTTGGTTGTAAACATATTTATTATGCTGATAGACATGGCTTATTACACTGATAGACTTGGATTATAAGAGTCATGGAGCTGGCTTATTACACTGATAGACCTGGATTATAAGAGTCACGGAGCTGGCTTATTGCACTGATAGACCTGGATTATTAGAGTCATGGAGCTGGCTTATTACACTGATAGACCTGGATTATAAGAGTCACGGAGCTGGCTTATTGCACTGATAGACCTGGATTATAATAGTCACGGAGCTGGCTTATTGCACTGATAGACCTGGATTATTAGAGTCATGGAGCTGGCTTATTACACTGATAGACCTGGATTATAAGAGTCACGGAGCTGGCTTATTACACTGATGAACCTAGATTATTAGAGTCATGGAGCTGGCTTATTACACTGATAGACCTGGATTATAAGAGTCACGGAGCTGGCTTATTGCACTGATAGACCTGGATTATTAGAGTCATGGAGCTGGCTTATTACACTGATGGACCGGGATTATAAGAGCCATGGACCTGGCTTATTACACTGATGGACATGGATTATTAGAGTCACCTAGCTTATTAGAGTCATGGACCTATATTTTATTAAAGCCATGGATCAGGCTTATCACACTGATAGGTCTAGATTATTAGCGCCATGGAACTAGCTTATTACACTGATGGACATGGATTATTAGAGTCATGGAGCTGGCTTATTACACTGATGGACCTATGTTTTATTAGAGTCATGGACCTGGCTTATTACACTGATAGACCTGGATTATTAGAGTCATGGAGCTGGCTTATTACACTGATGGACCTGGATTATTAGAGTCATGGACCTGGCTTATTACACTGATAGACCTGGATTATTAGAGTCATGGAGCTGGCTTATTACACTGATGGACCTGGATTATTAGAGTCATGGGACTGGCTTATTACACTGATAGACCTGGATTATTAGAGTCATGGAGCTGGCTTATTACACTGATGGACCTATATTTTATTAGAGTCATGGAGCTGGCTTATTTCACTGATGGACCTAGCCACCGCATGCACATATGAGAACGACAGTAAGAAAAACGGGTTCTTTACTCCGCACTTCATTCAGCAATCATATTTCACTTTCATAGACACTATCATATTTCCTTATAAATCATGTTTTTACATTATTCCATTTAATGAAGAACATTTGTAACTTTGGATCTCCCGGGTCAGACTTTTACGCCTCAAATTTAAAATGAAATATCAAAATAAAAGTAAACCAGGTTTGTTATTTGTTGTTAAAAAAACAATATAACATACTTTGCTAGTAATAATACTAGAGTTTTAAAATTTAATTTGCACGATTCTTTTAAATCTGACAATAAAATAAGTCTCTCAAAGATCTCGATCTTCACACCAACCTGCATTCTACAAAAATGAAAACCCCTAACCAAATATACTTGTTTCTTTAAATTTCAAAGTGAATTTTGTTGAAGCTGGTATGGAAATTTTATCCCTTCATAACTTCCTGCAGGACGGATGATACATGAATAAATAATGATATTTTCTGTGTCTTGTCACACTCTATTTTAAGTACCAGCTATTGTAACACTGTTGATATTCTGAACCATGTTCAGGTGAAGAGTACTCTGAATGATCTTTCCTGTCATGAATTATTGACCCTGTATTGCTATAGTGCCATGTAAAGAATTTTGATGAAAATTTGATGACTAAGGTAGATAATTTAAACACCCAATATTTTACATTAGTGTTACACGTGTTGACTACAAAAACATGTAGAAAACTTCTCAAAGTCTACAGCTCTGATCTTGAGATGAAATCGAAACAATGAGATGTGGCACAACCTTGAGAACTTAAACAAGATTACCACACAAGCAAATTATATATACATTATATACACATTATATATACATTTTATGTACATTTTATATATATATATATATATATATATATATATATATATATATATATATATATATATATATATATATATATATATATATATATATATATATATATATATATATATATATATATACACATACATACATTTTGTGCTTTTTTCTTTACCCATTACATTGATCTTAGTGCTTCAAATGTGCCACTGCACCATACAGTGTGGAACTGGACAAATATTCATTAAAATATATGAAGTTGTAAAAACTTCATAGCCAAGATAATTAAGCAGGCCACTGACTTCTTTTGACACACTATGAAGTCTAGATATACATCCAACTAAATGAAACTACCTTCAATGGTTGAAATATTATACATGAAAGACAAAGGGGGTGCTTTTCCATATTTCCCTAGCAACTGAAATAAAGCAAGAGACTCGAGTCATGGTTATGATATCATTGATTATGATACATAACTGGTTCAGAAGAGACTCGAGTCATGGTTATGATATCACTGATTATGATACATAACTGGTTCAGAAGAGACTCGAGTCATGGTTATGATATCACTGATTATGATACATAAATGGTTCAGAAGAGACTCGAGTCATGGTTATGATATCATAGATTATGATACATAACTGGTTCAGAAGAGACTCGAGTCATGGTTATGATATCATTGATTATGATACATAACTGGTTCAGAAGAGACTCGAGTCATGGTTATGATATCATTGATTATGATACATAACTGGTTCAGAAGAGACTCGAGTCATGGTTATGATATCACTGATTATGATACATAACTGGTTCAGAAGAGACTCGAGTCATGGTTATTATATCACTGATTATGATACCTAAATGGTTCAGAAAATACTCGAGTCATGGTTATGTTATCATTGATTATGATACATAACTGGTTCAGAAGAGACTCGAGTCATGGTTATGATATCATTGATTATAATACATAACTGGTTATTAAGATACGTACAGTATTATAAATGTCATTCTCCAGAAAATGCACAAAATCACATAATTACAATTTCACTTGTACTTCCTGTGAGCTTACCCAATAGGGAAGGGCCACTATATGGTATGACACACGATCTAGGTATGATATATACTTGGGAAGAGTTTTATTAAATCTCTCCAGATGCCACAAAGTTATGTGCTATCCATGAAAGTGTTAACAAAAATAAAGAATGCCAACGTGTAAATATAATATTTCTAATTTACGAAGGTTGTAAAAATGAATGAATGATTTAATGGCCATATTATAGTTTGACATGGCACGATATTTTTCTTGACTTCACCTTGACCTTGAGAAGTGACAGATCATTGTATGCAACGCATTCTCTGTTTCATATATGCTTTTTATATCACTATCCTTGACAATTCGTGAGTTACATGCTGGACACAGAAATAGATAACATTGATCTATCGTCTACATCTTGAATCATGAATATAGATGATACATTCAGAAGTTATGATTTAAACGTGCCGTAGTTTAATTAATCTTCAATGACTTTAGAGTTACAGCCCAAATAAAAAAATGAGTCAACTTCAAGCATGTCTTTAATCTTGTTAATATGAACATGCTATTATTATACATGGTAGATACAAGGGATAGGACCATACTGTTGATACACATAGCATGTACAAGGGATAGGACCATGCTATTGATACACATGGCATGTACAAGGGATAGGACCATGCTATTGATACACATGGCATGTACAAGGGATAGGACCATACTGTTGATACACATAGCATGTACAAGAGATAGGACCATGTTATTGATACACATAGTAGGTACAAGGGATAGGACCATGCTATTGATACACATGGTAGGTACAAGGGATTGAACCATGCTATCTATTTATAGACGTGATAGGTACAAAGGATATGACCATGTAGGTACAAGGATTGAACCATGTTATTGATACACATATTATGTACAAGGGATAGGACCATGCTATTGATACACATATTATGTACAAGGGATATGACCATGCTATTGATACACATGGCATGTACAAGGGATAGGACCATGCTATTTATACACATAGCATGTACAATGGATAGGACCATGCTATTGATACACATACTGTAGCATGTACAATGGATAGGACCATGCTATTGATATACATGGCATGTACAAGGGATAGGACCATGATATTGATCCACATAGCATGTACAAGGGATAGGACCATGGTATTGATACACATAGCATGTACAAGGGATAGGACCATGATATTGATACACATAGTAGGTACAAGGGATAGGACCATGCTATTGATACACATAGTATTACAAGGGATATGACCATGTTAGTGATACACATGATAGGTATAAGGAAAGGACCATTTTATTGATACACTTGATAGGTATATAATACATCCTCAATGTATGATTTTACAAGGGTAAACATTTCATTCCATAACAGTTCAACATTCTTCAGCAAAAGCTAATTTTAAAATGAATCTAAACTGACAAAAAGGTTATGGATTAAAAGTGAGAGTCACATCGAGAGAGTCACAACTACGTTCATTTGAACCGGTCTGCTAAATTGTGGTTTTAAAGGTCTTTAATGTGAATTGATATCAGAAGGAAAAAACAACGGATAAGGAATAAAAATTGAAACAAGTTTATGCAGTATGATGCCCTGTTCAGCACGTCTACATGCAATGCACAAGGAAAATAATAATTCGAGTTTCATCTGACCTTTTCCACCCCATGTTTCATATTTGGATACTTTTGTTGGGATGTAGTGTCGTGTATGACTTTTACTTTTTTGAGACACCCCTCTTTCTATCGTATCAACTTTCTTCGAGTCATTTTGTATAGATTGGAAGAGACTAGCTTCTAATCGTTATCTGTTTTACTTCATGTTATTTCTTCTTTTCATGTCTTCTTGATGACAATACAATAAGTGTCTCAGAGATCTCGATCTTCATCTATATACCGGTATATATATATATATATATATATATATATATATATATATATATATATATATATATATATATATATATATATACTTAACAATTATATGATTTTGATAATGGTAGTTTTGTAGCTATGTAATCCTTTGTATACTACTTCTTCAGTGACAGACAAATCAGTTTTATCTGTAATTCCTGTAATTCAATTCGCTGAAATCAAAGCATGCCATTTCCAAGTTTACTTCAAACATATGCCTAGTATCAAATTCATCAGATGTTTCGAACATATATCCTGAATTGATGTCCGGCACTCGCATATCTCTCCTTTAATTTTATTCATCCATTTCTAGTTTTATTTTCTTCTTGCCGGCGTCTATTTAAATGTCAGGACGTTGACGTTTATGTACACGATAAACTACCTTGATCTCGATACCATCTGAACTGCGTTTCGTATTCTACTCTTAGGCATCAGGATCATATCATTGTCTGTTAAACTTTCCAGCTGTACAATACAATACAGAAAACTTGCTTCATGTGCTAATACAGTAACACTGAAATGTATGCAATTTGAAGCATGGACATTCCTATCAAACATGTTACGTAGCATCGACATCACTTTGTTTTATCTTCACTAAACTCTCTAGGAGTTTTTTTTTTATTAAATGTTCCAAGACATCAAGAATATTTTGTTAAATGCTGTGTGGGCCATTTAAATGAACGAGCCCATTTGATATTCTTCATCTTTCAACCACGTCTCTCGTGTTTTTATCATGATCTAAGATGGTATATGTTTGAAATTAGTGTTCGTTAAGCTGTCTTCAAAATCAGACTGGTCTAATGCTTTTAATTTGTAACGAAATAATCCAGTCTGATTTGTCTTATAATTGTTAATTATGATTTTCAACGTTCTGTTACCTACACTAATTGATAATACACAATGCTATGATTTGGCTGGTGATTTTTAATTTTAATTTTTAAAACAGATATAGATACCCAGGTCTGTTAATTTTAAAGTGTGATTAATAATGTGCATGTAATCTTATGCAGGAAGTAAAAGCACACATATGATTGATTTATATTTAGTACTTATCTGCCTATCGTCCATGATTAATTCAAATAATTGCGCTAACTGTATAGTACTGATTGATTTAATGCAACAACTAAATGCAGGTGTTTACTTTCAGTCCTTAAGGCAATACGTGATCGGGATAAGTTTATATTTGCACCATCTGCTCAGTCTCAGAGATACCATTCTGCTGGTACGAGTTTATTATCTTATTTTCTATGAAAAGTGATTCTGTAACGGTATGTTATGACTAACTTCGCGAACGAAAGAAATTAATAAGAATGAATGAAATATTGGGCCAGTCCAAAGAATTACTCTATTGTTGATTGACAAATTTCTCTCTCTCTTTAGTTGTCTTTGTACGTGAGAAATTATTGAGTCTGTAACGGTACGTGCGAATGACATAAAATTAAGCATCTGATCATTTACTAATATTGTTATTGTACCCTACTCGCCTCGAAGAAGAGAAACAAATACGATTCAGACTCCCGCACCTTTAAAATATGATTCGAGTCTATCCAAGTAATCCCCGTCCATTAAACCGAAAGTAAATCAGTTACTTGTTGAAGCACCATTTTTTTCTTCGCCATCGATATACATTATTCCTTGGATCAACGTTCCCTCTAAACGAATGGTAGATGTGCGCGCCCTGCACTGCGCAAGCATTACGGAGTCGAGCAAAATTTAACATTGGATTGAGCAAAAATCGACAATTCAGCTGCGCGCGGGATGCCTTAGCAGCTGTGCGCCAGCGCGCTTAGAGGGAACGTTGCCTTGGATATGTCTCCATGAAGGTATTACTGATAGCAGTACGGGAAAAGTAGTGATGCGTCCATATACGTAATGTTTTGTTGTCACATCAGCATAAATCAATGCAACCTGACACAGTCATTGATTCCTGCGACGTAACTAATCACCTCATTGTAGTCGATCTCGCATCGATTGAACCGCTCACAATCCCATATTTTTCAACCGGTCTGCGGCAACATGTTTGATGCTATTCGAATTGCAACTTATTTAAAATTGGTACAACGCGTGAGGACAATCATAAAAGCACCTTTAGTGCGCCCATGAAAACTTCCTTAAAAAGTCTCCAATGACAATTCCTTAATAAATGCGCATAAACGAGTTTTCTCGCGTTTTCAACATGCTGTTGTGTCTACACATCCACGTAAAACTGTCATTATGTTAAGTATAATTCGGACTCTTATGTATAGCTGCATCATCAACATTAGACCGCTGATATTTACAATGTACCCTTTTTAAATTGTAAACGAATATATGTTAACCGATTAGTGTGAGAAAAAAAAAAGATAGACAATCGACGCGTGAGTAATCAATATAAAATTACTCAGTTCTAGATCTGGTGAAAACTCAAACAATACATTGCCCTGAACAACTACACCTATTGTTTTTTTATAACTGTCTCTGATGCAGTGACAAGTTAATTTGATCTGCATCGTTGAAGTAATTCTGACAATGTCAGGCCTGATACGATATCCCATGCATACAAACCGTTTATCATCTGAAACGTCGTCAGGTCAGCCTAACCCTAACCTTACTGATGACGATCCTTTAATATCGATAGCGTATGGGTTTATGCTCATGCATATAACTTGTATCGTCTTTGCGGGTCACCAATGAAATTATTCGTTGTATTACTTCATTGATCGATTCGATATCGTACATGCCGGCATGAAGTTCACTGGTATTCCAGTGGTGCCAGCGTCTGCTAAAAACACAAATGAGTTAATTGCGTCAAGACCACCCAAGGGCTGTGATAGGACACTATGCCAACTGTAATAAACTCGAATGATACTAATGCAATTTCAAGTGTGAGCTATTACCAAGCGGTAAGAGTTTAATAAAAAGATAATATTAAATGCTGATTTTGTTGAGATAACGCTCTGGATTGCATTGCCAAAAACCTGTTGCATCGGAACAAAATCACCTCAGAATGCATCGTCAGTATTGCAATATAAGTCTTCAACAAATTCAGGCATCAACACACATATGTGGTTTCTGTAAATGACGTCATTGGTGATCAATTGAGGACAACTTGATGTCTAATCAGAAATAATGTATGATGTGTTGTTGCCAGCACCAAATGAACCAATAAGTCTTTCCAGTCGATCCACCAAATCATCAGGTGACAAGCATTTGAACTGTTTCGGTTTTATTGCGTTTTCTTTTGGTTCTACATTGCGTGCGAGACCGCTTCCATGAATATGTGGTTTCTCTGTTGCTATTCGTACTCAGTCTCAATGATTCTTTAAATGAATATTCTTATGTTCGCTAAAATGTATCCCAGTATGGTTGGGTCTTATCAGCACCCATGTTGCCATAGAGATTAATAAGTTTCTGAAAACCATTCCATATAAACGTTACCTGCGTACAGTCGTGGTCGGAAATATATTCACGCGACAATGACGAATGAAACGCTTTGATCGGTGGCAACTGAGTTTCGGTAAATTTGTCCAAGTCTCTATGGAAACACATTTTCTCTTTAACATGGCATTGTTAGTATCACAATACCGACTAGGGATTTTGATGTTTTCCATCTCTATTCTGCTCATTAAAGTCTCGAAAAACAGGCCCACAAAGGTCGGCAAAGCTAATTACATAATTTGGCTCTGATGCCACATTTAACATATGGACGAGAACCTGTACCAACACGATTGACGAAAGCCACCACTTTCTAACGTCACCCTCTTAGTAAGAGGGGTAGTTCATTGAATTTAGCTGCGTTATCTAGGGAATGACCTCCCTCTATGTTATGACACGGTGTGAGTGAATTGATAGAATATCAACAGAGAACTGGGCAAGATTATTGGGAGAGAAAAAATAATGCAAAACAAATTTAATCCAACAAATTAATAGTGCTAATTTCAATTCAACTTAAGTTATATCAACATGAATTAATAGCAATGTCTGATTTGAATTTATTTCATCATTATAACGAGTGGTGAAAAGAGCGCAATGTTCACGACTGATTGCATCACCTTCCTTTCGACTGTGTTCCAACGTTTCCTCTTTCCTCAAAAATTCCTATTACGACCGCCTCATCCTTCTTGGACTTTTCTGCGAATTCGTCACTTCTTCTACTTCTGGATTCGACTCGTCACTTCTCTTTTGCTGGACGTCCGTCTTTGGGCTGTCCCGCCTCACTCTCAGAAAGCTTGTTTTCTTACAGGACAAACGTATCCCTAAATCTCTACATAGCCCACTTTCTAGATGTAAATAAAATCCTTCACGTACGTTACTCAGAACACACTAGCTATGTACACACTGCGTACATTCTGTTTAATACGGTTTAACCTTACCCTCTCCTCACAGCGACAGGTCATAAATTACCACGTGAGCAGTCTATCAAACATTACCGTACGCAACTACATATTCTATTACTGTTGCATAAAATTCACAAATCCTAACCGTACAAAATGATTTAACATTACAAATTCAAATATAAATAGGTAATTACCGTTAACTCACAATAATCAGTATTGTCCTAAAGGACAAAGGAAATTGTTCCATATTTATTTCACATACTCCTATGAAAATCGCATGAACTCCAATGACCTAATAACTGTAAAATTAGAAGCATACATTGCATTACAACTCTAGCATTCCATGATATTGAATAAGATAAATTTCATAACAACTCTAACATCAATACATTTCCATGAACTGAATAAACGATACATAATATGGAACCTAGTCGCTAATTTTTTTAAAATATATTTACAAAGTATATTTCTCTAATTTAAAATATCAATTAATGTGCTTTACCTAGACCGGCTGTCTATTACATTTATCTTTATAGGATTATATTGGCACAAATTCCTCTCATTTATCATACATGCTGATACTTAAATGGTAAGATTACAAGGTAATTCAGTTTCTCTCTGAAGATTAATACTAAAACGATCTTTCCGTGCAAATAAAATCGTCATTAGTCAAGTATTTGGCGAAAGCAGTGTACATTCATCATTATACTAATTCATCAAACCAACTCGAAACCCATCGTCTTTTTTAAATCTCTCATCCAATAATTTCAAACTCATCTTGTCATGCTGAAGTATTGATTCCAATGCTTCCGTATCATTACATCGAAATATCTTTTCACATAAACGCCACCATTAGTATGGGCTTCTAACACTGAATAATATTGTTTATCATTACAAATAAATGTATTATTTCGCACATATTCGACAGCATTAGTAAAAACAAAGTGAAATAATTTTTCAGTATGTTCCATTTATGTGCTTGAAAAGGTATATACATTTTTTTGACCTCTTTGATAAATCAGCATGAAGCATTCAAAAGAAAAAGTTATTTGAGATTCTCTGCCACAATATTTTTTGGATGACCTTGATCGGGAAGAACAATTCAATTGGCTGATATAGTCTAATTCTTTCAAAATATTAAGAGCACTGATCTGAGAATTTTCAATCAATTATATATACTACGTTTTTTCTTCAATATATATATATATATATATATATATATATATATATATATATATATATATATATATATATATATATATATATATATATATATATATATATATATATATATATAATAATAATAATAATAATAATAATAATAATGAGGACTTGGTATAGCCCCTAATATTTAGCAGTCATATAAATGATATGACTATACAAAACAAAATAAACACAATTAAATTAGAAAACATAGAAAAATGCTGAAAATATTTAGACATGAAGGTCTTTAAATTTGTTCTTGCAGTCGAAAGAGGCGAGTTTTAAGACACTCTTGAAAGAGATCACTGTGTATTTGTGTCTAATTTCAAATGCTCTGCCAAATTTTAGAGTAAAATTCAATAACCTTGTTTATATAGCATTGCAGTGGATATGTTCTGAAGTATAGTTGTACTCAATATTTTCTGTCATATAGTTTCTTTCAATAATATGGGCTTAACTGAAACTTCACCATGCAGATCATTATCGTGATAATATCGTGTCCATCGTTGTAGTGTCAACCTGGTTTCGACCGATACTGATCAAAGTCACAATGTTTATCGTGCACGACTAACCATTATTTTAGCCTCTTCACTTTCGTGGATTATTAATCCACGGGTTTAACGTGGCATGTGGTTCTTTCGCTAAAGTGACTGATTGATTGTTTTTGTTTTTTAAACGGCACACCAGCACATTTAGGATATTTAGTGCCACACTAAAGTGAATAAAATATACGTGGATAGAATGCTGTAGCATAATCAGGAACAAGGACAAAATACCCATGGATCCTTTAGTATAGAAGTATCTTGTTGTGATGGTAACATAGCGACAATTAACACTAAGCAGCATCACATAATACCATAAAATGTTTATTATCAAGTCATAGTGCAGTTTTGATAATGTCAATACAGGAAGAATGGTTTTATTCAACTCAGTGAAATTATTTATACCAACAAACGTGAAAACTGTTCAACATCTGTTTTTTATGATAGACTTTTAGTTTTTATGTCAATTCACGGGCAATAAAATAAATACACAAGACAAAAAGAAATGGTTGCTCGTTGACTTTAAAAAACCACCCATAAGACAGTAACTCTCATTCCTATCCCAATACACTCTTCAAACATTCTAGTATAGTAAATGCACTGCTTTACATCGCCTAGAGTTTTTAATTGCATTTATAACTTACTCAATATTTCTTTTGCATTTATTCTTTAATATCAGTTCTGAAAATAGAATCATAGTAGGAAATCTTTCCGAAGATCCCGAGTAATGAAAATGGCAAACTTTGCAACCAGATTCTATCAGTTTGTATGTCTTTGATCTATTTGTGCACTTGCAGTTTTATCAACGCAGATGCGGAAAAGTATGCTAGATCTGAGAAACCAGTTTGGTTAATTAATCATTATTCGTAAACAGAACCAGAAAAAATAGTAATCTTAGATATTCGGTCATCAGGTAAGTGTCGAGAATAGAAAAAATTAAATGCATTATAAAGGTTATTAAACATTCCCATGTCGGTTATGAGAGAAGGTCGATCGGTGTACATATTATCCAAACAGCTCCCATCAGCTCGGCTGACTGCATCAGTTGTTTAGCTTTGTAACTGGATTGTTTGTTACGTTGTCATGCCGACTACGACAAGTTAAATTACTATAATATTCGAAAGCTATCTATCTCCGAAAAGATATCAGACAGGGATGTACAGCATCAGGCCAGACGAAATCTTTTGTGTGACCCGCTGCCTGTAACTATGTGTATTTATGCTTTTATTATAGACACGAAACATTAGCAGTGAGGCTTGCTTAGCTCCAACAAAGGGTGATTTTGGCCTTTCTATTGTGCAACAATGATATAAAATAAATAATATACTGCAAAACAGACTTTATACAATATCTCATATACTGTAAAATAAACTGTATACAATATCTAACAAAGAAAGTGTATAATAAACTGTATTGGATATCCTATAGACTGTATGGGTTGTTTTCACAGACGTCACGATTAAGTACGCAAATACCCACAATTCAACGCGCGCGCACCTTCTGCCGCCATTTTGAGCCCCTAACAAACCGTTGTCAACATTAGTCATTATATATATTCAAGAATAATATTCTGATTTAACTATCGATAAGGATATTTACTTCTTCGACACAATACATAGATTATACTTGAAATTATGTGCACTATAGCACAAAAATAAAAAAAGCTGGAAGTTCCCTGCTTATACCGAAAGACAGAATAGTAAAGTAGAACCGTAATCGTGTATATTATTGATATCTAAGAAATGCATTTTTTGTTGTTGTTTACAAACAGACAATATTGACGTTTTTAAAAAGTCATTCGTATCATATCCCTAAGCTTGTCATCTTGAAAGAGTATTTCCGGATAATGATTTTCTGGATACAATATCAGTCACGAATTAAAACACGAATTAAAAAAATTTCATAGCATGTATTTTATGCTGGAACTTTTATGTACAAATATTTTTCGGGACAACATGTGTTTGTGCCATAGAATATTTAAGAAACCATTTTAATTAGTATATTCAAATATTGTATTTGTGGAGGGGATGGTGGACGTAGGCTTATACTAGATGAAAGCGATAACCGGTCAAAGAAGTTTCATCTTTAGTGTATTCAAACGAAATACGTGTCTGTCGGAACATGACGTTGTTTCGAATGTCAAAACGATGTTTTCCTCAAATGCTTTTAGAAATATGAAATTGTATATAAACAATAGGCTTTTAAACTTTAACGATAATCAAATGCTTGATTTAAGCCCGTGAAAATCGAAAATCATTACATGTTTCTACTTGGTTGTATATCCATTTGTTTATGCATTTGTTTATTGATCGATCTATTTGTTAGGTAAGAATAACAAATATGGTTGAAATATGTATTTTACTTGAAGAAAACACGTAAAAGAGTCACGCGATTCGATCTCGCGAGGTTGACATGCACAACAGAATGTGATATATTTTTATATTCTTACTCACAAAATGAAACGTGCCGGTTATGTGGGATAGGAACTCAAAATGGCGGATATGGCAGTACACACGTTTTGTGACGTCA